>JAQIUQ010007213.1:0-217500 GCA_030378365.1 Hybognathus amarus | reverse complement strand
GCTCTGAGCCCAGTAATGACACACTATCAATTTTGGCTTTACACTGATAAATCAAGTCGAAAATTGGATGTCAGATTTTTTTTCTTCTCTCTCTTCCCTCTGAGGGAGTTATTTTCCTTTCCCTCTCCTGTTCACCTCTGACCTCCACCAGTGAATTATAAAGTTCAGTCGTGTCAAAAGTGAGAGAACGTCAGCGTCGGGATTAATGATGGAAAAGAAATCTATGCAATTGAAAAATCATGGAGCCATTTATTTGCATGTCACTGGTCTGTTATCCAGCTCTCTGATTCTCATGTCATATTCGCGAGGCAACCTAAGGCGCATATTTTGTCAAAATCAATTAACTAGATCACAAATCTTTGACCTTTTCTCTGTGTAATCCTGGATTAAGTTCATTATTTTATCTGTGCTCATTAAAGGAGTAGTTCACTTTAAAAAAAAATGCTGATAATTTACTCACCCCCATGTCAGTCCAAGATATCCATGTCATTCTTTCTTCAGTTGAAAAGAAATTAAGGTTTTTGATGAAAACATTCCTAATGGACCTCAATGGGAACCTAATGGTTCAAGGTCCAAAAGACAGTTCCAGTGCAAACTGCTGTTCAAAGGGATTTCAGACGATGAATAAGGGTTATTTCAAGTGAAACGATCGCTTATTTAAAAAAAAAAATTTAAGTTTTATAAGCTCAAATGGTTGCCTTGCTCTGTTGTGTGATGCGCATTCGTAACTCTCCTGTTTGAACTCGTTCATCAAAATGAACAAATCTTTTTATAATGTCATTTGGTTCATTCAACAAATGAAATGAACGAGTTAGCTCAGGAAAAGATTTATTCATTTTGATGAACAAGTTCGAATAGGAGAGTCACGATACGCATCACAAATGGCGCCACCATTTGAGCTTATAAAACAATTTTTTTTTTGCTTGATAAGAACCATCTTTTGAAAATTGATTCAAGCCATTTGAACAGTTTGCAGTTTGGACTGAAACTGTCTTTTGGACCTTAACACGTTTGGTTCCCATTAAAGTCCATTATATGAGAAAAAAGCTGGAATGTTTCCATCAAAAACTTAAATTATCGGCAAAAGTTGTTTTTTTATTTTTTATTTTTTTAAGTGAACTACTCCTTTAATAGGATTAATATGATCTTTTAAAATGTTTCACACTTTAAAATGTGTGTAATTTATGTTCTATCCAAATTGTTTTGAATTAAGTTGTGTTATTATGCCACTCACAATCCTCCATTATCATATAAATAGCACAGAAATTACACACTTTTTAAAACAAAACACATCACTTTATTGTGTTGCATTACATTGCCATCTTTGCGAAGTGGAGTCAAATTCTAATTCGTTTTTCTTTTTAATCAAAGTCTAAACTTTTGGTATTCCAATAACAGTACAAGTAGTTTGGTAGTATGCTAATGAAAACGTAGCCATTGTCTGATTCAATTCTCATGCTAGGTGTGCAAAACACACTCGGTCTCAGCACTCTTCCCAGCATCATGTCACACTGAATAAAGCTGACGTCCACCGATTTCCAATCAGCATTTTTTGCCACGCAATGGCGCGTAGCTGACTGTGCTAGGTGTCCGATAACACTCCTTCTTCAGCGTCCGTTTCCTGGAGTTTAACGTAGCTTGAAACAGTCATTCAGGTGCTAATTGCTTCAAAATGGCTGTCCGTGACAAAAAATGTAAAGTCTGCGGTCACAGTGGACAGGCGTCCCGGTGTTACGTTCGTGTTCCCTTTGAAGGGAGATGAAGAAAAAAGACGAGTGTCAAGAGATAGTGGCATGTATTGATTTGTTGGAGGTGGAGAATAGGGGAGGCACCATTTCCCTTGAATAACGGTGTGCGTGGTCTCTTGTTTGATGGATGGCAGCAGTCACGTACTGGATAATAACTTGGTGATAGAATGGACCCTTCCAGTTACATATGGCTTGGTTAAGTAGTCTCACTGGGAGTGGTTGAAAGGTTATCAAATCTAATAGCAGCAATTGAAGGGAAATATATACGGCTCTTATGGGGTTTAGACCCCCAAAATGTGGATTTTTGGTCTTAGGTTTAAATAAGATATCAACTGTGATCAGAGTTTGCAAGTCACACTGTGCATGTATGAATTACGAAGAAAAAAGAGCCAAAAATGATTCGTTATTTATTTACCCAACCTCGTGTCATTCCAAATCCGAATGACTTTATTTTTCTAGCATGGAACACCAAAGGAGAATTTGAGTAATCTTGACTTGATCCTTGACGCGATTGAGGACTGCAGAGCAAAGTTGATTCTGTGCTACTTTGATCAGATAATTGATGTGTTTTTAAAATATTTATATTTTCAGAAGCAAACGAGAATGACAAAAAATATTGAATATATATTTGGGACAAAGGTTGATTTTCCGTTTTGTTCAAGCTAATTAATGCAAGTTTTTCAATAATGGAAGAATATGTAAAAGTATGGTATTTGGGGTAAAAGGCACAATAATTATGATAATAAATAATTGTATGATCAACCAATTGTATGATTTATTTTCATTATCTTCATAAATGTTCAGTACAAACATGTATATTTTGCCTTTAGCCCCATTGTACCCTACTCAGAAAACACTGAAGAATCTTCCCGACCCTAAACTAGCATGATCCTTCAGAAACTGTCACATGATCCTTCTGAAACCAGTTGTGTTGCTTAATATTTTTGTGGAAACTGTGATGCATTTTATCCAGGATTCTTCGATGAATAGAAAGTTCAAAAGAACAAACATGCTCATTTTGGACCTTAAGAGACTTGGTTGCTATGAATGGTCCTGAATGATCTGTCTTATGCCTGGTTCAGATTACACAGATTTTGGCACGATCACGTTTGAGCGTTAGGGTGTTGCGGGGATTCATGACGACAACGGGCATCGGGACGCAAGATTCGATCAGATCATCTCGTATAGTGTGTCATAGTGGGCGACAACCTATGTTGCGTCTGCGATGCTTCACGACATGATGACTAAAAGACTAGCATGTTTAATTTTTTTAACGGTCGTCCACGACAGTTCCGTCACATGTATGAGGTTGACCAATAGGAGCACAGAAGCTTGTCCGTACACAACTTTCAAAAATGGCGAAGCGAAGAGAGACGATAGTGCTAATGTTAAAACTAAAAGTAAAAATATATAAGAAAACAATATTTTACCTCAAGTTCTCTTTGGAGGATTGACAGCCCATACTGTCCTCTTCGAGCAATCCAGAAATGTGTCCATTGTCGGGTTTTCTTTCTTTTTTTACTTTTTTATGAACACAGAACAGCCAATACAACACTCACCGCTTCATCCATTGTTTGTATACGTTCATTTCCGGAAGTCACTCGCTACTAGTTTCGCCTTCTCGATGACATCACGCGCGCCATTAAAGACGGCATGCGATGACTGGTCAGGAAGCAACGTGTAGTCTTGTCCACGACACGACAAGATTTTAGAGTCAATATCGTGTAATCTGTCACAGTGACTATCGTAACAGACAAAAAAAATCGTGTAATCTGAACTCAGGCATAAATCTTTAAAAATGTAGTTTTGGTGTTCAACTGGGGGAATAAGAGGGTGTGTGACACAATTTTTCTACCGTATTTCTTTAAGCTAATTAGGGAAAGCAGGAGAGAACAGTCAATAGCCCCTTTTCCACCAAAGCAGAAGACGGTTTTGAGAGCCGGTTTGGAGCCGGTGCCTGCGCGTGAACCAGTTCTTTGTGTTTCGACAGCCAAAGAACCGGTTCTCGGCCGGGAACACTGGTTCCAAAGCGGCACCAACTCTTTGCTGGACTAGAACCGTTCTTTTCCCACGTCATACTTACGTCGGGGGCTGGGGCGGGTTTAGATGTGTTCTAAACATCTTTTCTGACCATAATATAGGATCGCAAAGCCAGGAGAAACATTTGCAGAAACACGATGGAGTCCGCCTTTGTAATTGTTATGATTGAAGTTGGCGCAAGCGTTTCTATTTTTTTTATTATTATTATTGAAAACATTATAAGCAAAGAAGAAAACAGTCACAATATAGAACAAATAAATGGAAAGAAAAAAAGGCACAAGACCGGGGTACATAACTTATCAGAAATGATTACATTTCAAACGAAAGATTAAAAGACTTAATATTTCAATTGTACTTGCAAGCGTTTCTAGCTAAGACGTATGGCGACGTACACAGTGACGTAACGACGTCGTTCCCTGGGCGCTCTAGTCAGTGGAAAAACAAACTGAACGGGTTCGCAAGTTGAACCAACTCCGAACCAACTTTGAACCAGCACCAGTTCCGAACCAGTTCTTTTTTGGTGGAAAAGGGGGTAAGAGTGATTCAAATGATCTTTCAAATGACATTTGAAGACTGATGGAGAAAATAAAAAAACTCTTAAACACACCTTTCCCCGAATGACTTTCACTATTGTTTCTATAGCCTTGAAATAAAGTCCACTTTGCTAGTTTCCACTGAAGCTTCCTTTGTTCCAAAAAGTTTGGTTAGCTGAAGACATGTGGCCACCATTTGCAAGCTAGAAACTTCGCAACGATTCTTTCACTCACAAACCCCTTCGATTGTTTTTGACCTACACAGTCACTTCCCCTTAGGCATGCTTAACCCCAAAGCCTGTGCTAATTATCTCTGGGAAGAGGTCCGTAGGAACGATCATCAATTCCAACAGAAAAGAGCGCGACTGCTAGAGTTTTCCCACTCCGTTGGCTTCTGTCTTTGACGAGAGATGGACGGTTCGCCGAAACGGGCGAGAAGGGACGCCTGACCTGTACTAGAACTCTGTCTCTCACCCAGGCAGCCACGTCTGTCTTCATCCAAAGCAGTGACCCGCAGTGCAGGCCTTGCCGGTCTTCAGCCAAAGTGCTTTTATGTGTCTGCTTAAGTATTTTAGTTTGATTTAGCTACATAATGAAGGCTTTTCCTCACCGGAAACATACTCAGTCCTGTTATTTGATTGGGTTGTGGACCATCACATGTATCACATTTTGTCACATTTCAAAGATTATAAAGAAAAAATGTAATCTAAAAACAACGTTCTTTATTGGCATTTATGGTTCCATGAAGAAACTTTAACATCCATGGAACTTTTTCATTAAATAAATGGTTCTTTATAGTGGAAAACAATTCTTTAAAGCTACACTGTGTGATTTTTACCCCATTTTGCGCCGAAAAGGTATATGACTATCCAGTGAATATTAGTTTCTGTTCCTCTCAATTCCGATTTCGTTTTCCTACGGTGGCCAATGTAGTCCAAGATTAACATGGCTTCCATTTCGACCTCGTCCATGAGTGTTAACTCAAAACGTAAACGCGAAAGGCGAAGCTTGAATTAACGGGTATGTTCCTCTTTGGCTAATGTACTTTCAAGATGGAGGGGCAACATGGCGACCGACATTAGAACCCCTTACCCGTATGTATTTTCAATAGCATATTATTACTCACGAGAATACTTTATTACTTGAACGAAGTAAATATACATTAATGAGCACATATATTTTTGAAAGAACTAAGTGTTTTTAGCTAAGAATAAACTAAAAGAGTTACACAGTGTAGCTTTAAATGATTAAAATGTTGACAACTGTTCACTAAAAGGGAACCAATAGTGCATTGTTGTGAAAACACAGTTTTACAACCTTTATTTTTATGACCGCAACTTGCATCATATTTAAATGTTTAACTTGAACAATGAGACATGAAAAATGCCTGGATACTCTGGAGTGTTTATGTACGATTTGGCTTTGATTTAGATTTCAGTTTGGAAGAAATGAAAGCCAGGACAAAGATGAAAAATTCAAGCTAGGGAAGATCTGTTTACCAAAAGCTGTTTGTTAAATATTGCATGAGGCATCCTTTTTATTTTATTTTTTTTTTGTGGCTTTTGCAGTTATGCTACCTCAAGCGTAAATAATTTCCATCTGAGGTGCAATTCCATAAGGAATACGGTCTCAAAAAAATTCGTAAAAGCATATTAAATAATCTCCATCTTGGAATGGATTTTGGCTGTCAAACCCAAAAGATCAAGCTATACTAGTTTGAAGTTGTGCTAAATTTTAAACAGACGTATGCGACGGGAATAGAGAGGGCACGTCTTGGCTTAACTTCATTGAAAGAGTCGAGCGTGTGTTCTGTGTCATGAACATGAAGAATGGCAGCCGTAACGTCATAGAGTCAGTGGCTCTGAGGAAAGCCAGGCAACCCCCAAAATAGAAACCAGTCGTTGATTACTGCTATTTTACTAATTATGTTCCATTTATGTCCCCAATGGAAGCATTTAATGAGAACATAATGGTGCCTTATTGAATTCCCCTGCCATTCTCTCATGTGCCACAACAAGAGACTATCTGTAGTGATGTTATTTCCAGATAATCATCAATGGCCTCAGTGACCGTGATCATGACTGTATTCTTCTCTTGAGCTGTCAATTAAACATGTTCATTTAATGTTCATTTAGTGTCCCAGCCAAATGCCTAATTCAGGATGGGCTCCATAAACCAATGAATTAAAAACAGCACATGCAGACAAACTGACAAACTCTAAATGGATTACTGTGGATTATATGCTATTTACAGTAATATATAAATAAACCATATAGTGTTTAGTAGTATCAGTGTTTTATCTGCCACAAAAATCTGCGTTTGGGGACTTTTCCAAACAAATAAATGTTAATAGTTGCAATAAAATGTGATTCATTCAAAATATGTGGCATATCGCAATTAATAAAAAAAAATGTAACTTAAGTTTATTAAATGTAATTCAAAAGGGGTCCTATTATGTTTTTGCACTTTTTCAACTTTAACTTCAAAGTGGATTTGGAAAATCCACTTTCCAAGAACTACAACAAATGACTTGTTTGGCCTACAACATGTTTTTTCTTGGCTTTGTGAAGTCACAATGTTACTCATTTAAATAATGCAAAAAAGTGGATGAGACATTGGATGAGCTGCTGCTATGTTTTATTTCATCCCTTTCCAAAACTCATTTGTTTGACATTCCTAAGGCTGACAAACTTAGAGTGGTTAAAATTGATTTTGAACGCTGTTATTGAGTATTATAATCCCCGAATTTTTCAGTGTGCTGCACATTTTACAGAGAAATGGAGCAGTTCCCACTTTGTCAGGACAATCCGTTGTTTGTGGATCACAACTTGTAAATATGTCTTATTATTTAGTTGCGTTTTCTATATTAACAGTTCTAATTATAAATGTTTTGTTGCTCCGCTCGCCTGCTTGCCAACATTAGTGTTGATGTAGCGTCTTTGTAAGCTTTCGCTTTTGTAAGACTGTTCCCCTTAAAATTAACCTTGGCTTTGTGATCGATTACGGTTTATATTACCTTAGTTTTCCAACAAATATCATCATTAAATTGTGTATAATATCGGGTCTAAAATGTGTAAGAAAAATAAATACCACTCTGAAACGTCTATACCACTATGAAATCGGTGCTTGCAAAGTCTGTGCATGAAATCCGTTCTTGGGTGTGTTTCCAACCCGATCTGACGGGAATTCGTACGAATTTTACAAGGTGGCTAATTCGTAACAATTCATACGACCTCACTCGTACAAATTAGTATGATTTTGCTAAATCGTACATATTTTACGAATTGGCCAATTCGTATGAATTTGATGAAATGACCTACCCTAACCCCGCCCCTAAACTTAACCGTCACGTGGGTTCAGACAAAATGATACGAATTTGTACGAGTGAGGTCGTACGAAATTCGTACGAATTAGTCGATAAGATAGGGTAGTGTGTTTCCCATACAACTATGTAGTTTGCTGCTTCACTACCATAGGACGATGCATCGTTGGAGAAATCAACTAGCTAGTCACGACTGTTTCGCGAAAACAGTTGTCGCAAAATATCGTTCAACCATTTTGGTTTCGCACGTGGTGGAGTAGTAACTACTTTTAATGAAACTGTTTGAGATCCATTTAACGCTAGATTTGTTAATATAAATTACAGACATGTCATCTGAGGACTATTTCTAATTGTTCAGTTATTTAGCTTTATTACCAGACTCAATATTTGGCTCGTTCTTACATAGTAGAGCACGTTCGCACATGTGCACTGTTAAAATCGGTACTTTAAATCTTTTGAAAAACTAAAAGGCGTAAATTACATCTGTATGTATTCTAAATAAAAGGCACCGGTTGTACTGAATGTCAGCTTGCTTATTTTGCTCAAGATAAGGATGTATTACGTCCAAATGTGATGCAATATAGAAACTATGCCTCTAACCACAGGCCGAGAGCTGTCGTTCAAACCACACAACTTTGCGATGCTGTTTGCGAATGTTGGTTGGAACGATTGTTTCGGAAACACCGACTCATTGAAATATGTTGATAACGACGGAACTTACGACCATAGTTGGCTAACGATGCTTTTTGGAAACGCACCCAGGACGATCCTCTTGTTTGTTAACATTGTCAGGGTCTAAATCGGGCTTGAATTGGTTTGAAATTGCCGCCATCCTTAATATTTACATTAGAGCAGAACTTGCAATTATGGAGGGACATTTCCTGAACACAAGCTAAACACTGCCAATCACAACACAACTATCCAATCACAGCACATATCGGAGGTTTCAGAAGGAGGGGCTTTAAAGAAAGAGGAAATAAACATTGTGTTTTGGGCCAGACTGGGAAGAGAGGAGCTGTAGTAATGTAAAATATGTGAAAAATAATGTGTTTTTTGAACAACCAAGCATAAAACCATATTCTAGTACACCCCAAAAACAAAATCAAGACTAAGTAGTAAAAGGGCATAATAGAACCCCATTAAAAATAAATCGTATTTTCTTATACATGTTATATGTTGGACATTCACTATACTTTTTTGTGTGTGTTTGTGTTATGCTAGTTTTGACATAAATAAACATACGAACACTCATGCAGTATAAAAAAAGGACTAATTTATACACACAAATGATAAATAGATGGATGGATGGATGGATGGATGGATAGACGGATAGATAGACAGATAGACAGACATACTGTAGGCCTTTTCACAGTGCCTACAAACAAGTCTTATTTGTTTAATAATATCAGTTTTTATTACTGTTCAGTGTCAAGTGATAATCAGATTCAGTTGTTCAGACAGTCCGATTGCTATAGTGATTTAGAGTCAGCTTCTTTCTTCTACTAAACTGAGCCACTGTCTTAAAGAGGAGGAACTGAAAATGTTGTCCGTCCACAAAATAAGTGCCTGAGAAGTCACTGTATTTTATGCATTATTGCATATACTGTATAGAAAACCACTTGTACATTAACCTATATATTCAAATATTTACTACATAGCAAATACAACCATAACATTTTATTCAACCGTTTTGAAACAATTTCAGAGATTTAAGATTGGGATTCCTTGTTTATTTATTTAATTGTTTTTGTCTGTTAGAACAATGCCTAATTCAAAAAGGCTCCAGACTCTATTAGACCAAAGCGACTGCAGAGGTGGTCAAAACAGCTGTCTACTTAGAAACAGTTACACCCCTGAATCCCCCCCCCCCCAACTTAAATGAATCTTTGGAGATGTACAATGAAGGTCTGCTTGCTTTGACCGTTCAAGCCCTGCGAGCAGCACGGTAACAGGGTAATCCATCTCATGAACCAGAATCCCATAATCCCCCACAATACCAATGTAAAAGCCCAATATATCATATCTGCAGCTGGGCTTTCCAAAAAAAAAAAAGAACACAGCTATATATATTGTATTTTAAGATTAAATTGTTATCCTTTCCTTTATTTCCCATTTTGCCATTTTGTACTGAATCATGGCTGTCAAATTTTTACAGCCTTTCACAAACAACACATGCCCTATGGACACAAGAGTCCTAAATCTTGTTCTCACTCTCTGAGAGTGTTTTTAATGTGTGGTAGAGAGAGGGGGATACACACATTTTTATACCAGTCATTTGTGATGCATTTAAAAAAAAAAAAGACCCAAAGCAGTTGTAAATAATGACTGGCATGCTGGTCGGCTGATAGTTTTGGTTATCAGTGCAGGGAAATTAGCTTTTAAAATGCAGTTGGAAATCCATTTGGGTGATTGATGGGCGATGTGACTAATAAATTTGAGCCGCTTTCGAGGAGGGCCGGCCCTCCACCATCCTTTATGGCTGTCATCATGAGCCGCACGATTGGTAAGTCGAGCGTGTCGGAAGCTAATTCCAGTGAGTGATTGCCATTCAGATGAAACGACTATCAGGATCCACTCTTTAATGTGAAGACCAGCAAGAATATCGTATTTCCTTTTAAAAGTCTTACAAAAAAATTACGTAGCCTACTACTGTATTTATTCTCCAATAAAGACTCCTGGACAACAGCACTAACAGCCAATATTGATATTTATGCAACAAGTGCTGATATAACAGCAAAGATACTGAGTACTTATGCACCATGTACTCAACTGTCTAGTGTGGATTTTATAAGGTTATTTTGTCTTCCCTCCTGCTATGTAAGGAAGTCTGTGACTGTTAAATGTGTTTAAGAGTCCAACATATTTTGGAAAAAATGCTTGATAAAGTCTGGGAATGAATGGCAGGGAATGAATAGAGATCAGTTCACTGCTCAGCTGGTCCCACCTCTTTGATATTGTTAATGGTCAGCTGATGCTAAATCTTTTGCAGATGTTCCCCTCTTTACCCTTAAGACTTCACCCATTGAATGGGGAAAAGTGCAACCCTCAATATGGCAGAACAATCCCTTCCTCTAAATAAGAGCCAATCGCTGATTGGTAAAGTCATCGCTTCACTGCAGCTGCCGTTAGAAGCCCGGTTCCTACAGAAACAGTCAGAACTGCGCATGCTCATTAGCTTGATCCAGCCTGAAAATTTAAATTTTCTGTCATTATTTGAGCTTTTAGAACTAAAATTTATGAGACCGTTATTGTCAGATTTTCATTGGTAATTTCAAATTTCAACATTTAATCAAGCTTGCCGAACTTCTTTTGAAGAATTTGATGGAGTTGCACTTGCATGCTCAGAGAGGTGCTTCAAAGATGGCCGCGAAGTGAAATGACTTGTCTTAAAGGAACTTTTGTTTAAAACACTGATTCATCCAGGAATGAACAAGTGGCTATCTTTTAGTGAGTTAGTGAATTGTTCATTCGTCAGATTTATTCTGTATCAGTGAAAAAAAACTTGCTTACACTTTATTTTAAGGTGTCATTGTTACAATGTAATTATATATTTTAGTACTGAGTACAATTAAGCAGCTACATGTCCTTAGCCTACTATAGGGTTAGGGTATGATTAGGTTTTGGTTGAGGGTTAATTGCATGTAATTATGCAGAATTTACTGTTATTACTATGGTAAGTACATGTAATATATGTAACAAGGACACTGTAAAATAAAGTGTTACCCAAGTGTTACAACTCATTTGTTGGGTTGTTCTGTAACTGGCAAACAAGTTGCTTGCTTTTCTGTTTTTTTGCAGTTGATGGACATATTGGACTTTTCTGCTCACATGTTTTTCAGCAACTCGCGCATAACGCAGCATTCTAAAAAAATTTAAAAATTGCTTCTTTTTCATTTTACTGCACTGTGTCTGCCATTTTAAAAGGCAAAATTGCTTTCTGTGTAAACTGGCCTTAATACTTTTGTGGATTACGAGGTCTATTATAGGCCTGTATATATGTATGTATATATATATATATATATATATATATATATATATATATATATATATATATATATATATATATATATGTATATATGTATATATGTATATGTGTATATGTGTATATGTGTATATGTGTATATGTGTATATGTATATATGTATATATGTATATATGTATATATGTATATATGTATATATGTATATATGTATATATGTATATATGTATGTATATATATATATATATATATATATATATATATATATATATGTATATATATGTATATATGTATATATATATATATATATGTATATATATATATATATATATATATGTGTATATATATATATATATATATATATATATATATATATATATGTGTTATATATATATATATATATATGTATGTGTATATATATATGTATGTGTATATATATATGTATGTGTATATATATATATATATATATATATATATATATATATATATATATATATATATATATAAAGGGCCCTATCTTGCACCCCGGCGCAAATGACTATGTACACCGACGCATTTAAAGGGGTCATGAACTGGCTTTTTAAATGTTTGTTTTGTTGTGTGAGGTCAACTTATGACGTTCGCTTGGTTTTTACATTCAAAAACATAAAAAATGTATAAGTTATGGGCTATTTTCTTCCCTAGTTTTCAGCCTACTTGAAACATGCTCGGATTTTATGGGCGTTTTGCATTGAAGACTAGGAAGTAAACGCCCACTGCTGTGAGTGGATAACAGTTTTGCATATTATAATGAGCTTCAACTCTGTCATTGGTTTCGGTCGGTGCACGTGGGGGAATTTGTTTTGAAAACCACTGTTGTAAAATGGCAACCGGAATGATTCGCCCATACATGTTCGACCCAGAGTCCGATCCCGAATCGCAGGACAATGAACCAACAGCACCTCGAATCATAGGCGTAATTTACGGGAGGGACGGTTGGGACATGTCCCCACCACTTTTTGCCAGGGTCAATTTTGTCCCCACCACTTTTGAAACATCTCACGGCACAGATGTACCAATACAAATAAAACATCTCCAGTTAACAGCATTCGTTTCATTTGTTTGTTAAATAACAGGCGATCTAGCACTGAAATGTGTTGTCTTCTCTCGGAAACGCGCTTCAATCCGTTGCGGAGATTCGTTCCGGTGAAATCACAAATCAAAATGCACACAAACCAACGTGTCCCTGTTTCTCATGGGTTCTAATCCGCTCTCGTATATCTTTTCCCTCATCAAAACATATACAACCACTGATAAATATTATATCAATTTAACCACTGATAAACATTATTGGTTTTGATGAGGGGAAAAAAAACTATACGAGTGCGGATTAGAACCTCGAACCTCCCGAGTCCCGACACGCTAGGCAAAAAATCTACCTCTGGACCATCACTGTACACATGCAATAAAGGGCGTATATACAGTGTATACTCACTATACTAGGACATTGTGCTTATTTTTATTTATGTACGTCAGGAAGCTACAGCACATCGTCTTTCAAAACATGACCTACTTGAAAGAGAAAAAAGAATGAATGCGTCATTGTACCCAGCACTTTTGAAAATGCCCATCCCAATACATCTCTGTCCCCAGCACGTTTCAAACGAAACTGACGCCCATGCCTCGAATACAACGGATACTTGTTGACACATACACATAATTATTAGATATCAAACGATCTGTGACAATGCAATGCTAGCCGAGTAGATTATTATTTCTAAAATAAAAATATTACTCACATAAGTGTGTTGCACCACTCCTGTTGGATCCAATATAGAAGGTAACGTAGACTAATCATGTTCCGTACAACAACATTGTTCCGTACAGATTAACTTTAACCGCCGATCGCTGAATAAATACTTCTAGGTCATACACAAAATGCATATCTGTGTCGTCTTCATTTCTCCCTCTTATATTATAATGAGTTTAACTCACCCATCGGTGCACGTGGGGGAAAGCGTCCAATGTTGTCAAATGGCAACCGGATTCGCCCATACATGTTCAACCCAGAGTCCGTGTGTTGCACAATTCCTGTCAGATCCAATATAGACGGCACATCACCGTTCTTTTCTCTTAATCGGTCTGCAAATCCAGTCTTGAATTGTTGACGAAACAATTCTCGGTGAAATGAAGCGAACATACGAAAAATGTTTTACACTCATCTGCTGGAACGTCATTAAAAACAAATTTTAACCAGGCATTCCTAATATTGGAATCCAGAGGAAGCTTATGCAGCAACTGTCTTCTTCCACAGCCAGGCACGGCACAACATTTTGTCAATGGAATGTTTATTGCTGGTAGCTCGCTCCGGTGTGTCATCACGAGGTATTTTTACCTATGAAATGCGCTTTTGTTTACCTATGAATGCGCTTTGAATGCGTGAATCGGTGGGCGGGGCTAAACCGGCCATGTTGAAGTAGGCGTTGATAAGCGGGTGGGGTTTCTTCGTCTTTGATGTCATACTTCCACGCTTTCAAAAACGAAGCGTTTGTTGAGGCTGGTGTCAATAAAAGCTTTTATTGAACTAACAAGGTCGTTTTCAGTTCTGAAACTTACAGGATATTCTTATAATATGATGACCTCTTAGATGTCAAAAGCTCAAGGAAAATTTGATTTCTCAGTTCAACATCCCTTTAACATTCCTATTTTGCACCCGTGCAAAACGGGCTTTTCCCTCCACAGATGCACGCCGGTAGACTAGGGAATGAATTTGCACTCCCTGGGCGTGTTGGCGAAAAAGGAGGCGTGTTTCGGTGCAACCAATCCCTGGAGCTATTTTGCTGTTCCAGAAAACAATTGCGCCAATGACCAGAAAAAAAACCTGGTCTAAAGTCAGTGGCGCGTTGCATGTACATTCAGATGCTATTTGAAGTGCACATGCTTGGCCATAACACAGTGTGAGAACAATGCACATACACTGTAGATGATTCTCTCGTCTACACAGATGCATTTTACTTTTTGGAAATGATGCATTATTATAAGGAAAACTATTAAAACACGAGGGACATCATTGTTAAGTTCATGACGATGGGAAAAATAGCCATAAAGCTTACACATTTACCCAAATGATCATATACATGTTTAACCGAAGCTAATTTGGGTGGGTTAGTCCCATCCTCAATGTCACTTCTCTTTCTTTTACGGCCCTGAAGCGAACATCGATCTCCTCGGATGTGAACCTTTTGTGAAGCGCGCCTGGTAAATGCACCGTTATAATAGTATTGCACCATGGAACAAGCGCACCTCGTTCATCATGCTCTTAAAGGGAATGTGATATGACGTTTCTGTTTCACCCAAACCACACCTATGAATAATGAAGCTACTTCAGACCAACCCCTTTTAAACTTGCGTCGATTGCAAGAGTCATTTATCCCACCGGTAAAATAGCAACAGCGCCCACAAAGTTACTTGCAGTTTACGCTCTGATACTTGCGTATCAGATCGTTAAAATAGGGCCTAAGGACTGCTGTAACCATTTTAATGGGCCTAAATAAATTGTTCAAAATTAACGGTATACATCTACAATCTCCCTGTGGAAAGACCCCTCTTTTGAGCTGGACCACCCTGGGTGAGGAAACTCACGTCATGGCACTTTTGGCACTGACTAAATCCTGCTCTATATGTCGACCGCAGGGTTTAACGTATCACTGGACCCCCGTCCAATCCTGTGGAAACCACCAGCAAAGTAAAAGCATATGCTTTAGGGGAAAGAGGGTGAAGAAATGTAAACGGTGTCATCGAGCACCCTTTGGTTTATCGTTCATTGTAATACCGAGTGCTTCGTCTAATCCCCTTATTACGAAGAAAACGAAAATGTTTGGGCTTCCCTCTGAATTGCTGTACACAGCCGACATACTGCTGTCAAACCAAATCAAAATCATCATGTGTGCTGAGGGAGGGGAAACTCAGAAATCTTCAAAGTGTACGTGCTTGGATTACTCCTGCGGCCGCGCGCCACATTGCCTACTCGCATGCAGCTTTGGATGTTCTAATCTTAAATGGTAATCGCCTGGTTGCCTCAGTGGGATTTACATTTTTTTCCACGCTGTAATCTTGCATTTACAATGTCATTTACGTGACTCTGGGCCGTACGCCTCTTGACATCTTTGTCTGGCTCTCGAGGTATAAGACTGACAACAGACAAGCCCCAGACACAGCGCTTTGCTTTTCATACCCCGGCGAGTGATGAACTTTTGGCATGCCGCTTGTGTATGCAAACAGGCTTTGTTTCCACACACACACACGCACACGTTCTTGATTGATGTTAAACTGAGAACGAGCACTCGCGTTGCTGTCAGAGCTCGGTTAAGTCCCTTGAGCCTCCTGATTTCTTGACATTTGTAGATATAATATTCACGCAACAAGGAGCAGCTTTTGTGATGTGATCCTGCTGTAACACTTTAATCTGTTTAGACTGCCTCGATATTATGGCAGAGTGGAGAGAGGCCCATTCAATTCAATCCATAGCTTGGGGCAAACACCTCGGTAGGATCTGAAGATCATTTTTTTAATGGAATGGCTGCCTGGTGTTAAAGTGAGAATGTTGGCTTCTCTTTTTGTAATTTTCTTGGTTTTTATTTTGCTTTGTGGGTATTAATAAAGTTGTTCTTATTATGATTGCTATACCAGAGCTATTTTCATGTGGATTTAATCATGTGGATGCATTAAACCTTTTTTTGTATTATTATTTATTTAAATGGAACACATATAAATAGTGACTGCAATGATAAAAAGTCCCAAAAATTGAAAAAAAAAATCTTTTTTTTACCTTGTAATTTTTTTTAAAAAATGTCAAACTCAATCCTCCGATGAAACAACAGACATTTGAGGCACCCAGATCTTCCTCAGTCCAATCAACAAGCAATGGATTTATACCCTCCATCTTTTTGATAAAGATGCGTCACTAATGCGCATTTTCAAACTGTTGTGGCTTAGTTATGACGTCAGAAACGATTGCGTCGGTTTCTCAATGACATGAAAGTTTGACACTTGTTAACATAGACGTAACAAGATTATCAATGTATGACAACTTAAATTTTAAACACAAAGCTATTGTGTGGAAAATATCATTATATCCTACAGTATTTCACTCTTAGCCTGGCTAACGCCCGACCACGTATCATTGAGAATGAAACATGGTCTGGAAACCACATGTTCAATTTCTCGTATTTGAGGCGTGGTTTATGAATGCCCAGAGGCGTATTATTGGGTGCTACGAATGTCTATCAAATGCGCCTGTACGTAGTGCATAGCCAATCGGGTCACTTATACCAGATGACGTATGTAGTGCGACAGAAAATTAGACGAAGAAAAAGACAGTCCCTGCGTCCCAATTCGCTTACTTATTCTCACGCCCTAAAAGTATGTACTCTTTTTGTGAAGAAAAAGTACATACTTTTGAGTGTTTAGCAAAAGAGTAGGCAAGCTTTGGGACATACTATCACGTCATCTTTAACAGAGTCGCGTGCTGCGTGCATCCTGTAATCGTAAACTGTCTTGTCAATCATCTTGTCACAGTTAAAATCCTCCATTCTATCTAATTTGATTTCCTACCGTTTCAGAGCACGTTAATCTGCAAGGCTTGGGTCTTTCATTCGATACTCTCCGTGTTTGCAATTTGAATATAATGATGCATTTAAAAAGTAATAGCTAAACGTATCTTTACAAAAGTTCGCAATGGTGCTGCAGATGCAATATAATGTGGACAACATTGAATAAATTCATTTTCGTTAGGTTAGATAGTGATAATTATTCACTCAAAGCTCTTTATCTAAACCTCTCGTCATAACCACGGGACTCGCGCGTCCTCCATGTCTGTAGTTTCTTAACACTTTTTACTCGTTTTTGCAGTTCTAACCGAATCTTCGTCCAACGCTCGAAAGGAATCACTTGCGCTTCAGCCTACCCAGTGCTCTCGAACAGGACACAACAATCTGAGAACAAGGACCCAAGGTCTAACTGTGACCAAGGAGCAGGACCGGAGCACAGATTTTTAAAATAAATTTATTGATATAAAGTGACTAACGTTTCGACGCACATGCGTCTTCTTCAGAGTCAAACAGTCAATGACAACAACATACAGACTTATAAGAGTCATCATTAACGAAATTGGCCACTGGCCTAGATGGGTGTGGTGCAACAATTATTCAATCTAATACAAGCACTCAAGTCTTGGAAGAGAAAAAAAAAAGAAAAAAAAATTCATAGATAAACAAGCACCATAAACCATATACAGATAAGAGCACCCAGGTATATACAAAAAAATATATAAATAAATACATAAAAAAAAAATTTAATGAAAAAATAAATTAAATAAATAAAAAAAATAATTAAAAAAAAATATGGCCAAAAATCCATATTTTTCTAACTGTAAAAGTTATAAAAAGCATGAAAGGCCCAGCTCCTCATTAAGGCCATTTGGTTCAAGTGTGTTAAGAGTAAAAATCCAGAACGCCTCGTGTTGTAAAAGGGACTTCACTGTGTCCCCTCCTCGCTGGGAGGGTACAATTTTTTCAATTCCCCAAAATTTTAAAGACGCATTCGAACCATGATTAGCTTGATTAGCTAGTGTCTCGCAATTGCATAGTCCATATTTTTGTTGCGAATTGCTGCCTTATGTTCTGCAATACGTAGTTTAAGAGGGCGTTTAGTCTGACCTACGTATACCAATCCGCATGGACATTTCAACATATAAATCACATGAGTAGTGTTACAATTAATGAAAGAATTGATCTTATTTTTTTTACCTGAATGGGGATGGAAAAATTGCTTAGTATCGTTTGAGTTCGAGCAGTGGGTACAGTGCCCACATCTATAAAAACCAACGGGGCGGCAACCACGTAGGTTTTGGTGGGGGACTCGTGGTCGTGTGAACCAACCTATCTCTTAATGAGCGAGGGCGCCTAAAGGTTATACGTGGCGGTTCTGCGCATATAGCTTTGAGAGCTGGATCACTCTGTAAAACGTGCCAATGCTTCTTAATGGCATGTTTTATTTCTCCACCCAACTGAGAGAACTCTGTGGAGAAGCAAAGTCTTTGCACTGAATCGCGTTTGGTTTTAACTAGGAGATGCGCTCGTTGCGTCTGTCTGGCTTGTTCGTAAGCAGCCTCGATATCACGCTCTTTCATTTCTAATGACCCGCGCTCAAATTCAGCATCACTACTACAATTCCTTCTAAGGCGTAAAAATTGTCCAATAGGAATGTTCTTGATCAGTTGTTTGGGATGGTGGCTATCAGCTCTGAGGAGGGTATTCCTACTAAGAGGTTTACGATAAATCGATGTCTCTAATCCTCCTTGAGAATTTTTGTAAATAGTTAGATCAAGAAAGTTAATATTATCTGCGGAATGGTCAACTGTAAATCTCAAAAAAGGTATTGTAGAGTTAATATAGACCATGAATTCATCCAATTCAACCAGAGTCCCCATCCAAATGAAAAGAAACATCATCAATATACCTCTTCCAAAGCAAAATTTTTGGGAGGAATAAGTTGTTCACAGAGTTATCAATAAATTTCACTTCCCAACGCTCGTTGGGTTGTGGGCAATATCAGCCGTTAGAGTGTGCATCGATCTACACTTTGGATTCTGACCAGAAATAGTAGACCATCAGGGTATCTTTGAAACACTCATTTCAACATACTACGGTTTGGGACGTACTAATTCTATTTTCGAATTCAGGACGGATAGTATGCGAATTGGGATGCAGCTGATGGGTCAGAGATTTAGGAGATTTAACGTAAAACTTCAAATAATAGCTGATCTGTCTCACCAGCTATTATTTGACAGGCGTATTCGCCTGTCTCATTTACATGCCTGGTGTGACTGCAGGTTTGGTTAAATAAAAGCCGGTCTCAAATAGAGGCCGGGTCTGTTTTTTAGTTTCGGGTTGTTAATCTTCTAAAACGCTTTTTGGTGGCCGCCAAAGCAAATTTTTGTCCCGCCAAAGGCTTTTTTTGATTGGTGAGTGATGTAGAATAAAAACTGCTGTGCTTGACAGGGCGCATAACGAGCAGAGAGAGGGAGAGAGAGAGAGAGAGCACTCTCACGCTCTTCAAACAACACAAGCACCGTCTTACTCTCTCTCCCTCGCGCATATTAATCAAATCAATTGACACGATAGTAAAAGGTTTGAAGACCGCAGTTTCACGTGGAGCATTTGGAGATTTTTAGAGATTATAGACTCAATGAACAACATCTCAATACTAAATTATAAAGGTTTCATATAGACGCCTGTCTCAAATACAAGCCGATGCAGTTCAACGATTTGGGAAAATAAAAGCCCGGGCTATTATTGGATGTTTTACGGTATGTATACACAAAGGCTGTATCGAAAGTTAACTTTGTGTCCGCTGCCAAGATGGATCCATTTATAAATAAACTGCTTCGGTGTCACATAGACGTCGTCATTGTCTTGCCCCTCCCTCCCCGTTCTGTGATTGGTTCCCTATCTTAGGGGAAAATTTGGTTCATGGTGTCCAGGCTGCCCAGCAGCGTGAATAAAATCGTGCTGCGGCAAGGCTCATCTACAAATTTGGCACAAATCAATTTTTTTTCTTCAAATTTTTATGTGATTGTTCTTTAGTCTTTTTTTGTAAGACAGAACATAGACTAATAACTCAATATATATTTCATGATGGGAATTAGTATATGGCTTAAAATGGATGGTGTTTTTCCCCATGAGTAGCTGGTAATGAAGATAAACCACATGTGGAATTTGGTGATTGTCCCATACCATGCTGTCATCTATCCCCCAATTACACCAATCATCACTCTCTAAATCCTCTTTGGAGTAAATTAGCTGCAGTATTATTCGGTGCTGGCCTGCTTTTTCCTTTCCCTTTCTCTCACACACCGTTTTAAAGCCTTTGAAACATCTCCAGCCTGAGCGCGCTCGAAACGTTCTGCACTTAGTAACCTGATGCTGGGCCCGTCCTTAATGGTTTGCATTAGCTGCAAGCAATAAAATTAGCCCAGGTCCCTGCTAATGTTGGAATAATCATTTACAAAGATGGTTACCACATGCTGTAGCTGTTTCCCTCTCATTCCCCGCGCTCCCCTTTTTTCCGGCCTCTCATTTCTTCTTTTATACGGCCTTAATTCGCTGTTATTAATAATGAATAAAAACGCAATTTTCTGCAGCTTGCTCCAGGGCCCTGGGAATCATTTCAATGAATATTTCAGCACGTTATTTTAATCACAGCTGCACATATGCAGAGGGAGGGGGTCTCTGTTTTATTGGCCTGGGGTGTGGCTCTGGTGAGACCCCAGCATCATTAAAACCCCTCTCCGGCTGCATAGAGGGTCCTACCTCTGATTTACAAGACTTGTTAAAAAACACAGTAAAAAGGAGGCAAGCTGCGCCATTTATACTTGTAATTTGATACAGTATTTGTTAATGGGACTTGCTGTTATTTATTTGTGTGCTGGATAGCCATGGCTGCTGTTTCACGCCCAAGGGGAAAAAACGTGGAAAAAACGTGTCTGGGTTTCTGGAGCTTTAATGAACTTCGTGAATTAGTTCTATTTTACCAGATATCGTTTTGATTCTCCCTCATGTGGAACCCTTTGGTTTGGATGTCCTCCAAAATGTAATTCTCCATAGTGTTGTATGTAGAAGATTACACTACTATATAAATCTAAGTGCTTTCTTGTGTGCGTGTGTGTGTGTGGAAGCCACATAAAAAAAATCATGATTTGCTAAATTATAAAATAAAAAGTCAAAATTATGGCATATAGTCAAAATGTTGCCATAATTTGGAACTCATTTTCGACTTTTTATCTCATAATCATGACTTTTTGTTTCATAATTTCACCCTTTTGTCATAGTTATGACTTCAACTTTTTGTCAATTTTGACTTTAAAAGTGCATGTATGACTAAGTGTCATAATTATGACATGCTATCTCATAATTATGACTTACTATGCCATAATTCCAAAACTAACTAATTCATTTACCAAATGATGGTGTTTTCAAATGTGATGAAATCGGTACAATATATGCTTGTTTCTATTATACATATTGTGTGTGTGTATATATATATATATATATATATATATATATATATATATATATATATATATATATATATATATATATATATATATTAGGGCTGTCAAATGATTAATTCGTAATTAATCCCATCTGAAATAAAAGTTTGTGTTTACATAATATGTGTGGGTGCACTATGTATAATTATTTTATATATTTAAATACACACATGCTTGTATATATTTAAGAAATATTTTCAATTATATACTGTATATAGATTATGATTTATATATAATTTATATTATATATAAATGTACATATTTTATATATTTTTTCTTAAATATACATGCATGTGCGTGTATTTATATACAAAATACACTCACCGGCCACTTTATTAGGTACACCTGTCCAACTGCTCGTTAACACTTAATTTCTAAGCAGCCAATCACATGGCGGCAACTCAGTGCATTTAGGCATGTAGACATGGTCAAGACAATCTCCTGCAGTTCAAACTGAGCATCAGTATGGGGAAGAAAGGTGATCTGAGTGACTTTGAACGTGGCATGATTGTTGGTGCCAGAAGGGCTGGTCTGAGTATTTCAGAAACTGCTAATCTACTGGGATTTTCACGCACAACCATCTCTAGGGTTTACAGAGAATGGTCCGAAAAGAAAAAACATCCAGTGAGCGGCAGTTCTGTGGGCGGAAATGCCTTGTTGATGCCAGAGGTCAGAGGAGAATGGCCAGACTGGTTCCAGCTGATAGAAGGGCAACAGTGACTCAAATAACCACCCGTTACAACCAAGGTGGGCAGAAGAGCATCTCTGAACGCACAGTACGTCGAACTTTGAGGCAGATGGGCTACAGCAGCAGAAGACCACACCGGGTGCCACTCCTTTCAGCTAAGAACAGGAAACTGAGGCTACAATTTGCACAAGCTCATCGAAATTGGACAATAGAAGATTGGAAAAACGTTGCCTGGTCTGATGAGTCTCGATTTCTGCTGCGACATTCGGATGGTAGGGTCAGAATTTGGCATCTACAACATGAAAGCATGGATCCATCCTGCCTTGTATCAACGGTTCAGGCTGGTGGTGGTGGTGTCATGGTGTGGGGAATATTTTCTTGGCACTCTTTGGGCCCCTTGGTACCAATTGAGCATCGTTGTAATGCCACAGCCTACCTGAGTATTGTTGCTGACCATGTCCATCCCTTTATGACCACAATGTACCCAACTTCTGATGGCTACTTTCAGCAGGATAATGCGCCATGTCATAAAGCTGGAATCATCTCAGACTGGTTTCTTGAACATGACAATGAGTTCGCTGTACTCAAATGACCTCCACAGTCACCAGATCTCAATCCAATAGAGCATCTTTGGGATGTGGTGGAACGGGAGATTCGCGGCAAATCCCTGCGGCAACTGTGTGATGCCATCATGTCAATATGGACCAAACTCCCTGAGGAATGCTTCCAGCACCTTGTTGAATCTATGCCACGAAGAATTGAGGCAGTTCTGAAGGCAAAAGGGGTTCAACCCGTTACTAGCATGGGGTACCTCATAAAGTGGCCGGTGAGTGTAATTATACTCAGTTCACCGACATATATTATGTAAACACTTTTATTTGGATGGGATTAATCGCGATTAATCGTTTGACAGCCCTAATATATATATATATATATTGCTTTCATTTTAGATTTACAACTTGTTTTTTTTCTGATTCCTAACAGGAGTTCCAGTCTTTTCCCTTTTCCAGTCAGCTGCATGACTTCTGGCGTCTGGATTACTGGGAAGATGACCTCCGGAGGAGGCGGAGATTCATCCGAAACCCTTTTGGCTCCACCCACTTGGATATTTCGTGCAAATCACTGGAGGACTACGGTCAGTAATTCTGCCAACAGCCAATGAAAAATGTTGCTGGACTCTGTCAGTCTAGCTCATTATCCCCAAATTACGTTCATTTCATACAATGACATCATTGTTCACCAAATGGGATACACATATGCGAATTAGAAAACCTCCAATCAATTCTTGGACGTAACTAATATTCTCAGAGCTGAGAAATAGTTTGTTGTCAGCTTTATTGGTTTTATATTTATGGGCCTTGTCAATTGAACATGGCACGAGTGTTTTATGACAGGATTTTATATTCTAACTGCACACATTGTTGAGAGGAAAATTGTGCGGCATGTTTTTTTTTTTAACCGTTTCTGCCTTTTTGCACTCAAACATTTTTCCTCATTGACCCGTTTGATCTTGCAGCGTTGCCCACCGCACGCCTGTCAATTTGGCTCTGTGTCTCGCAACAGAGGCTTTAAAAGAGAAACGGTTCAATACTATTAACCACTGCGGGCACTTCTCCTCCAGGCATCAAATTGAAGATACGAGGGGGAGTTTATTAACCGAACAAGGGCAAATCTATTGATTCTCAAGTACAATGGGGCGACTTCTCTCCTGTGCTCAGGAATAATTACTGTAACTATTTCCATTACACATGGGGAAACCTACCAGGGGCAAAGGCAACTGAAATAGGCCCATTTATTTAAAACAATAGACCATTTCACAAGATGTAAACAACACTGGTCCAGAAACACTTCCTGTTTCAGTTTGGAACTGTTTCTTTATTTCACATGTAAAGAAAACATCTTAAAGATGTTTGTTTAACTTTTTGATTCAGTTTTAAATGTTCTGTTGGTTGTATTTTGTCCCAGCTTTTATGTAGTGTTAAAAAACTGAAACAGGAAGTGCTTCTGGACCAGTGTTTTCATCTTGTGAAATGGTCTGTATACACAAACAATATAGCTCATATATGTAGAGGCATATGGGAGTGTTATTTGACAGCATGTTTTGCTACAATGTTACTAATGTGCACTTTTTAATTTAATGAAAATTATACTCTTTGATTATAGACATTACATCTAGATTTTGCCCTAAACGCCACATATTAACCAGTGATTTGTCATTTTAAAGTGTGTTCTGTGACTTGTTATGCAGTAATATTGTGTCTATCTACATGTCTGGCCTTTTGTGGCCAACTGCTTTGAGGCCATGTCAGATGGTCTGTGTGTCAGAGCCAGAACACACACATGCACACTGGTACATACACATGCCAGCTGTTACTTGACCTGCAGGTGGCCCCTGCTCATGTCACAGCAGACATTTTTTCCCCTCCAATTCATTTTTGCCACCATATCTAAATTCACACTGTCTTTCAAACATATTACACAGCATATCTCATGCATTTCTTTAGAAGCACACACCACTGCAGTATTCCTCTGGCCAGCTCCCTTTTCTGAATGTCCCCGGTAAGTTGTCAGTGCGTCTCTGTGGACCCACGGTCTAGTGTCTGGGGCCGCTGTGATTGAGGACTTGTTGAGGTCCCCAGGCTTCTCCCAGTCTTTAATGAGTGGAATAATGCATAAGATTGTCATGTGAAAGGGATTGCCTGTAGTCAGATGTTGCCCCCACAATGCCATAGAGAGAGAGACTGAGGGAGAGAAAAGAGAGGCTTATCTAGATGGGTTTTATACAAAAGGAAAGTCAATTTTCTTAAACCAGCACAGTTATGCTTTATTTTATATAAATATGAGTTTATTAAATATGAATTTGAATAATCTGTATTTGATCATATACATTTAGTCCATTGCATCCAACAGGATCTTCTTATTTATAAGAAGATCCCTTAAAGGTAGGGTAGGCAATTTTAGCTTTGAGAGCGTAAGATCCCGCCCTCCCTCCAGAGCATCTACAAAGCCACGCCTCCTTCAAAACACATGAACGAGAGACGGCATTAAACTAACGCATGTCTCAAAGAACATAACATTACAATAATAATGAACATAAACCATTTAAAGAGGACTAACCTGTACCACTTGACTGCTGCAGATTCATTTCGCCGTTGATCGTGTTGCCATTCAAAATGCATATCGTCATGGGTTTCCATCTCTTCCAAATTACAGTAGATACTGTATATTGTGAACGCAGCTTAAAGGATTAGTTCACTTTTGAAAAAACTTTTGCTGATAATTTACTCACCCCCATGTCATCCAAGATGTCCATGTCTTTCTTTTCCTCAGTCGAAAAGAAATTAAGGTTTTTGATGAAAACATTCCAGGATTTTTCTCCATATAATGGACTTCCATGGGAACCAGACAGTCCAAGCTCCAAAAGATCATTAATAACAGTTTCAGATGCAGCTTCAAATGTCTTTAAACGACACCAGACGATGAATAAGGGTCTTATCATGCGAAACGATGGGTTATTTCAAAACTTATTCCAAAAATGTAACTTTTCCAAGGACAAATGGTAGCCTAGCTCTATTCTGGAGGCGCGTTTGTAACGTCACGTAATACGTAATTACGTTCAAAAGGTCACGGGCGACGTAGCTGGAAGTACAGAGTCAGTAAGTTGAACACATAGGTTGAACGTGCAAATTAACTCAAACGCCGTTTACAAAAAAAAAGGAATTAAAAGGTAAAATAACGATGTCGGACGATTTTGATTCTGTACTTCCGGCTACGTGGCCCATGACCTTTTGAACGTAATTACGTATTACGTGACGTTACAAACGTGCCTCCAGAATAGATCTAGGCTACCATTTGTCCTTAGAAAAGTTACATTTTTGGAATAAGTTTTGAAATAACCCATCAGTTTCGCATGATAAGACCCTTATTCATCGTCTGGTGTCGTTTAAAGACATTTGAAGCTGCATCTGAAACTGTTATTAACGATCTTTTGGAGCTTGGACCGTCTGGTTCCCATGGAAGTCCATTATATGGAGAAAAATCCTGGAATGTTTTCATCAAAAACCTTAATTTCTTTTCAGACTGAGGAAAGAAAGACATGGACATCTTGGATGACATGGGGCTAAGTAAATTATCAGCAAAAGTTTTTTCAAAAGTGAACTAATCCTTTAAGCTCTTTGTTTTGGTTCAGGAGGAACTGTAAAAGGCGGCTGCTGTTTCAGTTGCTGTGTTCGGTGATTGACGTCTGTCTAACTCAGCATAGCATGAAACGCGCTGATGTGTGATATCTGCATGAGCAGGTGCGTAGGGGTATGTAAATACATACGTTGACAGGCAGATCGTACAAATCGTACATCGTACAATTGCATTTGGGCCGAATGCCCAGCCCATTCTCATCCCAAAGCGCCATGTACAACGCTTTTGTAAAGCGTAAATATCCAACGCACATGGCACCCTTTAGCGCCAAATGAGACGTAAAAATAAATCGGGCAGAAGGCGCCTCCTAGTGGTCTAACCCTAACCCTACCCCATACCTAAACTTAACCATAACCGAAGCGTCTCATTTGGCGCGTTCAAAGGGTGCCATGTGCATTGGATATTTACGCTTTTGCAAAAGTGTCATATATGGCGCCTTGGGATGAGAATGCGTTGGAATGCCATGGTTGGACGAAAATGTTATGGCCCTACACCATTCACAGACGATATTAATACATATAAATACTATACTTAAGGCCTGTTCACACCGGGATGAATTTCGCGCACGTTATTCACCGAGGTTTAACGCCTTGTGACTAAACAAAGGGCGCCAATGTGAGTGTGCACATCGACGTTTAAAACGCCATGCGTAAAAGCGTAATTTAAAAAAAACGCCTCTGGTTTTGACGCACTGCGTCAAAAACTATCCGACCAATGAGATTGCCGCTTTTGCTAACGTGTTTGGAGCTTCTGAAGTTACAGTACAACACAACTTGGGGCGCTCAAACACAAAACGGTCTTGCCGAGCACACATATGCAACGGCGAAGAAGATATACGCCAAGTAACGTCGCCGTCTACACAGTCAGGAAGAAATAAGACGAGGAAGATGCAAGGGAAGATGAATGTAGAGTTGCTGTTCTCGTTGGTGCTAGAACATAAAGAACTATATGACAAACGTGACAGGGACTACAAACATCTTGATAAAAGAGAACTGTTATGGAGTGGTATTGCAGAGCAAATTGGCGCCATCTAATGTCAGGGAATGAATTTGCATGTTCACTCGGCTCATCGTCAGCGAAAATCGCTTGGGTGTGAACACAAAAAACGCGTTGAAAAATGCTGACGAATAACGCACGCTGATATTCGTCCCGGTGTGTACGGGCCTTTAGACCACTAAACTTAGTGATTGCTATCAGCATGTGAAGAGACTTTTAACCAGCATAACAAAAAATGTTTCTGGAACAAAATTGTAATGAAAGCTAAACGCTGTACATATGTGTGATAAGACTGTATCGAATCGTTTGCAGAAAGTGTCTCTGTGTTTTTCTGAACTGGCAGTAGTGGAGGTTTACAGCTGCTTTTGTGACCAGGGGTTGAGGTACGCTGAGTTAACGTAGGTGATTTAAATGAATAAACAGTTAAGAGCGCATATAAGTTTCCATTATTTTTGCCAGAAACCAAAGAGATTGAAAAATTACTGCTCTCAAATGTCAGAACACTGGCAGTTGACAGCAGTCACTGCATATGGGGCTTGTTTTTATTCACAATGACATATTTTCATAGCGCTTGTCTATGTTAGAACGTACGCTGGGTTTTAGCAATATTTCAAATTTCCTCTTGTGCGAAATGACATGGGTGGACATGAAATATGTCTCAGGTTCATTCGAAAAATATTCTAACTACCCTAGAAACAACATCATTATATTTGATTCATGGTAATTTAATGTATTTTCTGTGGATGTAATACGATCTTCAATCACTGAAAATAGAAGAACAGGCTGAATTTAATGGGACCTCAAACGGCTGACCATGTTGTATAAGCATTTGATAAACTGTACTGCTCTGTGCCTCATTTTCAGGTACCTTTGCATATGTTTGTGGGAAACTTAGTTTAAAACAGCTCAGGTCAGCCTATTAGACTTGCTGACAAAATAGTGAGTGTTTCATGTAGTATATACAATAGTGAGTGACTTTGATACCTTCCCCCTTATTCACGAGCGGCTGAGTATGTTGTTAGCTTATTGGAATTGGGCAAGCATGAAATGGAAGTCAGGTTAATATTGATCCTGCTCTTTAACAGCCTGTTCTACCTGGGGTGTCCTTACAATCTCATTTTCAGGTGAGCAGCTCTGCCTGACCCATTGAACCCATTTGGACAAAGATCTTTGTAGCTTGTTATAAGAGAGAGTAAAAGAGAGCCAGAGGAAAGGTGGAAGTAAGGGTGTGTGATGATTCAATGTAAGTTAAGTTTAATCGACAACTCTTAAAGTCCCTGCAAAGGCAATTAAAAAAAAAAATTCTAAACCCATTATGTATGTTAGAAATGCATTGCTAAAACATATTACAAAGACTGTAAACTTTGAACTTTCTGAATTGTGGAGTTAGACCCTTAAACAGTTTTTCACCATTGCTATTTTCCGGATATTTTTGGGCGGGGCTAAAACAGGGCTCGATGACGCACTTGAGCCCCTGAGCTCCTGAACACGCCCCTATTTTATAGGCCAGTGACTGAGGCTGGCCCCTCCCCGAACAATAGAGCGCATTGGCAGTAGTGTATAATGCAGTGATAATTTTACACGGTATAGTTTTATAAACTTTCGTCAGAAACAACTGGGATTCACTGATAAATCCGCTGTTGCTGGTGAGCGGGGCCGAACCGACTATCTCCTGCTTCGGCCTTCATCCTCCCGTCCCGACTGCAGTATCACCTAATATCTAATATTTATTTTACTGTGCTAATATTACCGTCGGCAGTTGTCCTGCGAGTGGGCGTGGTTTCAGCGCAGCCAACGGACATGCCCCTAGCGTTTGGGAGCAGAGAATATTTGCTTAATATGGCCAAACCAAATATGGCTTATTTGATTATGAAAAGCAAAACTGTAGGTTACAGTGATGAGTGTAAATTGGAAGTGAATGAGTCCAATTTGTAAATGTAAAAAATAATAATAAATTTTTAGTTGATTTTTGTGTAATTATATACAATAATAATAATATTTAATACTATAATAAAATAGAAACATCTGTTGTTAAGGATCCCTGCAGGTCCTTAAAAAGCCTTAAATTCAGTCTCTTTTAAATTTAAGGTTGTAAAGTCTTAAATATATTAAATGGTGTAAAAAATATATATATATAAATAAATTTGAATGGGAAAACAGGAATCACGATACGAACTACTGTTTAAAAAACTCACAGATAGCGTGATTTAAAATGGACGAATTGGTTTCTTTTTGTGTTAACCAATATTATACCACAAATATACCACCGTCGATTGAGCTTATATTGAACCTGTCATTTTCCTTTAATTAACATGTTAAAGGTACAATATGCAGGATTTTTTGCAGTAAAATATCCAAAAAACACTTCAATGTTATATATTTTGTTTTGTTGATTACTTACAATATCCCAAATGTTTCCAACTATTTGTAAATCGTAAAAAAATTGCGATTTTAACCAAGGAAACGGGGCGTGTAAGCAGGGGTGAGGAGTCGCCAGTCAATGGTGTCATATCCGTGTTAGCCTCGGTTTCTGCCAGGTTTGTGCCAAGGGGGTAATCCATCAGCTGGAAGTTGAAGCCTTGCGGGAGCCGCCATTGTAGCAGAACTTCTCCTGCTGTTATCATTCCATTGACTCCCATTCATTTTGGCGTCACTTTGATAGCGAATACCTTCACATCTGAGGCATCCAAAGAGTTTTTGTCCATTATTTATTTCTAAAGAAACGCGACAGTGTAAAAAAATGCTCCATTGCCTTGTATCTTACGTTATGGCCCTGTAGAAGCAGTTTTTGTAAAAAAAAAAAAAAAAAAAAGGCTAACTATTGCATCATTACGAATCGACTCTCCGTCTCACAGTAGAGAAATGTTTGTTGAAACATTATGGACCATGGCAAGCAGACTTTGAGACAAAAAGAGGACTATAATGAAGATCAACATCTTTCCAGATGTCGAGAGCCACGTCCGCGACTAACTTCGATTTGACAGAGACGCGAGTGTGTCGCATGTATACTTTACTAGACAGGTGAGCAAATGTGCATAAAACTAATCAATGTTATTTAGTTCAACATGATAATTACTGTGATAGTGTAACTGTTAGAGCAAGTGAAACAGCGCTTTGTTACCTCAAGTTTAATTTGTCTAATAAACTGATCTGTGTAAGGATTAATTCAGCACTTGTGTGTAGTTCATTACAATGAAATTTACTTTATATCCGCGGGACTCGCGTTGCGTGTGGCGCTGGTATACGTCTAGCAATCGCACCCATACCACAGTCATGTTAAAAACATCAATGTATCACTCATCCATAAAAGATCCATCAGCTTACGCTTAATGCGGAAATATACGTCATCATTATACACCTTTGTTATTGTAAGAGGTTAGCGACCCCTGGTGGTGAAAATTCCTGCACATTGTACCTTTAAAGCTTGATCAAATCAGCCCAAATATTTAAATGTACAGGCGTTTTAAATTCTCTGCACACAGATTTCATGTGGTCCTCCTAATCAGTCACATAGGTCTGTATGTGTGATACGAAATGCTTCTCATATGAGTAAAACTATAACAAAAACTTTGCATGGGTCTTCGGTTTCACTTTACGAAGTTGGATTTCTTTTTCCATAGCTGACGGCAGAATTCCTGGTGTTTGATCGACGATCGCAGCAAGCCCACTTTGCCACATTGTTTGTGCGTGAATGCACTTATGGCTCATGTGCAACATTTTGTTTGAGTTATTATATATCATTCAACTGCAGAGACATACATTCACATGTCCCACAATCGCTTTTTCCATGATCGTACATTGTGTATTTTTACAAAATACACAATGCATCTCATCTGTCAATCCCAGAATGGAAATACAGTATAGGTGTATATATATATATTTTTTTTTCTCTAATTTTTTGGATCATTCTTTCATGGCTTCAAGTGGGCATGACTCAAGTGGGGCAATAAAAGTGCAAACCAATACCTCACAGCTCCAGCCATACATAAAACATAGTCTGAGCAACACATGAAGGCCTATTTGAAGCCTTTTAGTTGGGCTGAAAAAAATTGAACCGTAAAACTATCAAGCACTTAAATATTTCCACCTTGAGAGCTTCTCTCACAAACTGTAAAATTCCTTTTGCATCAAGCTATGTCCAAGTTTTTTCCTTTGATGTGACTTTTGAAAGAAAAGAGGCAAGTAAAGAAATCAGTGTGTTGAAGAAGTCACATAGTGATGGAATGACAGAATTGAATTGCAAAGTAGTCTTTTTTCATTCCTTTTCGAAGCCTTCAAACCCCCAAGCTACTCACTTCTCCTTGGCGTTTATCAAGTAACAGTTTTCCGCCAATGAAGGATCTATTTCGAGCCCACTTCAAATGTTTGGTTTTCATCATCTCGTGCAAATCATTGGATATAAGTTCAGAGCTACATCTACTTCATCGCATTTTGATTTGTTTGTTATTCTACACATGTCAGTCAGTCAATGACAATTCCCCGTCCCCCAGCTGTATGGATCAGATCCAAGCTTTTAGCGAAGGACATCATTCAAGTCTTACAACGACTGGCAGGACAGCCATCACCTGGTCTTTCTCAACCCTGCTGTGTCATGCCAAATTTGTGCCCTGGGTAACATAAACCCTCTGATGGCAGAGCGGGTAAGCCATGCTGGGCTTGAATAGCCTCACTGTTGGCCGTGATGGCTCACAGGAGTCCAGTGAGCGAGCTTCAGGGGTGCCGATAAACGAGGTGGTTGACAATACAAGCGAGGGGTTCTTTTGAGTCACTGGGGAGGTCTGAGTTGTAGCGATCTCGAGTTCCCATCGAGTCTCATTCCTAAGACTGACAAATGATCGTCTATGTTACTAGAGAGCTCTTATATGTGACCATGTAGGCTTTCTATCAAAGGCTTGCCATTCAAGAGAAAAAACAGGAAGCTTCTGCACCGTTGTCATTGCTCAAAATAGCAACATGCATCACTGTATTCCAGAACCTAGTGAGCTGCTTTCGTAAGCAGAATTCATGGCACTTCCGACCAAAAGGTAGGAGCATGATTATATAGTAGCTTCCCAAAGCTTCCCATAGTTCCTAAGGTAAATTGACTTTTTGTGGCAGCACTGCACATATTCTTCAGACAGAATACGCTGATGGGCCTTTCTCAATCTGTGTGCTTGTCTGTACTTGTGTCCTTGAGAAACGTCGTCTTTTCTTGCCCAATTACTGTCCCAATGCACAAGTTTGCATTTTAGCAAGAATGGTTGAAAATCCCGGATGTGTTCCTGACACACCCATTTTACCGAGGATGCATCACTTGGTAACTTGTGTGACCTTGACGGCAGAAATATCCCAGCATTCAATTCGGCATTCGAGGCAGGTCAATGTAGCAATTCGTTTTTCTACAATTACGTGCGCTATTTCATAACTATTCACTTCTGAGAATATTTGATGTGAGAAATCAACTGTGTAGATTTCAAATATAAAGCATTTTTAGTTTGTTAGCGAGCCAACCAGCCAGTTTGCTCACAGACTCGTTTTAACCCACAGTGAAGAGACAACAAGACGCAATGCAGCCTGGCTGTTACTCGTCAATAATTCTCGTTATGTTTGGGTCCTGCAGACGGCGTCTGTTGGGGGGTTTTATTGCGCAATACCTGCAAGAACACATCGTCTCAAACTGTCAGCAGCGTTCTGTGTGCTCGTCACCTTGTGAGTTATTTCTTCCAAAAACAACTAGCAAGAGCGTTGTCCCCAAGAATACAAGTCCGTTCTTTGCATTCTTGGTTTTGAGAAACACCCTATAGTGTTCGGTGAAAAAAAAATCCAGCATGGCGAGTTTAAGAGAGAAATCATTTTACCCAACATTATTGTGTTCTACATATGTTTATGTTTTTAGAGTACCACACTTGTTGTACAAGTTGTTACCTATGTAGCGTCAGAGACAATTTATATAGAGACATGCCACTTCCTAAATCCTTAATACAACTATGTAGGGAAAACCCGTAACGCCAAAGTTGTATGCACATGCCCCGCCCTCCCACTGAAAAGCCAATCGTCTGCTTTTAACAGTCAAGCTGGGAAACAATTAAGCCTATCGTCTGGTTCCGCTGATGCACGCGGACATTTGATGTTTGCGACAGCGGAGACGAGAACCCTTGCAAATGCATAGTAAAAGTATAGCCTGTGGGGAAAAGGGCGTTTTAAACCTTATTTTGGGGCTAAGTCATCAAACTTTTTCAGCGATTTTTTTTTTATTATATTTTACCGCTGTTTCTATACATGCAGTTTTTATGTCCCGGTGACCAGTGAAAGTGCAGTTCTGACTCTCTGCCCATTCATGTTAGTCTGAAATAGCTGACCGGAGGTGTTGCCAAGATGGCGGCCGAGTGGCATGACTTGCCTAAAAAGACTTTGGTATAAAGTTGGAAAGAGTTCAATGCAAATGCGAAACAAATGATGAAATAAATAGTTCTTCCAAAAATTATAATTCTGTTACCCACAACCTGAACAACCTGTATGACTTTCTTGCTGAGCGCAAGGGTTTTTCCATACAATGAAAGTCAATGGGGTCGAATGTTGTTTTTGAACCTCACTGACTTTGAAACATGGATGTGAGTAAATGATGATTGTTATTTTGGGGTCTCCCGTCAGCTACTGTACTCAGGTATCTGGAAGATGGAGGGAAGATTCGAATTATCTGTGGAGATAAGTTTTGCGTGAATGACAATTAATTGCAAACCCTTATATAATGTTTGTGCTGCTGGCATATAAAGAGCATTCGTTGATTAACGTCAAACTTTAATGTGATTCGTGAACATTTTTTTCCACCAGAATGTTCATTATTAGTGACATAAAACTGATTCAGTGTCAACATGCAATGATATATTAGCGCCAATGGGGCTACCAGAACTAGAAACTTCTACAAGTAATCAACAAATGACGAAATGCATTGACCAAGTCTGCTGGGACTTAATGTACAGATTTTGTTTGTTTTCCTTTTTGTGGCCTTCTTGTGTAAAACATCCGAAAGCTAAATACTTTTTTTTTACTCCCAAACTCCCAGGATAATTTTCTTGTCAAAACCCGCCTGGTTTATTTTGTCTGCGTTGCACCGAGGTCCTAAGCTTTATCTTGCCAGTCAAGACTGAAGCTCAGCCCCATCAGCTCTCCCTGCTTTAATGCAGGCGTAATGACGGTTTACAGAATTACGGTCTTAAGTTTCCCTCCGTCTGCTTTGATCCATGACCGCTCGCTGGCTCTGTGCCTCTAAATGTTACACGCTCCCTATTTCCGAAAAGCGGTCCCACTTCTTCCTCGGCTCTGATGAAAGCTCTTGAGATACGAGACTGAGCTGTGTTATTTTTTTCTTCTCTCTCCTTCTCTTTTTCTTTCTTCATCTGTGTAGTGGTGTTGACAACTTTCGAACGTGACCGCTTTGAGACAAGGTACATGAACCCCACGGGAGTGTAGGGAACATTTTAAACACTGAAAAGAAACATGTCAAAAGAGTGTCAGCCACTTTCTATTTCTGATAAGCGTTTCTTATTTCCTTTTTTTCCCACAGAATCTCTCTGTTCTAGAGTCTCAGGCAAATCTGACCTATACAAGACAAATCCAGTGTGCAGTGATGTGTGTCAGGCCTGACTGCTATTTTTTCTTTCTTTTCTTCAGTAATTAAAGCTGATGAATGAATCTTATTTTGTTCCATACAAAAGTGGTTACCCACTTTTTGCATAATTTTTCTTTTGGATGAGGCTGCTTGATGAGCTTTGGTGGTGTCTGCAGTCGCTTAATTGTACTGTCGTTTCAATCTTGTTCTTGTTGTCCGGATATAGAGAGCAGATTGCATTATGCCTAATGGGCTTCAAAGTGTGTAACGGTCTGCACACGCTTCATCGTGAGTCTCTTTAAAGGAGAATTAAATTGTCTTAAGGTTCCGATATACTTCAAGTGAAATCGAAGAACAACTGGTATGACGTCATTTCGAACAATTAGGCCAAAACTACAGTTTGTTTCAAGAGTTAGAAATGGCTTTCCAAAGTGAACTTTTCGGAAAAATTGATTTGTGGTGTATGTAATAGGAAGATGTAGTCTGAGGTTCTGCCTTTATTTACATTTATTCATTTAGCTGACGCTTTTATCCAAAGCGACTTACAAATGCTATATATGTCAGAGGTCACACACCTCTGGAGCAACTAGGGGTTAAGTGTCTTGCTCAGGGACACATTGGTGTCTCACAATGGATTCGAACCCGGGTCTCTCACACCAAAGGCATGTGTCACATCCACTGCACCAAAAGTGGAAAAAAGTGTCTAACGTGTGTTTAATAATAAAGTGTTTAGGGTTAGAGGTAGGTATATGGCTGGTCTATTGTCCCAATAAGGTGACATCTACACTCACCGGCCACTTTATTAGGTACCCCATGCTAGTAACGGGTTGGACCCCCTTTTGCCTTCAGAACTGCCTCAATTCTTCGTGGCATAGATTCAACAAGGTGCTGGAAGCATTCCTCGGGGAGTTTGGTCCATATTGACATGATGGCATCACACAGTTGCCGCAGATTTGTCGGGCTGCACATCCATGATGCGATCTTCCGTTCCACCACATCCCAAAGATGCTCTATTGGATTGAGATCTGGTGACTGTGGAGGCCATTTGAGTACAGCGAACTCATTGTCATGTTCAAGAAACCAGTCTGAGATGATTCCAGCTTTGACATGGCGCATTATCCTGCTGAAAGTAGCCATCAGAAGTTGGGTACATTGTGCTCATAAAGGGATGGACATGGTCAGCAACAATACTCAGGTAGGCTGTGGCGTGCAACGATGCTCAATTGGTACCAAGGGGCCCAAATAGTGCCAAGAAAATATTCCCCACACCATGACACCACCACCACCAGCCTGAACCGTTGATACAAGGCAGGATGGATCCATGCTTTCATGTTGTAGACGCCAAATTCTGACCCTACCATCTGAATGTCGCAGCAGAAATCGAGACTCATCAGACCAGGCAACGTTTTTCCAATCTTCTATTGTCCAATTTCGATGAGCTTGTGCAAATTGTAGCCTCAGTTTCCTGTTCTTAGCTGAAAGGAGTGGCACCCGGTGTGGTCTTCTGCTGCTGTAGCCCATCTGCCTCAAAGTTCGACGTACTGTGCGTTCAGAGATGCTCTTCTGCCCACCTTGGTTGTAACGGGTGGTTATTTGAGTCACTGTTGCCCTTCTATCAGCTCGAACCAGTCTGGCCATTCTCCTCTGACCTCTGGCATCAACAAGGCATTTCTGCCCACAGAACTGCCGCTCACTGGATGTTTTTTTCTTTTTCGGACCATTCTCTGTAAACCCTAGAGATGGTTGTGCGTGAAAATCCCAGTAGATTAGCAGTTTCTGAAATACTCAGACCAGCCCTTCTGGCACCAACAATCATGCCACGTTCAAAGTCACTCAAATCACCTTTCTTCCCCATACTGATGCTCGGTTTGAACTGCAGGAGATTGTCTTGACCATGTCTACATGCCTAAATGCACTGAGTTGCTGCCATGTGATTGGCTGCTTAGAAATTAAGTGTTAACGAGCAGTTGGACAGGTGTACTATAATAAAGTGGCCGGTGAGTGTATTTAATAATAGTACTAAATATAATAATTTACACTATTTACACTACATAATTTATTATTGCACACCGTGTAATGTACAACAATACAACAAAAGTGTAAATAGCATCTAACTACTATTAACACTCATTGCAAAGAAAATACTGCTATTTTTATATAGTGTAAAGAAAATCTAGCGCTATTTGCACTTTGTGTAAAACAGCCGCTGCCAAAATTGCATCGCTAATTTCTTCTGTTTAGTCCGTCGAGGTCGAACAGCTACGGGTAAAAACATGAACACGCAGAAGAACGCACTTTTTTTTCCCTAAGCACAGAACAAAAAAGAACTTCGCTTTGAGGATAACAAGGCCTTTAAAGTCATGAAATGGAAGTTGCAGTATCACTATTGATGCATATTTGAGGAAAATGGCTTCTCGAACAAGAAAAAAATGTTGGGCAAGACTTGAATTTGTCCATTGGGGATTGATTGGATCGATGGATCATTGTGGTTTGCTGTTGGTCGGTCTCATGTGGGTGACAGGTTGCCCCGCCCTCGCGCCAGTATAATAATTATAATAAATACTGCAAAATTTGGTGTAGTTCACTTTTTTAAAAAAAAATTGCTGATAATTTACTCACCCCATGTCATCCAAGATATCCATGTCTTTCTTTCTTCAGTCGAAAAGAAATTAAGGTTTTTGATAAACATTCCAGGATTTTCTCCATATAATGGACTTCATTGGGAACCAAACGGTTCAAGGTCCAAATGAGAGTTTCAGTGCAGCTTCAAAGGGCTTTAAACGACACCATCACTATCTCAGCGAAACGATCGTCTCATTTAAAAAATAAATGACCCAAAAGTTTTTTTTTTTGTTTTTTTTTTTTTAAAGTGAACTACTCCTTTAAACTGTGTCTATAAAACAATAGAGTAAAACATGAAGGTTTCCAGTCAGGATTTTGAACTAAAAAGAATTTGACATCATTGCAGATACTCATGCCAGATATAATTTGTTCCTACAGCAAAATCTCCAGTAATTGTCTTATTATCTTGAAAATTCAAGACGTCCCAGATATAATGCGTTAAAAATAATCCACCAAGTTGCTTCATTGCTTGGCAACCATAATCTATTTATCCATTGTGGCTTAGATATATTTGAGAGCACAGAAAATCAGTAAGATTTATTAAGAGACACAAGCTTGCCAAGAATGCACACAATATATATTTTTTTAAAAAACACCTATAATCTACATAGACAGTATATGGATAATGTTTAGGTATTGTAATTCCCAAATGTGCTTAAGTACAGATATTGTCTGCTATTGTCTCCTTGCAGACCCCGAGGAAGACGAGGCACTGAGAGGGAGGAAGGGCTTCCGAGGCCAGACGGTGGTCAGCCAGAGCCCAGAGACAGAGCTGATGCTCGAGGCGGATGATGACGCTGTCAGTCTACTACAGGAGAAAGAAGTGGACAACTTGGCTGGTGAGTGGGTCTATACTAGCCTGGCATGCCAGACCTACATCAAGATGTTAGGTCTGGAAACTCTTCATTGACAGGGCTTAATCCGAGGGCGGCGATAAACGGTTGTCTTTCAAATTCTCTCTGCACGCAATTGGATAGCGCTAAAGTCAATCAGAGCAACGAAGAATGTGACATACTCAGCGGAGCAAGTTATATTATTAAACTTTTACCGTATCTAGTCCAGCTGTCAACATTGAAAATAAGGGAGATTTCCCGAATCCATCCCAAAATAAGGGATTTTTTACACGACCCACAAACTTTAAGAATAAAACACTAATCATTAAAAGTCTAAAGAGTTTATATAGCTACATATGTGTGAGAGAGAAAGACAGCATATATGTGTGCGTGTGTGTATGAGAGAGCAAGAGACAGTGTGTCATTAAAAAAAATAATATCATAGAGAATGTTTAAATACTATAATATCAGCTTACGAGGGAAACGGAGGCGGAGTAGTGCTTGCTAGAGATGATTCGGAGAGGTCCGTGCACCTATACCGATCAGAGCACGCGCTGAACACGGAGTAAAGCCTTTATCCTCGACGCCACAGCACGACTGCGGATCGTTTTACCACAGCTTTTTTGTAACACCGCGAATATGAACGACTAAAACCGAGTATGTCCGAGCTTGCTCTTACCGTCTCGAACTCTGTCGTCATTATGTTAAGCCCGCCCGCCAACGCTATACACGATGTGATTGGCCCGGCCAGAGTTGGGCCTTTCCAGCTAAACCGTCTATGGAGAGTTGCTAGACCACACTTTGCGGCAAAATAATTTTTGCTGCCGCTAGGGTGCGTCTAAGATTTCTAGGCTAGGTCTATACATAAACCAGAGTGCAATCGGTATGGCAGAGACTGTTTTTCAGTTAAGTTCTGAGAGTCCTTCAATTAAAGAGATACTCCACTTTTTTGGGAAATAGGCTCCCTCAGAGTTAAACAGTTTTACCATTTTCTAACACATTCAGACGATTTTCTGATTTGAATAATATCAGTAATCAGACCGGTCCCATTGGCTTCCATAGTAGGAAAAACAATATATACTATGGAAGCCAGTGAGACCAGAAACTGTCTGGTTACTGATTTTCTTCTAAATACCAGAAAAGCTGCTGAATGGATTAGAAAACGGTACAGCCCAACTGTTTAACTCTGGGAGAGTTGTAAAATGAGCCTATTTCCAAAAAAAGTGGAGTATCCCTTTAGAGTTTCTATGTGTCACATGGATTTGGATTAATTATTACAAATAATAAAAACGATTTAAACACTATTTGTTATATTAATGAGACTGCATACGGTTTAGCCTACCTGTACAGAGAGGTCCTGACTTGAGCACTTCATCTATAATGTCTGAATTAAATCCACATTTGGTAGCATGTATTTATTTATATATATGTATAGTTTAAGCAGGGCATTTTGGCAGAATGACATAATTCGACACAGAACAGATATATAAATATATCTTACTTGTCAATCTAGATGCAGAGCAGTGTAGTTAGTGTGGTTACTTTACTTTAGGACTGTGTTTATGTTTTTCTGGCTGTGTGTAGGGTTAAGTATTGCTCTGGACAGTGTTTCTTTTTTTATGCTGAATGTTTATTTATTTATGTTTTAAAGACTACAGTATAAGTATAACATTATTTTAAATGTCTTTCTCTTCTTTCTTTTTTTCTTCTCACAGCAAGTTTCGGCGCCCGGGTTTTTATTTCGAGAGGCAGGTTTGACTATTTGAAGAGAGATTAACCCTTCAAAAACCAATAACAAACGTTTTACTACTTTTAGAATTAAATCAAATATAAATCTAACTAACAATCTGGAGTTAATAAAGATCAATATAAATGAGTTCATTATTTATAGCTACAACCTGAATCCCTTTCCAACAAATTCAACTGCTGTTACAGTTATCAATTAAAAATGTTATGATTAATCTTTGAAAGATCATGAATCTGATGATTTTCCCAATGGTCTCATCACTTTTTTTTAAGCGGAATCATTTAATTTAAAAATAATCACTTACATTTTCATTATGCTGCAATATGATTTCTTCTGCATGGCTGGTTTTCCTCTTGGTGTTAGTTGTACTACGCTAACATTTTTATCAGCTCTATGTCGGAAGATGTTGATGTGATATATGTATTCTGAATGTGCAACAGACATGTTATTAATAATACCTAGAATAATCAATGCCTCGAACTCGCTCCGCAGACCTTCATTAGTCAATGAAGGTTAAAAATGAGTGGTGAGATATTTATGCGTCTGTAGAAATAAGCCAATGCTCTAATTTATCTATTTTTTGAATTATTTATGTTTTTATCTATCTGAAGTGGTCTTATGCTCAGTCCACTATGTGTATCTGATTTTGTAATATTAAAGCTCCCAGCACAACCTGTCAACCCATTCACACTATCCGAGCAGTTCTGTAGGCCATAATCTACTTTGTTTTTGACTCTGTAAGATTACATTTATTAGATCTAAATTAGGATTGCCTCTAATATTTTCCCACTGGTGTCAGCCAATTTGCCTTAAAGGGATGCAGACTGGTGTATTGCTGCTGTTCTTTTTCTTCCATCTATGTTCAAAGTAATTTTACTGGAATGCTATCAATCATAGATCCTGGCACAGCTTATCAATTCCTGATATTTAAATAAGCACCATCATAACTAATATAAAGCATCAAATGCACTGATTGTGTATTTCCAGCACTGATTTTTTTTGTTTTTAAAGGCAACTTTTAGGTAATAAAATGAAAGAAAACCGCATAAACATTATTTTCATCAATGAAAATGCTTTTATTGCTTGTATTTATTATTATGACTTATGGCAGTCGATTTATGATGTGACCTCTTTTCAGTGATCTGCTCAATGTTTAGTCTAAAAAACGTATATTTATGCTTGTTATCTATATTGTGCGTTTTGTTTTAGTTCTGTAATCTGAATTGTGTATCTTCACCACAAGGGGAGCTGTGCTATCTGTGTCGGCATGCAGTGTGTGTGCCCTGTTTCTATTTTGAGGCCTACAAGCTATTGCTAGTGCTAATGAGATCAGTGTAAACAACAGGCCAATCAACAACAGTCTTCTAACAGCCAATGGGAGGGGCTCTGTTTGCCTGCAGCCAATCAGAGTACAGGAGCTGTCATGACTGTATTTACACCCACAACTAATCATAGACAGAATAGGTGTGATGTGAGAGAGATAGGCTATGGTACTGATTTTTTATTTTTTTTAACATACTCTCTGTTTCTCATACTTACAATTTTAATTAAATGAAGCTGTTTTTTTTAAATAATTAAAATTGTTAAATAATTATTATACATTTTATTAAAATTGGATTATAATAGTGATTCATACATTTTGCAAGTTGTTAAATTATGTGGAAGATTTTTTAAAGATTTATTTTTTGGTGAAGAGCCTTGTCGTGTTCTGTATCATTTTAATATCTAGGCTACGTTGAACTGTGATCAAACACATATTTTTTTCTCATTTTTATATTCATATTAGGCCCCTGTAGTGACAGAGAGATAGAGAAAACAATCATGCTTTCCCAGCGAGCCTTTGTCTCGCCACAGTGACATCACAGTCGATAGCGCGAGGCAGCCTGTTTAGCAGCTGACGTCAGGACACAGCGCGCGCGGCCGGGCCTCATGCAGTTCAGATTTGCCGAGAACAACTGCACCTGTTTCATTCCAACATGATAATCTGATAATCCTCACTAGTACTCTCAAATCAACAATACATCACTACAAATTCACCATAGACTTCGCATGGAAAATTACAAATGATTTGGCAGATATTAGCTAGCCTATTATTATTATTATTATTATTATTATGTGGGTGCATACAGTGGCATAGTATAGTAGCCTTTAGTATAGTATAGTATAATACCTATAGTATAGTAGTAGGTAGGCAGGCCTATATTATAGTGCTATAAAATTATCCTTTATGAAACATTGGCCTAAATGTTGTTCATATGGATTTTCAACAATGGAGAAACGGTCCAGTCCAAGCGGCAGAACTGATTACAGAATCAGAGCGATCAGGTTTCACATGTGATCTCATCACATGTGAAACCTGATCGCTCTTATTCTGTAATATGAAAGTTTTTGCTTCACCCCCATTTTTTAAAGGTCCCGGGTGGCTTTAGCTCTAATCCCCTCTGCGCGTTGGATTAATGATGTAGTCTGGATTCACAAGTGCCCCCATAATCTCTTTTTTTATCTATTAAACATGTTAGATAATTTGCAATCACAAAGAAAAGAAAATAATTATTCGTTCAACATAATTTATCTAAATATAGATTTAATGCTATTTTCTATCCTCTTTTTTGTTTTAGAGTTGTTATTAGCCTAATGTTAAATTGAACTTGTGGTTTCAAACAGAAATTAGGCATAGGCTAATTGTCTCTAAAAACATAAAAGCAGTATTTATTTTTTTTTTTTTTATTTAGGTAAAATCTTAGTGTCGTGCGCTGTTGTAGCTAAACCATACAGAAGACATTTCGCTTATTTATTTTTAGTCGTACTTTTACTCCGGTTGTGCTATAAACATACTGGTTTTCATTCATTACAAACTGTAACAGTCGGGAGGTGAAATGGCGAATGTTCTAGCTGGCACAAAAGCAGGCAGAGTGGCTTGGGTTTCTACGAGCGGTCAGGGAGAGCAGTGAAGGAGAGCTTTGGGAATTGAAACCCAAATCCACTTGTAATCTTGCAACAGTATCGAGCATAATTGGCCGAGGAGAGCAGATTAAGATTGATGAGACGTTAAAGTGGCTCTTTGGAGTTCAGGGGATCGATAAATATCCCAATTTCAAGAGCCTCTCCTCACATCCAGGACAGACCCGTGTGCTGCAGCAACTATAGCCTAATAAAAGACAGAGGACTGGTCAAAGAGAAAAATATAAAGGGCGAGCGCGCGTATACACTCACTCCCACACACACACACACACACAGGATTAGATTTGTCATCTGACCGGAGGTCACAACATCTGTAAATATTTTAATAATGTTTTAAGGCCAATTTTACAGGTTTCATATAATCAAAATGGAATCACAACAACTGATTTGATTAGGAAGCGAGTAAATGCGTATCATTCACAAAGATTTGATTTGTCGCAAAATAACGAAGGAAAGTGACTGTGAAATTATTGCTGTTGGGTCTCATAAGAAGGCTCACCTGTTAAAATATTCGCATTTTTTTCTTGATACAATGCCGTATGACCAATGCCTGAAATTTGAAGTCTAGTCGTGCAAATTGCTGAAACGACTCTCTTCAACAATTCATATGTAGGAAATTCTCCCCTTTTTCCTGGTTCATTTTCATGCGTAGGCTATAGTTTGTGTAAAACTCTGCACCACATTTATCTTGTAATTAGGCTATTACTAAAACAATTATTGTTGGTGTATATCGAGATTATTATGAATAGCCTACAAAGGCTATTTTATTTTCGCACGACATGCACGATGAAGATCGACAGACCTCGTCAAAGTCTACAAAACCTTATTCGAAAAATTGAAAAAATTATAGGCTACTCTTTCTAAAGAGATAATACAATTTGTTTAGAATACGTGGTTGTGCAGCCATAAATACATCAGTTACTAACTTGCGTTAGGCCTGCGTATCGCTTGTTGATGACGGACTGGGGATACATATAATTCCCCTGTGAAAAATAAAACTATGTTTCTTTGCTATAGGCCCTGTTGTCTTGAGCACCCCGGCCCAGCTTATTGCCCCTGTCACTGAAGCCCGTGGGACTCTCTCTATCACCACCACGGAAATCTATTTTGAAGTGGACGAAGATGACCCAACCTTCAGACGCATTGATGCCAAAGTAGGTTGAATTTCTATTGCGCATTTGTAACTGTGCACAAAAACAAGAAGAATTGCGCTCCTAATGACATGGAACAAAATCAAATACAATAAAAATGTTTAATAATTGTAGCACTTTATTAAAACCGTCAATAACGTTAAAAATATAGGCATGTCTTTCTGAATCGAGGCCCATACCTTGAATGTCATTTTTTGTGTGTTATTTTTTTTCCCTGTGCCTGCATGGTAAAATGTCATCTAAAGTGATAGTTCATTAACCAAAACGTATGCGTTTAAAACGAATAATTGCGCGAATCGGCAATCTTCAGTTGTGTCCTGAATAACACGGAATAACATTGAGTGAAGGAAATATAATCTAACTAATTTTAGTTTGAAAAATAAAAACAATTTGAACACATCTAAATAAAGGGCTGCAATTCAGATGTGCAGAACTGTCATGAGAGAATTATATCGTTAAGCCACACATTTCTGACCTGTGCAATCCATATTTCAGTTCACCTGTGTCCTTTTCCCTGTTTTGGGTATTCAGCTTTTTTTCTTCTTTTTTTTTCTAAATCTGACATCGTGTAGCCTAATTTTCACGCCGAAGAGGCTTAACAATCCCCCCCCAAAAAAAAATCGTGCCTATATTGCACTGCAATATTTAAGTAGCATGAATCATTTTTTGGACACAAATATTAATTTGCTTTTATTAAATCTTTAAATAAACTCAGAGACAGATATAAAAAAAATCAAATCACAAAATGTTATATTCCAGTGTATTTCAAGTGCATTATTTTCAGGTATATTTTTTCATATATATATTTTTTCTCAATTTCAGTCTTTTATCATGTAAGCAAGGTACAAACAAAATGGTCGAATATACTTTAAATAATAATTCAAGTATGCGAATGGAATGTTTAAGAAATAGTACCATCAAAATGTAAACTTTCGAAATTTGCTATTGACAATAGATTAATTTGTGGATGCATGTTTTTCTTTCTTCAGAAATAATCCAGGCGAATATTAAAACATGTGAAATTATACTTCTATTTACTGTGTCACAGAACAACAATCACAACTGCAGACCACCGGATTCACAATCTACAAATGTGTATATTTACAGTAAAAAAATGTACAGGTTCTCTGTCACGTACAGCTTTGTTTCGAAAGCTTTTAGGTAAAATGTGTTGTTGGGCAGGGTTCGTAAAAAGAAAAGAAAGAAACAGTAATACTGACAGGTAATTATATTCATTTTGATTGTTGATACAATTTGCTCCCTTCTTATGACACATTCGTGTCATGTGAAGTATTTTTAAACGGAGCCATCTAAAATATTTTTTACAACAAAAACAACAGTGACCATTTTGTGGAAGAGTTCCTGATTAGCGTCTAGGCCTCAGAACTTTGATCAGTCGGGCCTTCTATTCACAAACATGCCGTTTCTTTTTACCTCAGAGTTTCTCCAGGCTTTTAGGGTTGGTTAGAATTTCTCTAGCCAGTCGCCAAGTCTGTTTGGCCGCGTTTTCAAGGCCCGAATGTGGCTTCCCTTGGAAAAGGTCTAGGTTTGGCAGAAAATAATGGGGGCATCTCCTGCACTGCAAGCACGATATGAGCTGCAATAAAATCCCGTTCAGTCGATCCCCGAGGCAGTTCTCGTCCCAGTCCGACTCGCGCGGGTGTTTCTCGCACTCGTAAGACACAAGAGTTTTCATGTGGTAGTTGTTGAGAGGCTGCCCGGGGAGCTCCAGGTGCCGGTCGCGCAGCGTCTTGAGCAGCGACAGGCATTTCTTCCTGCACCCTCCCAGGAGCAGTCGGTTCTCCGCTTCGGCGAACTGCAACACCCAGGCATCACTCTCCGCCGAGCTCTGCTTCCCGTTCAACGAGTAACACTCCTTCGATAAGAGATTGAACCCCTCGGCCTTGACTTCTGCCACCCTGTTCGGGCCGGGCCACGGGATGTGCGGCAGCGGCCAGTGGGCAGCGCTTCGCGGCCAGATGCCAGTGCACTTGAACGCGGGGGTGATCTGAACCACATATCTGTCTCTGATGCGTAATTTCACCTCGCTGGTGTCCGCGACCATTTTAACCACGTCCCTGTAGCTGCACTTATCCACCGCCTGCGCCACGAGCGTCTGGAACCTGGAGCGGATCTTGCGCGCGGACAGGTATCCCGAAGCCGTGATGAACTCGACCCAGAGGGACATGCTTCTCTTCCGCCCGTCGCTTAGCTTGAGCACGGCGCAGCCCGGTAGAGAGCCGTCGTCCACGAAGTTGAAGACCCCCATCTGGTTCAGATAGAGGACCACCTCGAATTCAGTAGGGGAGATGACCTCGAGCCCCTCGAAACGGTTATCCATTTCGTTTAAGGAGCTGATAAAGCGGGGCTCCTGGACCTCCACCTCCTTCAGGACATCGGAAACCACCTTGCACACCTCCCGGATGGTCTTGGAGATGGCCGCTTTCCGAGACTGGCATTTCTCGTTGTAGTATTTATTTAGATGATACACCAGCTTAGCCTGGGCGGCGATCATATTTGGACAGAGATCCGGGTTGTACACCGGAGTCTCACAGTAACCCGAGGGATCCAACGCGGCTGTTTGTACAGGAGCCAATTTTAGAGAAGAAGTAGACTATTTAGAGGGAAAAAGGGGGATTTTGAAATAAATAAAAAAAAATACCTTTTCTTTATTTGTGCGTGGAGCACATGCACAACGTCTGCCAGTTAAATCATCAGCTTCTGTTTTCAATTTCGACCAAAAAAAAAAAGAAAAGAGTCAAACCCCTTGGTCTAAATCAGCAATTAAAAGTCCATACGCACGGATCAGTAGTTCAGCAAACCTCTTGAATCCACTTGCGGTGTCTTTTCTCTGTTTGTAATAGAGGTTGGAAAGTGCAGGGTGCTCTTAAGTGTGTGTCCAAGCGTTGTTGGTTTGTTTAAGACTCCGAACTCACTCCTGTGAAATTATAAAGGGAGGGTTTGAGATGAGCTCGTCCAATCACGGCCCGAGTCGTCACTGCTTTCAGTTTATTGACGACAAATTAATCCTCCGCTTTTATACACAACCACATCGTCTGGTGGAAACACACCTACACGTTGGAGGGAGAAGATACAGGTTTATTCGTCATATATATGGATTTTATATCGTATTAGTCTGTTATTATTTAGCCTATTTTTCTAGGCTCTCAGAAATCCTAATTTCTTATTTCTGTTAATATAATATTTAGGCTGCCTCATTTGGTAATTTTATATTTCCATTTTCATTATCTCGATTAGCCTACGATTTGTCGAAAATATAGATTTGTTAGTTTGTTCTTTATTTTTCACTGATGCTTGTCGTTTGACCGAGTTTTTCGTTAATATGTTAATTCAATTTTTCTTTTGGTGTTGCAGTAGGCTATGTTTCATATGATATTTTCAGTGCTTAAATGACTACATTTATATTGCTATAATGCGTTATGTCTCTTCTTTGTTGTGCGTGTTATTTAAAATTCGTTTTGAATAATATATTAATAGAAATATTATTTTTAATATGTTGCCGTGTAGCCTACATGTGCTAATGGCTGTAATGGTTAACGATTACGCCGTAATTTACGCGTCTCGGTATATACCAGAATCTTTTGTTTTATTTTAAACACTTCGAACATTAATCCGTATTAGCCTATTTTCCTATAGGTCCGCAAATATAGCATTAGGTGAATTTATAGTCGTGGTGTCGTCTTACTTGCTTAGTGTAAAATATAAAAACGATTAGGTTTAGTTTTTTGAAGTTGTAGGCTAGATGACATTGAGATAAAGGCCTTTATAAGGGCTTAAATAACATTTCGTTAATCTGTTCTTTAAAAAAGTCTAGTTAAAACTCGTAGTTAAAAGTCTAGCATTTGTGTAAAAAAAGTTATTTTAATTTCAATTGATTATAAAAAAAGTATTGTTTAAAGTTGAACTTTTTTGCTTTTTTTGCTTTAAGCATTCGGCAGCGGTGTAGCAAATGTAAAGGAAAAACGTATTTTGGTCTTTTTAATTCGTCTTCCATGAAAAGATTTTGAATGATTTTAATTAAAACTATCTTTATTTCTTTCAGGGACAGACAAATAAAAGCCTGATCTGAAGGTCTTTTTATTAAGCTTATACTTTTTGTACTAGTTTAGTCTTATCAGTCACGGTTCGTTTAAATGAAATCTTTTTGGATCGTTATAGGCTATTAAAAAATATAACGTGCACGCATTTTTAATTGTAAGCTTTTTTCCCTTTTTTCATGTCTTTAAACGTTTAATAATTGAATTGTACAAACGTTAGGAAATATTTTAACGAGATAAACTTTTGTGTGTGTGACTTTTCTAGATCGTCGTGGTTGCGTGTGATTTAGCTGCATTCGCGATATTAGGCTATATCTGAAATCAAAGAGAGAACAACGTGAACAAGACAAGATTCATCGTTTTCTTCCCAAACCCAATCATGATGCATCACTGGTTTGAGTAAAAAGGCTTCTCTTTTTCTTCAGAAATTAAGAGACACGTTTGAACGTTTATTTGAATAAATGTGATAGGCTACATATATGTCCTATATGCAAGATACACAGCAGATTGTTACAGTTCACTGTACTGAGGCATCAGGGTCATTGGCTCCAGCCCTCTCTGTAGTCTGCTTGGCACCTTATGTCTGGAGGATTTTGCCAACCATAATTAATAGAGCTCTGCAGTTTGCAGGCAGCGATCACACATATCAGAGTTCTCCTTTGCCGCTGTCAGGAACTGAAAGCAAGGGGAATGCTGTTTAGATGGTCTTTGGCAGGTATATGACACTTTATTAAAATAAAATATTTTATTTATTACATTTTTAAGAATACTTTATCTGATCAATCAATTAATCTGATATTTTAATTTAATTCTGGACTACACTGTCAAAAAAAAGGTACAAAAGCTGTCACTGGGGCGGTACCTTTTCAAAAAGGTACACTTTTGTACCTAAAGGGTGCATATTGGTACCATATTTGTACAAAAATGTACCATGAAGGTACCAACATGCACCCTTTAGGTACAAAAGTGTACCTTATGAAAAGGTATTGCTCCAGTGACAGCTTTTGTACCTTTTTTTCTGAGAGTGTACAGTACATGTATTTGGTGACATTTCAACAAATGGGAGGATTGCAATATATATATATATATATATATATATATATATATATATATATATATATATATATATATTATTTTTTTTTTTTTTTTTTTTTGACATATTGGTACTCTCAAAAATGTTTGGTGCTCTCTGTTTATCCCTGCTTTCCACCTCAATCACCCCCCCCCCCTCTCTCTCTCTCATGCACACACATTACATGGCAGGCACCCAACCATATCAGTATCAGACGGTCTCCCTCCCTTCACTGGTCTATGCTCTGATGTGCTCAGCACTGCTTTTGTATGTCTGAATCAGTTGCTTGTCTATTGTTTGTGAGTTACAGTAAACAGTAGTACAGTGTTATAGTATCAGACATATTTTCATCTCGGTTTAGGAATGTTAATTTGTTAGCACTCTCAACTCTCACATTTCATATTGAAAATTAGCAAACACATATACACAAAGCATATACTTATAAAACAGAACTCAAATAGTTGTTTATCAGTATTTTCATTGCAGTGTTTAATGTTAATACTGCAATACATTCAGGATCAAGTTCAAGAAGTGTTAGATTTTATAAACACACTTAAAAAAATGTACGAGAGCTGTTCAGTTCATTTGAAAACGTTTTACTGCATCTTAAATAATTTAAAAACAAAACCATTCAATACTGTATACTTGACTCAGGCGCTCTGGTAAGTGTGACCTGAAGGCACTTCAAAACCCCCTTGACCTCAGACCCCTCTCCTCTCACGCACATTGCAATCTGTGTGTCTTTGTGTCCATAACGCACTATCCACAGGCTTCGCTGTGATATATGAGGCTGTGACAACAGTACGGGTGCTATTTCTGACCCAGCAAATAGGATGCTGGATTGTGTAAATCAATACAATGACTCTGGCTTCCGCCCCTTTTTGGGCGAGCATATGACCCAGGAAACATTTAGCTCGCTGAAGGCCCCTTTGTTCTGGAGTTTCATCACCAATGACTTCTTCATTTTTCTTTCTCCTTCCCATTTTGTACTAAGAGCGATTCTCCATGTTAGAATGGCCCTGCATTGAATGTTTAACTGAATGGTGTTGTTTTTTGAAAAATTGATGATTTAAGTTCAAGTTAAGGTTTTTAGTCACCATTAAATGTTCAAAACTGCAGTCGGCTAGAACGTAAATTGTGTAGTTTATAGAAAAAATGGGTGTTGTAATGAATTATATATGTTTTTAAAGGTACATTAAAGTAGTGTCAGTATATTTCTTTGATTTATTAATTGAAATCACTTGGATACATATATTTTTATTATTATTTTTATATTATAAATGTAATAGTTTTTATATATACATTTTAAAATTGAATTATATTTTTGTTTGTTGGTTTTAATTTAATTTTAATGACATTTAACATTTGTTTTCCTGTTTCTTTGATTGTTTCTCTTGATGTATAAGAAAAAAAGACTTGCAGACAATGCTGAAAAGCATTGCAAAAAGAAACATTGCAGACAATGCTGTCGTCTTTGCATTATCCGTCCTGCATTAATAATCCGGCATACTAATTTGAAAGAATGACATCACGGGACAACATTAGATAGCACTTCTTATGTGGCTAGAACATTGTATGCCAATATTAATAGTACCAAGAGAGTTATTCACAGATTTGAATATATCAAGAGCTTAGTAGAGTCTTAATTGAAGTTAATAGTCACTTCTTCACACTAATATTAATAATCCTATTATTCAGTGACAAAAGGAGGTCAGCTCAGCTTTATTTCATCATCATTCATGGACAGTTCTTTACACTGATCCCATCATCATTTTGCGACAGCGGAAAAAAGAGAAGAATATCAAAACTGGATCTGAGCCAAAAGGCGTCGCTAGGTCAAAGCACAGATTATCGAGTGCACTTAATGGAGTGGAGAAGTCACATATAAATCATATTAAAGGCCCTGCCATTTAAGACAAGCAATATTAGCGTGGAGCTTGGCGCTGGTGGGGATTGCATTATACAAGATGGACACTTATTATGACATATCCCTTTCAGCTTCCAGCAAATGGATATCAAAATTGTCATTGAGTTTTCTTCCGAAGCGAATTCAGTTATTCCAGGCAATATGGCCACACTGCAGGGCTCCCAGTTAATTTTCTCTTGCCTATCGGCTGTCAGCCCCCTACCTCTCACGCTTTGAATGCTCTCCCTCCATTTGTTTTATTTTTCATGCTTTATTAGAAGCGTCCTCCTGCGGGGAGTTTAGGAGAAGAGGACAAAATCAATTCCGTAAAATTTACTTTTATTTGGTATAGCGGACTAGATAGGCTAAACATAATCCGTAACCCCAAAATGCAAGGGAGAGGAACATCGGAAAATTAATCAGGTTTTTTTTTTTTTGCCTTGCCATCACCCTTCCTTACACCCCCCTAACAGCAATATGAATTGTTGCTTGTCAGCTTCTCTGATTAATGGCGTGAATTTATTTGCATAGATTTAGCACTGATTTCATTAGTTTATTCAAAAAAGGACCTTTTGATTTAAATATCCTTTAAATCTGAAATCTTACACCGTTGAAGATTTTTTGAGGTGTGTTCACTTAGTATGTTTGGCGGATTATATAGATTTAAATTAAAACATTTTCTTTTAATTATGTCAATTACTATCACTCTTAAAATTGTTTTCCCTCAAAGTCGTTCGGGGTCCCATGTTGTTTTGGGTCCAATGTTGTTATGAACCCCACTGATTTTCATTTGATGGATAAAAAAAAGAAAAAAAAATTATGCAGGTTTGTGGGTGAGTAAATGATGACAGAATTTTCAGCGCATTCTCATCCCAAGGCGTCATATACGGCGCTTTTGCCAAAGCATAGACATCCAATGCACATGGCACACTTTAGCATCAAATGAGACGCTTCGGTTATGGTAGGTTTAGGTCTGGGGTAGGGTTAGGGTTAGACCACTAGGAGGCGCATTTGATGCTAAATGGTGCCATGTGCGTTGGATGTCTATGCTTTGGCAAAAGCGTCGTATATGACGCCTTGGGATGAGAACAGGCTTGAATCTTTTTAACCCTTTAAAGCATGGGTCTTTAGTGACCCGGGACGTCATTCACTACCCTACTCCTCATTCATTTTTTCTTAGGCTCAATCCCAATTCACCCCTTGGCCCTACCCATTGTTTTCAAGTAAACCCCTTGGCCCTTAAAACAGAGTTGGACAGAGGGCCAAGGGGTTGAAATATTCCCCTACGAAATGGAACGAACCTTCATGAATCCAATACGTCATCAGTCGTCGGCGATGGCTCTGCCGTTACAGAGTTTTTACAGGATTTCTCCATGTCAACAACTCACTATCAGCTTAGCTGCTCTTAACGTTGAATAAACATGATTATAACATCCCTTCCTCCAAATGTATGTCTTTTCTGATCGGAAAGGAAATTTATTATACCATTTCTTAATTTAAACAACTATAGTGTTATTATAAGAGTAAATAAAGTGCGTGGTGGAATCATCTGGCGCTAAATTTAAATGTTTAACCGTTTGCGAAGCCATTTCGCCAGTGATTTGCGATGCATTCCATTAACTTTCTAGTTGCCCTCCATTTGGAGTGTGCCTCTGAAAAATCTCCATTTCGAGGGCTATATAGCCCTACCCCTTCGCCCTACCCCTCGATCTCAACAAGAATCAGGACACTACCCCTAGACGTGAACGTGCAAAACGGAGGGGTAGGGCAAAGGGGTAGCCTGGATGCCAGCCCGAACCCCGCCCATAACATTTTTTGGTCGGAAAGTTCGGTCTGGACTCGAATCCATTGAGGAGTAATTATGATCAGTCAAAAAATGAACGGGCCAATCAAATTGCCAGGGCGGGCTTTATACGATGATGCACAGACGTAAGGGACGTAATCATCACGTTATCAAAGAGCGCTCAACTGGTTTCCCTCAAAGATGACTGCAGCTGGAGAATTGAGAGTATATTCCGCTGTCGCGTCTGTTGTGAAATAAATAGTCAGCGCATTAATTTTAATAGACGAACAGAAAACTGCAATCAAGGCATTTGTCGATCGGAAAGATATTTTTGGCATCCTTCCTACATGATTCGGCAAAAGTGTAACTTTACAGCTGGGTCCAATGGTTGCTAAGAAGATGGGACGTAATGAGAACCCTGTAGTCGTTGTGGTTTCTCCTTTGGTCGCACTCATGGAGGACCAAGTAAAAGAAGCAACACTCGTTATTTTACTTCTAAAATAAGTAAGTTCTGTAGTTGACAACTGTGCTATGTAAATTAGTTGGCGTACTGCGTTGCTTTGATTGGTTGTTGGTCTACCGACTGTCCAATTGAGTGCAGAGGTTGTTTTTTTTCCTTGTTCGGTTACGACACGCCTCATAATCAAAGCCCAATGGAGCAGTTTCAGACTCATATTCTGAATAGAATATGAGTATGACGAAGTCAGGCTAGCAAAGGGGTAGGGGCAAGGGGTGAATTGGGATTGAGCCTTAGTATTCCTCAACCGAATTATTATGAACAATATAATAAGAAATAAAATGATAAAAGGAATGCCTGTTTTCACATTCATCTTTTGTAAAAATTGTATGGGTTCGCTAAGGACGCCAGGTTTTCTGCACAACAATAATTGAATCTTTGATGCCTGAATAAGTGCTATTTACCTTTATCCCACAATGCCTGATACACAATGATGAAGTGTTGTTTCACTTATAGTTATCGCAGGCAGAAACAAAAGAATTGGAATTATCTTCAGCAAAACTTGAAATGGGTGAGCGATTTACTGCGGAGAAAGTACTGAACCAAATCAGATATTAGTGTCACTGTCACTTGATGCTGTATCTGGTGAAGAAGCTGCCCGTGATCAAAATAGTGATTTTGAAGTTTGAGAATATGTTTGAGATCACGAATATGAGCCAGATGCTGAATGTTCTGGGAAATGAGGACAGTGATGATGGTATAAAACATCTGTTCGAACTGAACCCTTCCAATCTCCAAAAGTGTGCTTTATTTTATATTTCTGTAATTGTTACTCTTACATCAGGGGAGTTTTATATTACTGGGACTGGTAGAGATCCAGCCGTGTTAGATATAGGTCCGGGTGATTGGCGAAACATTCAGGCATTTAAGGGCTACATTTCTATTAACTGTTCAAACTTTTGAAAGTTTCCTGTGAAGCATCAATTTCATTTTGTATTCAGTAAGCAGATCCATTTGTTTTCATCTGTTTGTTTTCAAGTGCCGTACACAAACCCCAGGCTCGGTAAAACACCTTTAACAAGCGGCCGTCACAAGACACCAACCTCTTCAGCTCCCTGTGATTAATCTTAATGTCTTGGAGACATCCCATGTTTAGAGGTTGAGTCCGTAATCATTCGCTCACTGACCCGATGATACTCAACCAGAACATCCTCTCAACAGCCCCGGTGAGGACAATGCCTTGATGCATTTCAAATTAATTATACCGGCCTATTCCAAGAAGCACGTGCGCTTGACAGCCGGTTCTGGGGAGTGAAAACAAAGGGAAAGAAAAAGACTGCATTTTTTTTTCCCAGGTTGGGGGGCTCGAGTAATGAAATGCTGGTGGTTGAAGCCCATGATGAAATTAGGCCATGTAACCCAAATAAGGGATGAAGGCTTCATAATTGCCAGTCCTTGAGATCTGAGGTGCTGGGTGCCAACTGTCAGAGCTGGGCTAATGATGACAAATGTCTCTCTATGCAGATTGCAAAAAGGGAGGAGAAAAGGTAGAAGGGGGAAGAAGCCGCCGCAGGAGGGCGAGAATATACCCAAAGAAAGTGAGCAAACTGCAAAGTAAGACAGGTGCTTTCTAGCGAAACGTCTCACGAAGCGGTAAAGACTAGATAGAGCTTTCAAGAGGGGGAGGCTTTGTTTTTTTATGTTTAAAAGTCAAGTCCATTAGATAAATCAGTGCAGAACTTGGTACGACATACATTTAAATTACATTTTGAATCTTTCAACAATAGCATTTCAATGCACGTGTGACCTAAACTTGTATTAATGTAGATTTGCTGTCAAAACAAAACGCTAAAAATAGCCAAATCATTAGTGGGCTTCATATTTTATTGCTACTAAATTGCTATCACAAAGAAACTCATAAATGTGTCTGCGCTTATAGGGCAGCCATTGAAAAAGCAAGAACCTATAGTGATGCAGTGAGGTCCAGCTTTCCCCAATTTGTTGCATGAATGGCTTTTTGAAAAGGTTCCCTTGCTACAAAGGAAGCCCCCTTTTTGTTTGCCCTCTCCCCATCTGTGTCATCTGTTGTGAGGGGGGCGGTTTCTGTTGAAGGGAGGGGGCGGGACCAAGGGGGGCTCCCCGGTGACCGGGGCCAGTTGTTTTATGGACTCGACGTAGCGGCACAGGCAGTTCATAAGTTGCCAGTTCCTTTGTGTAAGACGACAGGCTGACACGTGGGAGGCGACACAGCCATATTGACGTATATCATTTCCATTAATAACGTGGATGAGCCCCCGCCTCGTTTCCGCCTGCTGACTTGTACAGAGAATCCCTCCACAATGACACGTAATTGACAATGTAAAATGAAGAGCGGACTGGCTGGACCTGATTTTGATGTTCTTTTATGGAGATGAGGTTTAGGACGAGTAGAAAAGTTTGTTGCAGTTTTGATCTAAATTCTTTGATTCTAGTAAAAAACGACTATATTTAATTTGAGTAGCATGTGTCGGACTAAAACTCTTCAAATCTCTCTGGTAACAGAAGCAAGACTCTGTTTTCCATAATGCTGCAACATATGGAGCTAGTGGCTGGTGTTTTATATTACACGCTCATTAACACCACATGAGCTGTTTTGTGACGCTGACACGTAGCCTCGGTGAAGGTTAAAATGATTGATATCCTTACCTCTGCTTTATGTGAAAGTCTGATTTTAGGGCCAAAGGAATTAGGCAGCTCATTTTATGGTCTGTGGTGCATTTAAAGAACAGGCCATGACAAAATGCGAACCAATTAATCGGTTAGCCTCTTTTAAACAAAGCTAGCATCGGGTTGTTTACATTTTTTGCTGCAGCCTAAAACAGATTCAACATGGCAGATTTGTTGTTTAATCCTCAGAGGATAACTTTAGAGCATTTATAGTATTTTAAGATTATGTTGATTGTGAAACTTAAGCACTTTTGCAAGCGTTTTAGCATTTTGCTATGTTGCTAATGCTATTTAGCTTTTTTTCCATTTGAATCACTGTCACACCCAGACAGCAAACTGACATTGAATCAACGTGGAACGATGTCTCTTATGACATAGAAACAACGTTGATCTGGCATTGTTTTGCTCATTCGAATTAACGTTGAACCAATGTCAGACGCGGCATTCTTCAAAGCTAAATGAAAATCGAAAATTGGTTTGCTTTCATAACGTTGATTTCAAGTTGATTTTCCGTTAGTTTTGAAAGAATGACGCGTCTGACGTTGGTTCAACGTTAATTCGATGAGCAAAACAATGTCAGATCAACGTTGTTTCGATGTCATGTTTCCACGTTGATTCAATGTCAGTTTGCTATCTGGGACATTAAGAGCACAGACTCAAAAGCTTAATACATGTATATAGTGGCCTCTTGTTCTTGTGTTTTGTTGTATTTTTTTGGGTTCCAGCTCTCGACCGGCCTCATTAATGTAGTGGTTGAGGTAGCCGGCTTCCATAATCAAAATTCAGTAGGTGTGTTTCAGCTCCTGCCGAAACTCCTGGAGAGGGCAGAGGGAAGAGCTGACATGCCGCTTCCTGCCTCGAGGGCTCTCACTGCACGTTGGAACAGCCCTCAGGCTAAAAGAGCTATCCTGATGACCCTGTGCTCTCTTACCATAAAATATTCAGCAGCCTGGCGTTTTATATTCAGATTTGTATAAATGGATAAATCAAGTAAAAATGTACCAATATACATATATTGGCTTTTGCTTTTAAAACAATTGCAGTTGCCAATGATAAAAGACACGAAAGTCCAATTAACAGTAAAATGTCATTTGAATAATAATAATTATTGTTAATAATAAATATAACTGTAATGAATACAATCATCTTTTAAAGTTTTCAAAGCAAGAAGCTAGATAAGAGGCTGCATTTATATGATGAAAAATACAGTAAAAAATAGTAATATTGTGACATTATGTTGAAAACTGCTCAATATTTTTGTAGAAACTAATTTCTTCCTTGAATAGGAGGTTTAAAAGAACAACATTTGTTTGAAATACAAACGTACAAATACAAGTGAATTTTTTGTTAAATTATGAATGTATTTAAAGTCACTTTTGATCAATTGAATGCATCCTTGCTGAAACAAAAAAGATTCATTTCTAAATGGTCAGTAAGTTACTGTAGTTTCTACCCTATCTCACGACCAATTCGTACGAATTAGTATGAGTGATTAAAAAGTGGCTAATTCGTACTAATTCGTACGACCTCACTCGTACAAATTCGTATCGATTTTGTCTAAACCCACGTGACGGTTAAGTTTAGGGGCGGGGTTAGGGGTAGGTCATTCGTACGAATTCATACGAATTGGCCAATTCGTAAAATATGTACGATTTAGCAAAATCGTACTAATTTGTACGAGTGAGGTCGTATGAATTGTTACAAATTAGCCACCTCGTAAAATTCGTACGAATTCCCGTGAGATCGGGTTGGTAGTTTTTATATATATATTTTTTTGTATATTTAATGCATCCTTGTGTGTGTATATGTATATATATATATATATATATATATATATATATATATATATATATATATATACATACACATACATACATGGGAAATATACAATAAATGCTCTGACTTTTGCACTACACTACTATGCTGAAATTCGAATGATTTTATTATTGTGTCAATTTGTCTGTTGGCGGGGGTGAGTGCGTGCAAAAACAGGCGGAGGTGTTGACACCATCTGACGAACGAGGATTAGCCGTTTACAGAAGCTGTAATATGATAGGTCAAGGCATGGAGGCGCTTTCTCTACGACTCCGGCTTGGTGTAATGAATGATTGGCAGGAGAAGGAAATGCGCCTGCCAGTCGGCGGCAGAGGTGCAGGCTTGATGGCTGCCGCAGAGCTCTGTGGATCCCTCTGATCACGGTGGGCCGCTCCCCTTTCATCCGTGCCCACAACTCTGCCAGGAAAAGCTGCTTTTCCTTCCCCCCGTCTCTCTTTTTCCTTTTTTTATCCCCCCTAATTTACACATTTAAGACATTTTTATTTGCTTATTTGCAATTCTCTTTTTATTTAATACTTTTTGGCTGGTGAAACTTCACTCCCACTCCTACTTCCTCTCCACCTCCCCTCTCTCCCTCCCTCCATCTCACTCTCTCTGAGTCTCTTTCTTTCTTCTCGGTTTGCCTTTGGGCGATGAACTAATTTCAGGCTCCATAATTGCAGCGTGTTGTACACCTGCCTGCTATTAATTCTCCCCCGTCATTCACTCTCTCCTTCTTAATGAGATATTATTGTAATTATTGTTATTATGGTGTTTGGCGTAATTAACGTGATTGATGTTGGTGCTAGGGGAGGGTTTATTTTGGCATTTGAATAGATGAGGGGATACTTCTAGAGCACACAGGACGTGACCAAGGTGTGATGGCTCATTCCTCTAGTCGTTCATAATGTATCCAGCAAAGTGGAAGGGTTATATTCAGGACAGTTATTTCTAAAATGTCATTCAAAAATGAGAACCGAGAGTGGTTTGAATGGCGCACCACATGTTGCTGTTTTAAGACTTGACTGGTAAAAGGCCAAACAATGGCCAGAGTGGAGCTTTGTTTCGATACGTCACTTAGACCCTGTGAAATTCAAATTTCCCCATCCTTCGAACCGAGGGCTGAGGCTTTTGCCCGCTCCGATTTAGTTAAAAAAAAGCTCTCAGTCCATTTGATCCCAATCCAATTGTGTTGGTATTTTGTGGCTGATAGGAATACAAAAGGATAAAAGGCAGAAGGCCCAGAATCTTTCCTTCCAAGCACTGGCAATCCAATTAGAGGTTTGATAAGTACCATATTAAGGGGGCTTCATGCTAGAAGTTTTTGTAGTATGGTGAGTGTTTATATAATACATCACCAAAAAGTGAGCTCAAGTCTGACAAAACTTCGCTTTGGAGACATTCAGAAACATCCTTTTTTGGAAAAAATATGTCATAAAGCAAATACTAATTTCATTATTGTTATTATTATTATATCATTCATTTTAATTATAAATTGTTTTCCTAAGGGGTAAGGTCAAGCTTAGTCAATAGTAGTTTATATATGTCTTCTATGTCTCCCAAATTGTCATTCTCCTTGTATTGAAGGGCAATTTGCCGGCTAGGAGTTTGAGTGCAAAGTTCTATATCTATTGTTTGTATGGATGTTTTGAAAGGGTAAATACATTTTTTTCTGGTCAGTTGTTAGATACCTGCTGTTTTAGGGCCTGTTCACATATCGTGTCTGTGGCTCAAGTTCGTTATTTCACGCCGCATCGAAATAAAAACATCTCAACTTTCAAGCACACCATAGGTCACGTGACAAGACTCAACCACAGCAACGTCAGACGCCTCCAGAGCGCAACGCCCTATGTTTTGGAAAAGCGTTTTAGGCGCTACATGTGAATGGCGCCTTAATAGGCAAATTCCCCTTGAGGTCTCATTATAGCTTATAGTCTGGAGCAGAAGAACAACCAATCTCTCACTTATATTGCCCTATAGTAGATATCCTTGCATCATATTTATATAACATTTAGTTGAAACCTTAGTCTGGATTCCTTAAGTCCTGAAGTTTAGATACCCTAGACCTTAGGACTTAATGAACGACATATTTCAGGTTGCCTGAAGTTGCCGGGACCCTGTTCTTGACATTGCATGTGAGCTTCGGTGCTCACGAATAGCGGGGGCTTTTCCCAAGTCGTGGATCTTTGAGTGGGTGACAGCCATTTAACGCCACACGACCTGCGTCTCAAGAGCCACTGTCAGGACCCTCTCCAATCCTGTTAAGTACAATTACTATTCATGCTCTTTCCATGCTGCTTTGAACTGCTCTAGCTCCATGTCCCCTGCAGAGCTTGGTAGTGGACAAGAAACCATAAATGCAACAGTTGCCTGTTATCTTGAAACCTCTTCTATACTATCCAGAGTTTGACAATGGCTTATAGATTGAGCTCCAGTGGTGTTGAGAATAATGTCTAACTGGTAATAAATACACACACAAACCAGAATTTTCATGTACATTTTTAAGCGCGGTAGAGGCTATTTGTTAAACGCATTTTGTCAATTCATCATGAGATCTGTGGCAGTCTTCTTTATCCTTTAAATATTTCTGTCATCAAGTTTCCTCCCCAATAACTCCAGTCTTTTCCCTCTCAGAGTCTATTGAACGCCCCAGTGCATTCAATCGTGTTCAAAGGGAGAGCTGAAGAAAGGACTGAGCATAGTGCTTAATAGGTGCTTTAGTAATTCTGAAGTTTTCATAGCTTAATCTGTTCTGAAAAGCTCGGCAGAGAGAAAAAGGCCCTCCAAATGGCCCTCAGAGTTAATTTGATGTGACTTATGTACAATAAGGCCGGCAGAACGCTGAGAAGACCATTCTGCTGCGTTACCTTTTCTCCCATCCTCCTTGGACCCTTGGAAACCGTTGCCTAAATGTTTCATAAGACTGCCTGTGTAAGCCACTCAAGTATTCTCTTCCTACAATGCCTACTTTAAGACTATTATTACACTGCGCTTGAGCCAGAGGAGAGGATACAAATAGCAAAGCTCCAGTCTCTCTTTGTTGCAAGTCTGGGATTGGTTTAGCACAATCGGGAGAGTCGTTGTGTTCTAAACACACTCATTGTACGCCTCATTTCTCCTCTTTTGCCTTTGTTAAGGTCTCGGCTTCCATTTTTATTGATAGCAGAGGCCCAGACACAGTGTGTGCTTACTTTGGCAATTGCATATGAATAGATAGCAGGCCCAGTGGATACTTTGAGAAAGCTTTGAGACTTTGATTGCCTAAAAGAATTTCACCATTTGATGACTACTAAAAAATTATTTTAGTTAAAAAAATCCAGCAGGTTATTATTTCTTCTCAAGCAGGTTTCTTACTTTACCCTTCTGCTATTTGTTAGGGAAACTGATGGTCCTGACCCGAACCCATTGGTTGAGCTAATGTTGCTAATTGTCTTTTAAAACTACGCATGGTAGTGGCATGTCTGCTGAATGAATCAATTGATTGAATGATTCACTTGATAAACAAATCAGGTAAGGGAAGGAATTAGTGGAATCAGTTTTTTTTATTCCTGAATGAATCAGTGTTTTGAAAAAATCGGTTAAATTAATGGTTTAATGACTCGCTTATAAAGACAGATTTGACTTGTAAAAAAGTATTTTAGTTTAAAGATACTTTACCGACAACAATTGTTAATATGAATTCTTCTCAAGCTGGTTTCTATAGGAATACTTCCTCCTTCTGCTATTGGTTAGGGAAACCGGTAGTCCCACCCACAAACTCAGGCCATTGGTTGAGGCAATGTTGCTAAAGCCAATTTATACTTCTGCGTAGAATGCGCGCAGTAGGTACTGCATAGCATACGCACAGACACGTACTATACCGCGTACCCTTCGCCGTAGCCTGACGCGCACCTCCTCAAAAATTTAACTACACGTCGCGACGCCGCGGACCACAAGATCTGTGATTGGTCGGCTTGGTAGCATCGCATTTCCTCCTACGCATTTCCGCACGTACCATCTCACGCATTTCCGCACGTACCATCTCCTCCGACGTCTTCTCTCGTTTCTGCATTTTTGGTTTTAGTAATTTCACTAAAATTAACTGTTTTTCCACCTCAATAAGCACCAACTCCAACATAATCCACTCTCTTTCAGTCGCCATTGCTTGTGGTAACCTAGCCGTGAGGAATCTAAACACAGTGGAACATTAAAACCCTCCGCCGCCAACTAGCGTTTCGGAGCAGTATAAATTGGCCTTTAGTGTCTTTTTAAACACAGTAGTGGCATGTCTGCAGAATGAATCAGTTGATTGAATGATTCACTTGATAAACAAATCAGGTAAGGGAAGGAATTAGTGGAATCAGTTTTTTTTATTCCTGAATGAATCAGTGTTTTGAAAAAAACGGTTAAATTAATGTTTTAATGACTCGCTTATAAAGACAGATTTGACTTGTAAAAAAGTATTTTAGTTTAAAGATACTTTACCGACAACAATTGTTAATATGAATTCTTCTCAAGCTGGTTTCTATAGGAATACTTCCTCCTTTTGCTATTGGTTAGGGAAACTGGTAGTCCCACCCACAAACTCAGGCCATTGGTTGAGGCAATGTTGCTAAAGCCAATTTATACTTCTGCGTAGAATGCGCGCAGTAGGTACTGCGTAGCATACGCACAGACACGTACTTTACCGCGTACCCTTCGCCGTAGCCTGACGCGCACCTCCTCAAATTTAACTACACTTCGCGACGCCACGGACCACAAGATCTGTGATTGGTCGGCTTGGTAGCATCGCATTTCCTCCTACGCATTTCCGCACGTACCATCTCACGCATTTCCGCACGTACCATCTCCTCCGACGTCTTCTCTCGTTTCTGCATTTTTGGTTTTAGTAATTTCACTAAAATTAACTGTTTTTCCACCTCAATAAGCCCCAACTCCAACATGATCCGCTCTCTTTCAGTCGCCATTGCTTGTGGTAACCTAGCCGCGAGGAATCTAAACACAGTGGAACATTAAAACCCTGCGCCGCCAACTAGCGTTTCGGAGCAGTACTGCAGAGCAACCTGTACCCTTGACGCAGAAGTATAAATTGGCCTTTAGTGTCTTTTTAAACACAGTAGTGGCATGTCTGCAGAATGAATCAGTTGATTGAATGTTTCAATGGTTCACTGGGAAGGAACCAGTGGCTTACCCATTAATGTAGTCACTTGTTTAATTCCTAAATGAATCAGTGTTTTGAACGAATCGGTTTAATGACTTGATTATAAAGACTGTTATAACCTGCAAAAAGACTCGATGAATAATCCTTATCACTTTCAATCAGCCAAATTTTTGTACAAGTAGTACAAAAATCCTCTTTCAAGTAGTATTGATTTAGAGATATGTCTTACACACATGCTAGCAAGTGATTCGTTTTGGAGAAGTCCCAGACTTTCTCAAGCGGAAATGACTGGAAAATAAAGATTTTATCCTACAGACCAAATCTCTCCCATGTGACATTGCACCATTAATCAAGATCTCATTTCAACACAAAAGCACAATCAATGGGAAAACGCCTATGATCCAGCTTTGGGAAACATTTACTCTTATAAGTAATAAATCACTGAAGAAAGTTGCTCTTTTGCTCAAATTACAAGCATTTCCCTTTTAAAATCAGGGATAGACAAAAGAAAACGGATAGAAATGTTTATCTCTGGTATATCCCTTTGTTATATGGGAATGGCCTTATGGGGGTTCAGAAGAGACAGCGTGACTTAGGCTTCCAGGTGAGATACACTTTCACTGATCAAGACAAAGTAGTGAAACCACTTCTATTTTTATTTTCCACAATTTTTTTCCTGTGTGCTTAGCATGTGTTGGAGCTAGCATGTCTAGGTCACTAACCCTGGAGAAAACAGCTTGCATTAATATGCTGTAATCCAGTGTAATTAGTCAAATAGCCGCACACCAAGCAGATTGTCACAGGCTGTCAGCTTTGGCAGGCGTGCAAGATGGCCCGCTGTCCCGCTGGCCGGCAGGGATACCACCGAGAGCACATACATGTATGTAACGCTCCCTCGTGCTTCAGCTTAGCAATCAACCCCGGGTCATCGGGGACCCGGAGATTCTGTTTGTGTCTGACTGCAACATTATGATCTACTGATTACATTGTGTAATTAAGTCTAAAACAACATGCATCGGCTAGATTTGAAAACAAAGTGAATGGGTTACACTTTATTTGAATGTGTCATTGTTACACTGTAATTATACATTTAAGTACTAAGTAATATTAAGTAACTACATGTACTTACTAAAGGGTTAGGATTAGGGTTTAGGGTTAGTTGCATGTAATTATGCATAATTTATAGTTATTACTATAGTAATTACATGTAACATATGTGACGCATTAAAATGAAGTGTTAACAGTGAATGTTGTTAAAACAAATGAGTGAATAAAAGATTCATCTTAAATTGGCGCAAACTCTTCATTGTATTCTAAATGACTAGATTTTCGTATCAGTAAATAGTACTGTAGTGTTGATTTTGTAATTGATTAATGATTACCCTGAAAAGATACTGCAAGTTGGGTTTAAATGATTGCAATACACAATTTTAATTAATTGTGAGAATTAACTGCAATACTTGGTTTTAACATCTACCTTCCATCCTGTTCCTTTCAAGACTTCCTCCACCTCCATATCTTCCTCATGGTTGGGAGTGATATGCAAAGTATGTGCGCGCATGAAATAAACACCGTCAAAATAATTATATCAACCCCAGCCTTCTCCTCCCACTCCCGAAATCCTCTAGGAAGCGTTTGACATAAGTTGACGAGGGTTGTCCAACAGCCCCTTCAACGCCGCCCGGAAAACGTCTCCATGCGCCGCTGGATTAGTGAGGGTAAAAAGATTTAAACTATATAATTACAAGGGGATCAAGTGCAAATTATCTACCATGCTCAACAGCCAGATTACCCTCCTCTGTTTCCCTCTGACTTACCCCTGAGGATGAGAGCAACACCCTTCCCACTCAACGCAGAGACTTCCTAGTATACACACTCTAGTGCTAGCAGCTAATATCTTCTTTACTTTTTGTGCCAGCACATTTTTTGTGCTATTTAAGTACACAAATAGTACAAATGACTCTATTGTACAGGTATCTTCAAAGTGCGTCTGTTGGCAGTGGGATGAGGCCTTCGTGGCTTGGGTGGATATTACTAGATTCTGGGAGAAAAGAATAGACGAAGGTGTGATGTTCACAACAGCCGAGTTCGGTCAAACGTCTTGTTAATTTTATGGTGCAAAGACTGTGTATCGCACAGCCCCTCATTTTGTGCATTTCCATTGCTTTAGCTACGCTACATCAATATTGCTAGCTGAACAGTTAAAGGGATAGTTCACTTTGAAATTAATTTTTGATATGTTTTAGATTACCTCAAGGGCATCCAAGATGTAGGTGTCTTTGTTTGTTTTGACAGTATTTTCAATTTTGATATTTTTAGCTCAAACCGTTCTTGTCTGTCAGTCATATAATGGAGGTATATGGGGTCCACCTCAAAGAGCATGCACAGAGAAGTCCAAATTAAACATGATTTAATGACTCATAAATGTAAGTACACATTGATGGCCTAAGACACGAAACGAGCGGTTTGTGTGAGAAAGCTAACAGTATTTATATCGTTTTTACCTCTTGTAATCACAGTCATGTCCGAGTACTCTGAGGGCGAGAGCGCTTCTGTCTGCGCTCGTTGCATTGACACACATTGAAAACCGCTCGGTTCGTGTCTTAGGCCATCAATGTGTACTTACATTTACGAGTCATTAAATCATGTTTAATTTGGACTTCTCTGTGCATGCTCTTTGAGGTGGACCCCATATACCTCCATTATATGACTGACAGACAAGAACGGTTTGACCTAAAAATATCAAAATTGAAAATACTGTCGAAACAAACAAAGACACCAACATCTTGGATGGCCTTGAGGTGAGCTAAAATATATTAAAAAATAATTTCAAAGTGAACTATCCCTTTAATTTCTATTAACCCATTGGTATTAATAGAGACTTTGTCCTCCATTTGCAGTAATACAAATCTGAAATGTATTTTATGCTCAGGCGCATCTTAATACTAAAGCAGAAAAGGTATGTGCAATTCTACATAAAATACACGCCTGGGGAGATTGTTAGTCTTTTGTTTAGTCATTGTAAGTACTTTGTATTAACCGATTTAGCCAAACTTGGTCTGTTGGTAGGGGATCTCCATATTTTTGGCCATGTACTTCATCCCTTTCTGTTCCACCTTACTGTTTTTCCACGTGATGAGTGCAGAGCTTTGTTTGCGATTTCTCTGTCAGCCTGAAGAGGCTATTCATCAAGCCAGTGCGATTCCAGTCATCTTAAGCGTGATGAGTCTCTTAAGAAGGGCCATTAGTGAGGGCTCAGCAAATGGACCCCATAGAAAATTACACTCCGTCTTTTTAAAAAGCCCTTAACACAAGCCCCCTCAAGCTGTTTATCTAGATTACTGTTAGCCGTGTGTGTGTATATGTGCCTACGGGGACATTTATATGCCTCTTTCTGCTCATTGTTTCCTTTTGTAGCCATTTTGACTTTTAATGAGCTTCTAATTGCCCAGCAAACCAATATTTAATGGAAAACAAAATGGCTCGACCGCAAGATTTCACCATCATCACCAGCATATCTGTTTTCATGGCACGCACAACCTCAAGAGCATGCCTGAAATATGGCCCCTTGCAGCAAAACCACTATTGACAAACTGGGTTGGACATAATAGGCAGTGATCTGAGCAGTGAGTAGAGCTCATATTCATCCGTTTATCACCGCAGTCTCGCTTCACGACTGAAACCGTGTCACCCCGACACAAGCTCTCGCACACCCCAAATGTGTGTTGACAGTGATTATGCAAAAACCACATCCTCTTTCCGGAGATACCTGCTCAGGGAGCCATTCCCCTTTACTGGGGCTGAAAAATGGATTCCATGAGGAGCGTCCAATGAGAGGCTTCTGATAATCTGAAGGAATTTTAAATTTCGCTTATTTTCACCCCTTAGAGCACATGTCACATGCAGGAGAGATCAGATGGAAAATACAGCCTTTGATGTGCATGGGTGCACGCTTGTGCGAGAGTGTGTGTGAGTGTTTTCCTTTCAGATGAGTGTTTCTCATCTTTTTAAAAGATTTACGGAAACTTCTGGTAAACAGTTTGAGATTTGGATCAATGAATTTCACAAATCGTACTTTGGTTTTATTGTTTATTAACATGAAGCTGAAAGAGCTCAGCTCCGTTTTTATTGTTTATTCAATTTTTAATCATCCTTTGTGCATTAAAGTAAACTATAATTGTGCTTAACTATATGCTCCAATTGTCCAACGAAGTGGGCTTCACAAAGTATTTAAAGCTACACTGTGTGATTTTTACCCCATCTAGCGGTGAAAAGGTATATGACCATCCAGTGAATATTATGCTGTGTCCGAAATCTCACTCCCACTCAAAGCACTATTCCCTAACCCCTATGTTGGGGGTAGAGAGCAGAGCACTATATAGTGAGCTCACCAGCATAACAGAAGCCACTTTCGGACACTACTCGATCGTCTCTCGGCGCCGTTGATTACATCATCTGTCAGCTGGTGCCGAGTCGGCTCTGGGCTAAATAGATTTTTTTAAATAAATGCATTACATTATATTGAGCTTATTTCTCCAAAATATAAAAACTACAAGTGATTTCTGGCCGTTTTTGTTATAATGTGCTACTCCACACGTGATTATAACTTATTTTTACGAATCAGCGCAATGCATGATGGTATGTAGGGCTTAGGATAGTGACCATCAGTTGTACACTACTTTTCAAAATGCATTCTGGGATACATTGAGTGGACTATATAGGGTATAATAATCATCACTATCAGAGGCGGACAGAGTACACAGCTTTATTACTTGAGTAAAAGTACAGATACCCCTTGCTAAATTTTACTCAAGTACAAGTAAAAGTACTACAGTCAGATGTCTACTTGAGTAAAAGTACTGAAGTACGTGTTTTTAAAAGTACTTGAGTATCAAGAGTACAAGAGTACATTTTCTAAATATTGCAATACTACTGCCACAGTGCTTACATTTATGAACAGAAACGTCCTACATGGAGTTATGAAAAATGTTAATGTCAATACCTTGGAGAATGTAAAAGGAATTTAAAGTAAAATCAAGTCATATATTTACCTTTTTACCATGTTGCTTTACTTAAAGGTGCAGTGTGGGATTTTTAGCAACATCTGTCGCTAGAGCGCCTATTGAGATCAGGGGAGTGAGGTTTACTCGCACAGCAACTACTAGCTGGCCTCTGTTACACTCACTCCCCTTAACCTCACTCTCATCCGGGTCACGGCACCAATGTAACCCTTCCACCCGGGTCCTACTCGACCCGCTCCGAGCGGGCCTCGAACCCGGGTCTCCGGCATGAGAGTCAGTCGCACTTACAAGGAGGCTAAAGACTGCAGCCGCTAGCGTCTGTCGCTAGAGCACCTATTGAGATCAGGGGAGTGAGGTTTACTCGCACAGCAACTACTAGCTGGCCTCCGTTACATAACATTCGTTTGAGAGCGAAACAACAAATTGAGGGTTTCCGAGATTTTTCTTATTTCCATTTTTTTTTTAAGTAGTTACTTTTTACTCACGGTTATGAATAGAAATGTAGTGGAGTAAAGAGTACAATATTTCCCTCTCAAATGTACTTGAGTAAAGTCATGAGTACTCCCCAAAAATGATACTCGAGTAAAGTACAGATCCCTCAAAATTGTACTTAAGTACTGTACTCAAGTAAATGTACTCCAATACTGTCCGGCTCTGATCACTATACATTCGGACAGCACTACAAAATGGCGAGCTCACTATATAGTCCACTATATAGTGAGTAATGGGAGATTTCGGACACAGCATTAGTTTCTGTTCCTCTCAATTCCGATTTCGTTTTAACTCCTACGGTGGCCAATGTAGTCCAAGATTAACATGGCTTCCATTTCGACCTCGTCCATGAGTGTTAACTCAAACGTAAACGCGAAAGGCGAAGCTTGAATTAACGGGTATGTCCCTCTTTGGCTAATGTACTTTCAAGATGGAGGGGCAACATGGCGACTCGATATTAGAACCCCTTACCCGTGTGTATTTTCAATGGCATACTACACACTCACGAGAATACTTTATTACTTGAACGAAGTAAATATACATTAATGAGCACATATATTTTTTAAAGAACTAAGTGTTTTTAGCTAAGAATAAACTAAAAGAGTCAGACAGTGTAGCTTTAAGTGAAATGGCAAATATGCATGTGTGTACATACAGTACATACAATATTACTGTTTTTACATACTGTTTTTACAGTATATATACAGTAATATTTTGACATTACATTTTTAGATTTGGCTTTTCATTTAAAATATTTCAATATAATTTATTGCCGATGGCACTTTTTGAAGGCATTTGTCTTCACATGATCCTTCACAAATCAATGATACTGGTGATTATTGTGATCAATGTTAAAAACAGTTGTGCTGCTTAATACTTTTTTTGAAAAATGTGTTTGCAGGGCTTTCCAAATGAACAAAAATGATTAAGTTAAGTGAACTAGAACACAGCTTTGCATGTTTGATTAGATACACGTCATTACATATTTTGAAGCACATGTATGGGGACATATTGACCAAAGAATCCTTGTGATGTAAATTAAGGTTGAAAGGGCAGCAGCAGCAGCTCTGAGGACGAAGTATGCAAGCATGAATTTGGCAGCAACAAGGCTAGGTGATAGGGCACGCACACACATTCATAGTGAGCAGACTGGAGTAGTCACACCTTGTCATCCTGTGCTTTTTCTCCTGAAGCCCGAAGCCAGAAACAGCCGGCGGTAAACAGTCCAGACCCCCACCTGTTCCAAAACAGACCCTTTGGTAAAGACTGTCACATACTGTGCTGGTCTCTCCTTTCTACAACTACAGTGCCACAGCATGTCTGCTTGCAAACTCAGCTGCCCCTTACACCAGACACACTGTACCCTGCATGCAGTAAAGCCTTTTACAAGCTACAAAAGTCAGTCAGCCTTTTCTTACTGTGTCCATTACTGCCATTGAGTGGCAGTGATTGTTTTAAAGGTCTGGTTAATTTCGGTTTAATCTCTTTAAAGGAACAGCCTAAAATAAAAAGGTCAACAGTTCACCCAAGGTTCTCCCGTTTTGTAATTGAATGAGAGCCATTCAAGGTTTTTGGTTTTGATCTTGAAATTTGAAATGCATCGCATGTCAGACATTTCCATAAGACAATTGAATGCACATTAAAAGTTCAATTTCTGCTAAAAGCTACACTGTGTAACTCTTTTAGTTTATTCTTAGCTAAAAACACGTAGTTCTTTCGAAAATATATGCGCTCATTAATGTATATTTACTTTGTTCAAGTAATAAAGTATTCTCGTGAGTGTATAATATGCCATTGAAAATACATACGGGTAAGGGGTTCTAATGTCGGTCGCCATGTTGCCCCTCCATCTTGAAAGTACATTAGCCAAAGAGGGACATACCCGTTAATTCAAGCTTCGCCTTTCGCGTTTACGTTTGAGTTAACACTCATGGACGAGGTCGAACTGGAAGCCATGTTAATCTTGGACTACATTGGCCACCGTAGGAGTTACAATGAAATCGGAATTGAGAGGAACAGAAACTAATATTCACTGGATGGTCATATACCTTTTCACTGCTAGATGGGGGTAAAAATCACACAGCGTAGCTTTAACTAAAGCAATAATTTGACTTATTATAATATTGACTTATAGCAAATATTTATTATTATTAGTTCAATAAAAAATATATAATTTTTATCGAGTCTCTAGATGTAGTCATATGTAAAGGTACACTGTAAAAAATAATCCTGTAAAAATGGTAAACTACTGGCAGCTGTGGTTCCAGCCTCATACCGTAACTATACGGTGTGTTACTGTTTTTGTGTTAGAGCATAGAGCTAAATTTAAGTTTTGTACTGTAGATTACAATACGGTATTTAGCTGCTAATTTCAAAAACAGTAACACACTGTATTTTACGGTATGATGCTGGCAACCACAGCAGCCAGTAGTTTACCGTTTTGTTTTTACAGTAATATTTTTTTACAGCGTATGGTACATTTTTGGTGTTTTTTCTTTCCTTTTCGGAGTTTTTGGAACAAGCATTATGTAAACTTTTACAAATGTGCAGAGATGTACAAAGTACTAGAAACAATGACTTGAGTAAAAGTACCAAGTACAAGTGCTCTATCAAAAAAGTGACTTGATTAGAAGTTGAAGTGCTCTTTAAGCACCACACTTAAGTAGAAGTACTAAAGTATTCAAACATTTTTTGTACTAAAGTATTGCAAGTAGTTTATTTTAAAAATCCGTACTTAAGGGTCAGTCCGCCCATTTAAGACATGAAGTACTATGCATCCCACCAGCACTATAGTGTATACACACTGGCCCATTCTGTAGTCACCCCCCTGGTCAGAGTTCTGACCGCTGGAGTTTTTGCAATGAAGTACTCGGCTACTTTCGGGTCACAGAACTGTGCGTTTTACGTGAAAATGATTTGCGTTTCAAAGCCTGATTAATTTAACACACAAAAACACGCAGGTCAAAATCCATACCTCAGTTTTAATGTGCGGCACTGATTTTCCTTCCGCTTCTATCGAATCCGCACTGCTGTCAACGTCAACAGTGCGCGTTGATCGACCAGCTGTTCCATAGTGTTTACGCAATCGAATCCACAACAAGGTAAAAAATATTAAATTAACAATGGTGCGAACTCGTAAATTTCCAGGCTGCTGACAACAAGGATGTATCGGGATCATCGTTCAGATCGTTTTCCTGTTTCTAACACCTTACTATAGACAGCTTTGGCTGGTTGCGATTCTGGCTGACTCTGCGGGAGCTAAATTATCTCGAATAAGGATTTCGTGTGTGTAGTGTCATTCAGCCAAGCGATCACCTCTCCAACCAAGGAGGAATAGGCTTTTGCTGTACCAGTAGCAATGAGCTCTATTTACCAAGCTCTATGATCCCATGTCTACAACTGTATACGCGTAAACAACTGATGTAATATCTAATTGTATTATTGTCCACTCAGTATAATAATAATAATGCAGTCAGATAGACTATAGCCAACTAGTCAAGACAACGTTAAATTAATAAATAAATAACATTAAAAGCAACATGAGCGATCCACACTTACTCTGCCGTCATCTGACCGTCAAGTCCAGCTGGCTTTTGGGGTCGCTTTTTCCAATTTATTTTAGGTATGTAGAAGAACGTCTCAATCTAGGACACCTGCATTTAGCATTGCAGGGAAAACGTCATTGGATGTAATGCAGACTCCTCGTCAATCGAATAGGTTTTGCATCTGTGGCATGATGAGTTCCCATTCGTGGCAGCAATAGCTTTCAACCTCTGTTGGCATAACTTGACGATTGGAACAAGTGCACCACCATTTGTCGTTTATCCTGGCTCTTGCTACAGCTGTGGGCCCAGCATCAACTTGGACAACTTAATTTCTGTCCTCTCGCTCTCTCTCTTCCTGTTCTTTCTCATCTGCTGAAGTTCGGCATCCAGTACTCCGGTTCATAAAGGTATCCCTTTGTCGTCTGAGTTAAAATTACTTTCATCATCTGATCCGTCTGACATTGTTGGAAAATTTGTTTCATCATCTGAAGTCTTCGTAAGCTCAGTAGCATGTCGCGCTATCAACATGCTCATCGCTCACGTGCCCACTGTTGACATTGACAGCAGCGCGGATTCAATAGAAACGGGAAGGAAGGATCAGTGCCGCATTAAAACTGAGGCATGAGTTCTGACCTGCGTGTTTCTGTGTGTGTTAAATTAATCAAGCTTTGAAACGCAAATCATTTTTCACGTAAAAACGCACAGTTTTGGACCTCGTTAAGAGCCAGGATCACTCCATTTCAAAGCTTCCAGCAGTCAGAACTTCACCAGGGGTACTAAAATGGCCAATGCACAGACACATAGTGCTGGTAAGGATTGCACACGATTCATCTCAAATGGCGAATTAACCCTTCAAGTACCACAAGTAAGAGACAAGTATTGTGCTCATGTAATGATTAAGAAAGCAGCCAAAGTTTGAACTAGGCAATGAAACAAGGCGATTTGACTGTAACAATTCGCAAAAAAAAAATGTCATTGCAGGACAACCCCTGCATTAGTTGTCAATGTGTGTGTCGATCAATACCATTAATCAAGACAACTTGCGCCGTGTGATTTTAGGGCAGCATGAAAGCCAACTTGCAACGAATGATTCATACAATTTTTATAATTGTAACGAGTAACTAGCAGAACATTAAAAAAATATCGAAGTAAAAGTTTTAAATTCATCGAAAATATCTACTGAAGTAAAAGTAGAAGCACAGATACAGCATTTTAGTACTTAAGTTCAGTACTTTAGTAGTTCTACTTCGCTACTATACATCTCTGCAAATATGTTCGACAAGAAGAAAAAAAAAATCACATGAGTTGGAACAAAATTTGGGTTAATAAATAATTTAAGATTTGTATTTTGGGTGCACTGTTCCTTTAAATGTATCGGTGTGCAGATAAAATGACTGTTAGGCTGTGGGGTTTGAACCTCTTTACCTCATATATACATTTTCTCTCGCGCACCATCAGGGAGTAGTCACCATTCTTGAGATGAGACAAGTGCTCTCACTTTCTGGAACGCATTTTCCCCTCTCTCACTCCACACACACACACACACATATTCAGTCCCAGCAGTGGAAGCCTATTAGAGAAATCTGCAGAGAGCCCAGCAGAGGTGCTATGATGGCAGGTTGTCAGTGCGACAGACGACCGGCTTTATAAACATATCAGTCATGCTGGCTGTTATATCCCCGGCCAGACTCGGCACACATTTGACACGGGAGAGGGATTGCTCTCATCTCTCGAGGGGCTGTGTGAAAAATTGTGTCCGGCTTAAGAATGACTGATCTTTTTGATATATTCACCCCTGTCATAACGTTTCATTCAGGCGGGCAGTTTCAGGGGCGTCCTTTGAAGAATAAGAATGGTGAAAAAGATTTGCCTTGGATGTCATGCTCAGTAATGGCTATTAACACCAACAAAACGAGAAGAATTGTGGGGGCCGATTGTCAGTCAGGGCCCGCTGTTTATTTCCAGTAGCCAAATTAATAAATTGCATTGACAACAAAACAGTTGGGTTATTCCACTGATGCAATCAACATGTTAATATGCGTCTGTTAGGAACCTTTTACAGTGGTAACAGCTGCATATACAACAGACATAACTATCCAAACGTGAGCTAGGTATAGCTGTGTGTGTGCAGTGAGGTAAAAGCCTGAGCGTGTGATTAGATTGGGGCAGAAGCCTCCAGCTGGCAGGCCTGTCTGGGACCCGGGACCCGGGCGCGCTCGCTCTTGACACTCGTCACCATTGTGACACCTCTGACAGGCAGCGGAGAGCCCAGCCAGACAGGTTCATTAAGCCCCATTTTTTACAGCTGGGCCTCCGTTCTTCTTTCTCTCTCTCTTTCTCGTTTTCTCTGTTTCTCCACGATGAGAACAAAAAGATGGGAGAGAATAGTCGACTGCACTTTGTCAGAGACCTCTGTGTCTAGTGGGGCACTGGCTTGTTGATGCTTGATGTGCCAGCTCTGTTGTTATGACAAATTTTTCTCTGATGTGACCTATTTTGAGAGGCTTTTCTCCAGCAGTATGTTTTGTTGTCTGGCTAACCCTTTGGCCTGCGCTTTGTCACAGGAAGAGACAGGCAAGGGCATGTGTAGATGCATATACATTTGAATATGTCCACTGAAACACAAAGAGGTCTTGTATTATTATTGTTTTATTATTATTACTGCGGGCAAGCAAACAAATTTTGTTCAGATGTAAAACTACTTCTTCTAAATTGTTTTATTTGTTTTATTATTAATACCAATACTAATACTAATAATAAAATATATATATGTATGTATATATATATATATATATATATATATATATATATATATATATATATATATATATATATATATATATATATATATATATATATATATATATATATATATATATATATATATATATATGTATATATATATATATATATATATATATATATGTTCTAGGGCTGTCAAACGATTAATCATAATTAATTAATCACATCCAAAATAAAAGTTTGTGTTTACATAATATATGTGGGTGCACTGTGTATAATTATTTTGTATATATAAATACACACACATGCATGTAGAGTTTAAAAAATATTTATGTATAAATATTTAGATTTATACATAATATAAATTATATATAAATCTACATACAGTATATACATGCAAATATGTCATAAATATATACAAGAATATATATATATATATATATATATATATATATATATATATATATATATATATATATATATATATATATATATATATACATGTATATATATATATATATATATATATATATACATATATATATATATATATATATATATATATATATATATATACATGTATATATATAATATATATATATACATGTGTATATATATATATATATATATATATATATATATATATATACATATATGTATATATATATATATATATATATACATGTATATATATATATATATATATATATATATATATATATATATATATATATATATATATATATATATATATATATATATGTATATATATATATGTATATATGTGTATATATGTATATATGTATATATATATGTATATCTAAAAATCTGAGAGAGAGAGAGTATATACATACATGCATACATACATGCATACATACATATATATATACATATACATACACATACATACACATACACATACACATACACATATATATATATACACATACACATACACATATATATATATATATATATATATATATATATATATATATATATATATATATATATATATATATATATATATATATATATATATATATATATATATATATATATATATATATATATATATATATATATATATTCAAAGCACTACTCCCTACGCCCTATGTTTGGGGTTAGAGAGCAGAGCACTTTATAGTGAGCTCAGCCAGCATAACAGAAGCCACTTTCGGACACTACTCTCGGCGCCGTTGATTACATCATCTGTCAGCTGGTGCCGAGTCGGCTCTCAGGCTAAATAGATTTTTAAAAATAAATACATTATATTGAGCTTATTTCTCTGAAATTTAAAAACTAAAAGTGATTTCTGGCCGTTTTTGTTATAATGCGCTACTCCACATATGATTATAACTTATTTTTACGATCCGCGCAATGCATGATGGTATGTAGGGCTTAGGTTTGTGACCATTAGCCTCGCGAGACCATCCCTGATCTCGCGAGCTTTCAAGGTTTCACTCGCAGATCAGTCTGGATACTTTCCGTTAAAGAAAATTTGGGAGCAGTTCACCAGACGGACGTCCAATCAGCGTTGACTCTGAGGCGGGATGAGGTGTGACGCAATCAAGCGGAAGCAACACCGACTCTAGAAACATTTTCAGACAGCGGTAGTCCTAATTCTTTAGCCGCTCGCTAATGCTTTTTCTCTTGCATCCTTCTTATGAAAATATGGACCGGGCAGCTGAAATGGTGCCTTTTATTCGCAAATTGTAGTTACATAGACGCAAATATCCTTTGCGACATGCTTGCTTATTTGCTGAGCTAGCGAGGCTTTACCTGTAGCAGCACAGTTAGTACGTCACATGCTTCTGTTGATCTGATTGGGTTGATTTGGCCCGTCTATCACCAACATAGGCCAATCAGCTGAACCAGTATTTCGCCCTTACTCAAAACTTCTTCGACAGAAGTTTCCAGATGGATATGCGGAGCAAATCCATCTGGCGGAGTCAGGTTAAGTGACCATCGGTTGTTCACTACTTTTCAAAATGCATTCAGGGATACATTGAGTGGACTATATAGGGTATAATAATCCATCGCTATACATCTGGACAGCACTACAAAATGGCGAGCTCACTATATAGTCAGTAATGGGAGATTTCGGACGCAGCATCTGTCTCTCTTGTGCGCATGTCCAGCGACTGAGTGAGAGTGTGGAGTGTGCGGTGAGTGCAGAGGTGTTTGTGCCCCGCTGTGGCTTCTTTTTCAAACTTCTGTTTTCATATGTTGTATGTATTTTTGGTGTTTAAACTGTATGTGTTGTTATCGGAGTGCTAAATTTGGTGAGGTTGACTTTACGCCGGTGTTTTAATACACCATGGCGGCTTCATACGGGTGAGTATTTTACATTCACTCTACGTGTCGACATCTAAGTCTAAATTGTGACGCGGGAAGTGTAGAGGAATGTTGGAAAAGTGTAGAGCTGTTGGAAATGTGATTGGGCATGAATGCGTTGTGAGCTGCTTCAAAGATGAAACAATGCAGTTGTACTTTTTTTGAGCACGGTAGAAGAGGCAACCGAGGTTGAAAAGGGCATTGAATTGCGGGGTTCATTCTGCATCTGTACTCCTCTGTCCACACCAGCTAAAAAAGTGACTGTCAAATGTTCCACCATTTATCAAAGACGAAGCGTCTGCAAGAGAGCTTTCGCGTTTTGGTAAACTTGTTTCACCTGTCTAGAAGATTGCGATTGGTCAGTAAGTCTGAACTGTTGAAACATGTCGTTTCTTTTAGAAGGTTTACGTAGATGGTTTTAAACAGTGGGAACGAACTTGATCTGAATTTAAAAATCAGAATAGATGATTTGATTACACAGTGTTTGTCTCAATGAGGTGTTTTGAATGTGGAAAGACGGGTCATCAGATTCGTGCTTGTTCGGACCGGTGCGCGAACGTTAGTGTCAATAAACCGGGGCCTTCGGGTGTAACAGCGTGAAGAGGTTCATGATGAGGCCTGATACATTAAGTTCAGTTGATGGGGTAAATTCAGTAGCCTTTTTCGTTGAAAAACAAGACATTGTTCAGTTAGATTCGAGCCAAAGATGATCAGGAGAACTGTGAAAACTGGAGCTGATTCCAGTGAGACAGATACATGATGTTGATTCCGTCACTGAAAATTCAAATAAGGAAGATAATGCTTTATTGATGGAAGTAGATCAAAGCTTGTTTAAAACACCTGAAAAGGAAGATGAGAAAGCGAATGCATTGGAAATAAAAGGTAAGAAAAACAAACAACAGACCAATGAAACTGACCAAGGTGCTGGAAGCGAGAGTGATTCTTCTGATTCCTTTGCTTCGATATTTGTTCTTAGAGTGATCTGGCCATGTCATGACTGGTAATACTGATAAAGTCAAGATGTTTCTAATCAGAGATGTATAGTAACGAAGTAGAACTCTGAAGTACTATACTTAAGTACTAAAATGCTGTATCTGTACTCTACTAGAGTATTGTTTTTTTCCTCATACTTCTACTTTTTACTTCAGTAGATATTTTCGATGAATTTAATACTTTTACTTCGATATTTTTTTAATGTTCTGCTAGTTGCTCGTTACAATTATAGAAATTTTCCGAATAATTTGTGGCAATCACATGCCAGTTGTATTGGTTAATGGTATTGATTGACACACACATTGACAACTAATGCAGGGGTTGTCCTGCAATGACATTTTTTTGGCACCCGCCAAAGCAAATTTGTATCCTGCCAAAGCTTCCTTATTTTACTAGTTCAAACTTTTGACTGCTTTCTTTAATAATTACATGACACAATACTTGTACTTTTACTTTTAGTACTTAAGTAGTGAATTTTAAAATAAACTACTTGTAATACTTTAAGTAGAAAAAATGTTGAATACTTTAGTACTTCTCACTTATAGTGTGGTGCTTAAAGAGCACTTCAACTTCTACTCAAGTCACTTTTTTGATAGAGCACTTGTACTTTTACTAAGTCCGGGTCTCTAGTACTTCTATACATCTCTGTTTTAAGACTGTCGAAAATCTAAAAGTGTACAAGTCGATCTAACTATCTTCTAAATCTGAGAAGCTTTGTTGAAGTGACTAAGAGTTCAATGTATGAGGACTTCTTGGATAAAGAATTTATACGTCTAAAGAAATTTGTCACCAAAGTTCAAAATCAGCTGAGTAATAGTGATAATGAAGCATAATCTAGTGCATGCACAGGGCCTGTCTCTTACTCAGTTTCTTATGGATAATCTTTTGCACACTAGGGGTAATTTTGGCATCGCCTCCTTGAATGTGGAATGGAAGCCAGGGATGTGAGGAAAGATTGGAAATATATGAGGTAGTGAGACAGAAAAAAAATAGATGTTTTTTTATGCAAGGACCCATAGTGATGATAAAAATGCTGTAGAATGGCTCAAAGAATGGAATGGTTTATGGTTTTTTAAGCCATAATACCTCCCTTATGTGGTGGTGTTGGTATTTTATTTGACAAGAATTTTCTTCCCAGATCAATTAAAATGGAGGAGATTATTAAAGGGAGAATTTTGAAAGTGACTGCGAATCTTGACAAATTTGTACGTATTTTTATTTGTATTTATGCACCAAGTCAGTCAATACAAAGATTGTGTTTTTTGGATACTCTTTGTAAGACTCTGGAAGAGTGTAATGGGGAAGAACACTTGTTTCTGGGGGGTGATATCAATTGTACAGCAAGTAGTTTAGACAGAAATCATATTGAGCCCCATATGCCATCACGCAGGAGACTCATTCAAATGATTGAAACGCATGAGTTAAGTGATGTATGGAGAAATTCTAACAAAGATGTTAGACAATATACCTGGGTGCATGCTCGTGATAATTTCTTGTCATTAGCAAGGCTGGACAAGTTATATGCCTTTAAACACCACCTTAATATTTTTAAAAGATGTTTTATTTCTCTGGTTGGTATTTCAGATCATAGTTTAATAGGATATGAATTTTCTGTTAATTCTGTTAAACCAAATAGTGCATATTGGCACCTTAATACAACACTTTTAGAAGATAGTCATTTTAAAGAAATTTTAGACTGCTTTGGATTAATTTTAGAGAGGAAAAAAATAACTTCCAATCTTTAAAGAACTGGTGGGAGTTTGGAAAATTTCGAATAAAACAACTATGTCAACAATACACCCTTAATGTCACTAAAGAATTAACTAGATCTGTTCAGATTTTAGAAGCTGATGTTTTAAGAATTCAAAGTTCAACACAAACTGGAAATCAAGACTGATGACCTTAAACATAAAAAATCTGCCTTATCTGATCTGTTGGGCTTAAAAGCACAAGGAGCATTAATAAGATCACGGTTTCAAAGTTCAAATGAGATGGATGCTCCATCTAAATTTTTCTTTGGGCTAGAAAAGAAAAATGGGCAACGACGTTTCATTAATGTTTTACAGTCTGAAAGTGGGGTTTTACTTTCAGACCCAATTGAAATGCATAAGAGAGCCGTCAGTTTTTATGAAAAGTTGTACAAAAATGAGTCCAAAGAAGATCAGTGTACAGAACAATGTTTTTAGAGACTTGCCTCAGATTTCTGGAAAATCTAATGAGGATCTTAATAAACCCATAACATTGGAAGAGTTGTACAAGAATCTTCAAAATATGGAATGTGGTCAAGTTCCTGGAATAATGGACTTCCAATTGAATTCTACAAGTCTTACTGGAATATAATAGGAGAGGATTTATTGGAAGTTTTGAATACTAGTTTAACTGAAGGGTGTCTACCTTTAAGCTGTTGAAGAGCAGTTCTCACTCGTTTGCCAAAAAAGGTGATCTAACTCATATTACTAGTTGGCGACCTGTCTCTTTGTTGTGTTCTGATTATAAAATTCTTTCGAAAGTGTTAGCAACAAGACTTGGAAAAGTCTTAGAAGAGGTTATACATCCAGATCAGTCTTACTGCGTCCCTGGCAGGTCAATATTTGATAATATTTCATTAATTAGACACATTTTTGAAATAGTCAAGATGTTTGGTTTAAATGCAGGCTTGATTTCCATTGATCAAGAGAAAGCTTTTGATCGTGTTGAACATGATTATTTATGGAAAGTTTTGAAAGCATTCGGTTTTAATTCTATTTTTAGTGATAAAATTAAAACTTTGTACAATGACATTGAGGGTGTGTTGAAGTTTAATGGTGGCTTATGCGCTCCTTTTAAGGTCAATCGTGGGATCAGACAAGGTTGTTCTTTGTCCGGAATGCTTTATGCACTGGCAATAGAACCTTTTTTACATAAATTAAGAAAAGAGCTGATTGGTCTAAAAATTCCAAAATGTGAAAATGCAATTAAGGTATCAGCGTATGCTGCTGATGACATTGTTGTAATGATTGAAGGCCACAGAGACTTACAAAGTTTAATAAGAGTAGCCAATAGTTTTAAATCTATTTCTTCTGCAAAAATTAATTGGAAAAAAAGTGATCCGGTATTGCTGGGAAAGTGGAAAGAAAAAATGCCAGATCTACCAGGTGGTTTAATATGGAATAAAAATGGTTTTAAATATCTGGGAGTGCATCTGGGTTAGGGCTGCATCTAACGATTATTTTTGTTGTCGATTAATCTATCGATTATTTCTTCAATTAGTCGACTAATCTAACGATTATTGTTTCGATTAATCTAATGCATATTTTTTGGATTAGCTGATTTGGATTGGGAAAATTTCCAATAAATAATAAGTACAACTTCTACCATTAGTATATCAAACTTTTATTAATTCATTTTCTGAAAAATACATAGAAATGTACCAGTATAAAAAATAAAGTGTCATTATTAAAATGCAAGCAACACTTTAGTGCATCATGTAACATTAATTTCACATAAATTCTGCCAAACACAGCGCAAAAATACATTAATATGAAGGCATTAAGTTGTTTAAAGGAGCAAAGTACAACATAAACAGTGCAAAATAGAAAGAGGTCTCAAAGAGGTCCTTTTTACTATAGTGGGAATATGATTTACTCAATTAACTTGTTCGAAATGCACTTGTGTTTTTTTATAAAAAGGTTCACATACACTAGATTACAGCCTAAGCTACTGTTAATATGTAGCCTAAATATGACGTTATCGTTTGTTTTTAAAGATTCGAATTTCTCCCTTAATAATTCCTAAAAAGCTGATATCTGTTATTAGCAATGAAACTGACTGCACAATGAATCTTTCATAATATCGATTTGCCAATGCAGAATTCAGCACTGAACAAAAAGTCTATTTTGAGCCGTGAGGAGATTCTATCTTAAATGCTTCCGATTGGCCAATGCATTCAAGAAATCAACACATATGTCTGTGATTGGCTACATTGTTAAACGCTGCAAACATGATATAAATAGATAGACTCCGGCCTGTAAATAGTTTTTATTTTGTTTTAGTGGTTCTTATTGCTTTTGTGCAACAGATATGTGACAATTTACTAGTTTTGAGATGTTCAATTTATAGAATTCTATTTTGTGGGAGTCCCGCGAATAGTTTTATTCTCCCGCAAACAGCACACACACAAGTGCGTTAACGTTACTGTCTGTGCCCGCACTTGTCGGCCATCAGATACAGCGCTCATTCTGTTGAGTTGGGTCCCGCGGGAGTGCAGGTATTTAGTCTACATGTGCATACATAACTTTTAAAAACTAGCTATTTAAATGCACTGATTGAAAGCTTCGTTGACAGATTTAAGTTGAAGTTATAAATGAAAGTCCATTATTGTCGTCAAAATGGGCAATAAATTACATCTGCATTGTTAGCAATTATAATTATTACCTAGCATACAAGCTGTAATCAGCGGAAAAAAGAAGGTATAGCTGCAACAACTCCAAAATCTCACTGGAATAAAGCCTACCACTTGCCCAGCTGGCTCGTCGTTTCGAGTTCGCAGTCTCACAGGATGTTTCTCAAATGACAGGATGATGTCTGATTCAGTAGCAGTGGTACGTGGAGAGCGCTATATAAGCCACCATTAACCAAAAAAAACTGACATTCATTGGAGGGTTCTGCATGGAGTAATTCCTGTTAATGCTTTTGTCTCTATTTTGAATTCTGAATAGAGCCATGATTGCCCTTTTTGTTCTAAAAGAGAGACTGTTTTCCACTGTTTTGCTTATTGTTTTAGGCTAAAGCCGTTGTTTGACATGTTAAAAACAATTTTTAATTGTTTTAATGAAGTGTTTTCTGTGCAGACTTTGATTTGTGGTTTTAAATATGTGAGAAGCAGAAGTGGTGAATGTCAGCTGTTGAACTTTGTACTTGGGAAAGCAAAAATGGCTATATACATTAGTAGGAGAAATCATATAGAACAAAGGAATGATAGTGATGTGGCACGGGTCTTTAAAGTAATGGTGAAAAATCTAGAATTGTTGTTGATTTTCGATTTTACAAAGTAATGAATAATTGATTTAAGTTTGAATCTATATGGTGTTACAGAGAAGCCTTATGTTCAGTTGAAAATGGAGAGTTGTGTTTTGTTTTAAGTTTGTAAAAAAATAACTAATTGTGAAATTTTTTAAGGGTTAATCATTTCTATTGTAATAAAAGTAATTTTGAAAATATCTCTCTCTCTCTCTCTCTCTCTCTCTCTCTCTCTCTATATATATATACTGTATATTACTAATTGTTCTCTCCATTGTTCTCTCAGCATGTGGGAAGTCAGTGAATCTCCAATGTAGGGCCCTATAATTTCTGCGATCATGGAATAAAAAGCACACTCTTTTTACAACTAAAATAACAGTAAAGGGTAAAAAAATGAATTCCCAAAAATTAAAATGGAAAAAATGGAATTTGCAAAAATTAAAACGGAAAAAACAGAATTTGGGAAAAAATAAAATGGAATTTTGGAAAAAATAAAACAGATTTTATAGGGCCCTACTAATGCTAAATCTCTCAAATGGTTCTTAACTACTTACCCACTAAACTGCTGTTTCCACACAACCTATCTCAGATGGCTCTTTGAGTTCAGTTCTGTTGAGGTGTCAGCCAGGGCAAACCTTTCTATATCTAACGTTGGTTGTTAGGGGTTTGTATGGAGTGCCTACAGTGGTGGATGGTGAGAATTTTGATATAATCCATTTTAATTGATCCCTAGAGCCACTGATGTGACGGGAGCCTCTTCTGTGTCAGTGCCGAATATTGTTCTGGGGAGAAAAAGCAAGGCCAGTCTGGTTGGTGGTGGAGGCTTTCAGTATCTCTTAAGATGAATTCTCCTCCTAAGGTGCTAACCTTAACTGATTCCCATTTACAGTTACGGTACACAATGTCCCAAACCTTTCCTCTACCACAAAACCTTTCTTCACCTTTGCACTCACCCAAAATGGCCTCTTATCTATGTGCCACAAACCATTCTCTTTTTTTGGACTTGAAGAAAGTGAGTGTGTTCGCATATGTTTTGTGTGTGTGTGTACCCCTTGGTCTGTTAAAGTGGTAGGTGGGGAATGGAGTTTGGCTCATTCTCACCTGTCAGGTTGAAGCTCTTGATCCAGTCTCCGAGGTCCTCGAGGGTCTCCAGAGGAGAAACTCACTAATGATCCCCTCTTGCCCCAGCCCTGTGTTAGTATGGATTACTGCGGCCGCCTATCCCCCGTAGGGATTGTGTTCCAAAAGCACAGTTAGAGCCGAGTGAGAGAGACGTGTCAAACAAAATAGAGGAAAGGTGGAAAGATGGCCTTTTGCATCATCAGCAGAAAGCAGCGTCTTCTTAGAGATGCCTCCATTTTGAGAAGCCTATGAAAGCCTGGCCTGTCACTCACGAGGTTCCAGCCAACATTTCTGACGGGACTGGAATGTTTCGCAGTGCTCCGTCAAAGTGGCTTCATGCCATTATGATTGGAGTGACAATCAGAACTGCAACTACGGAATGTGTTTCCCGAGCAACGGTCATAACAAATGTGACACTGTATTGAAAAACAGCCTGGAAAATCTGTTGGATTGCTGTTGAGTTAACAATCTCTTTCCTTTTCGCCTGTGCGTGAGGTGCTGGTGTACTCCGAAGGGCTTCATGGCAAATGGATGTTCAGCGAGATTCGAGCAGTGTTCACCCGACGCTTCCTGCTTCAGAACACAGCGCTGGAGATCTTCATGGCCAACAGAAGTAAAACTGTCCTATGTGTTCTCCAAAACAATGACCACTCAGAAGTATCTAGTGCTCTGGATCTCTGTCTTGCTGAAAATCCTGAGCTTTCAAACTTTCTAAACCAGCAAAACATGCTTGGTCAACCAGCTTCAAAAAGTCAACGCTCACTGTAAAAAAAAAAAATTCCTTTAAATTTATGTTAAAAAAAACGGCAGCCGGAAATTGCCGTGAAAATATCGGTTACGGTAGCAACATTTTAGGTTGTTTAGACTTGCCTTAAATACACAGTAAAAACAAACTTAATTAGTTATCTGATTTAATGTTCATTTACCGACCTATTGCAGTACTAATTCGGTTTTTTACAATTGTAATACATTGACCACCACCAATCACTGTGGTGATGAGTCGCATGATAAATCAAAGCTCATCATAAACAGCTTTTCCACATGCTGAGAAAGTGTACTAATATCTAGAAGCTGCACAGTGTCGTTCACACAAACACTAAACACCCATCATGGTAACACCATGAATTTTTATTTATTTATTTTTTTACATAAAAAATATGTATTTATTTATTAATTAACTAATTTATTTATTTTATTTAAAATGCAATACACATTAAAGGGATACTTCACCCAAAAATGAAAATTAGCCCATGATTTATTCACCCTGAAGTCATCCTTGTATATGACATTCTTCTTCCAGACGAATACAATCTGAGTTATATATAAAAAAAATTTCCTGGCCCTTCCAAGCTTTATAATTGCACTTAATGGCTGAATGTCCATTCTGATTCATGAATAAAGTGCTCCACACGTCTTCAGGGGTTAATAAAGGCCTTTCTAAAGTGAAGCGATGAATTTGTGTAAGAAAAATATCCATATTTAATTTTATCGATTAAAATCGACTTCCAGCATACGGCCGTACGCATCGACTTACGCCAAAAGAGTAACACTTGAACTTGACACACCATGTAATGACTAACGCAGTTGCCAGCCCTGTTAGTTTGAAATTTTGACATACAATATACGAGTCCGTACTGGTGGCGTATTGCATTCACTTGAAGAAAAAAATCTTACTCTGTTTTCTCTGAATTAACGACTTAATTTTTCATGAGAAAAAAATAGTTTGCTCTGTTTTTCTGAATTAACAAGTTAATTTTTCTTGAGAGAATTTTTTTTGCTCTAGTTTTTCTAAATTGACGAGTTTAATTTTTCATGAGAATTTTTTTTTGCTCTGTTTTTCTGAATTAATGAGTTAATTTTTCATTAGAAAAAAGTTTTTGCTCTGTTTTTCTGAATTAACGACTTAATTTTTCATGAGAAAAAAGTTTTTGCTCTGTTTTTCTGAATTAACAACTTAATTTTTCATGAGAAAAAAAGTTTTTGCTCTGTTTTTCTGAATTAACGACTTAATTTTTCATAAGAAAAATGTTTTATTCAGAAAAAACAGAGCAAAAAAAATTTCCACTGAAAAATGAACTCATTTAATTCAGAAAAACAGAGCAAAAAAATCTCTCATGAAAAATTAACTCGTTAATTCAGAAAAACAGAGCAAAAAAAATCTCTCATGAAAAATTAACTCGTTAATTCAGAAAAACAGAGCAAAAACTTTTTCTCATGAAAAATTAACTCATTAATTCAGAAAAACAGAGCAAAAAAAAAATTCTCATGAAAAATAAACTTGTTAATTCAGAAAAACAGAGCAAAAACTTTTTTTCTCATGAAAATTTAACTCGTTAATTCAGAAAAAAACAGAGCAAAAAAAATTTTCTCATGAAAAATTAACTTCGTTAATTCAGAAAAACAGAGCAAAAAAATTTTTTCTCATGAAAAATTAACTTGTTAATTCAGAAAAACAGAGTAGATTTTTTTCTTCAAGTGAATGCAATACGCCACCGTAGAGTCCGAGTTGTTTACAGACGAATGAATAATCTGAGTTATATATAAAAAAAAATTCCTGGCCCTTCCAAGCTTTATAATTGCACTTAATGGCTGGATGTCTTTGGAAGTCCATCAAAGTCCATCTATTCTTGATTAAAGTGCTCCACACGTCTTCAGGGGTTAATAAAGGCCTTTCTGAAGTGAAGCGATGAATTTGTGTAAGAAAATATCCATATTTAATTTTATCGATTAAAATCAACTTCCAGCAGACGGCCGTCGCATCGACTTACGCCAAAAGAGTAACACTTGAACTTGACACACCATGTAATGACTAACGCGGTTGCCCAGCCCTGTTAGTTTGAAATTTTGACATACAATATATCAAGTTTGTACCGGTGGCGTATTGCATTCACTTGAAGAAAAAAAATCTACTCTGTTTTTCTGAATTAACGACTTAATTTTTCATGAAAATTTTTTTTGCTCTGTTTTTCTGAATTAACAAGTTAATTTTTCATGAGAAAAAAAGTTTTTGCTCTGTTTTTCTGAATTAATGAGTTAATTTTGCATTAGAAAAAAAGTTTTTGCTCTGTTTTTCTGAATTAATCGACTTAATTTTTTCATGAGAAAAAAAGTTTTTGCTCTGTTTTTCTGAATTAACGAGTTAATTTTTCATGAGAAATTTTTTTTGCTCTGTTTTTCTGAATTAAATCGAACTTAATTTTTCATGAGAAAAAAAGTTTTTGCTCTGTTTTTCTGAATTAATCAACTTAATTTTTCATGAGAAAAAAGTTTTTGCTCTGTTTTTTCTGAATTAATTCGACTTAATTTTTCATGAGAAAAAAGTTCTTTGCTCTGTTTTTCTGAATTAACGACTTAATTTTTCATAAGAAAAATGTTTTATTCAGAAAAACAGAGCAAAAAAAAATTTCCATGAAAAATTAACTCATTAATTCAGAAAAACAGAGCAAAAAAATTTCTCATGAAAAATTAACTCGTTAATTCAGAAAAACAGAGCAAAAACTTTTTCTCATGAAAAATTAACTCATTAATTCAGAAAACAGAGCAAAAAAAAATTTCTCATGAAAAATTTAACTCGTTAATTCAGAAAAACAGAGCAAAAACTTTTTTTTCTCATGAAAAATTAACTCGTTGAATTCAGAAAAACAGAGCAAAAAAAATTTCTCATGAAAAATTAACTCAATTAATTCAGAAAAACAGAGCAAAAAAATGTTTTCTCATGAAAAATTAACTTGTTAATTCAGAAAACAGAGTAGATTTTTTTCTTCAAGTGAATGCAATATTACATCGTCAAGTCCGAGTTGTTTACAGTTAAAACAACTCAAACATGCATTTTAGTCTTGGACTAAGTTTAAGCCTTGTCTGTGAAACTGGCCATAGATATCATGAACAATGAAACTTATTGTAATCTGTTATAATTTTACTTGTGAATAGCATGACTATATGATGGTTCACATTGGCTAGTACCAGCTCCAAAAACAAACATAAACCAGCATGGAAATTGAAAGAATTGCATGCATTTCCATGCTGGTTTATGTCATGATTCTGCCCTTGTGTCCTTGATTTTCTCTAGTCTCGAGGCAGGATCATGACAGACCCATGTTTTGTGTGCAAGCACATGGCCTTTTGTTTAGGCCATGTGCTGGTGTTGTCATTACGTAACCGCCCCTTGTCTATCCTTCGCTTGTCATTATTGTTCTAGTCAGCTCACTTGCTCCCCTTGTGTTTGCTGTCCTGCGTCGGTTCATTGTGACTGTGATCTGTGTGTTACCTGAACCTTTATCATTCCTTGTGAGAATCCTGTTGAGTGGATTGTCTATAGAAAGTTCTTATCACGTATCTACTGTTTTTTTATTGTCAAGTAATCTGTCAAGTCAAAGTTTCAGTCTCTCCTAGTCCTGTCTGTTTTGCCCCCTCATGGGTTTTGTTTTTCCCTAGTTTTGTTCCTGTCTGCTCTTGGGTTCCTCCCTGAAAATCATAACCATTTTATGCTTGTTTTGGAGCTCGTCTCACCAGTTTCACAGACAAGGGTTAAACTTAGTCCCAGACTAAGATGAAATTGACATTCCTGCGTGATTTTTTTTTAAACTGTTTCTTCATAATTTTTCTTAGCTTTTTTATCAGGTATGTACATTAGGGTTTATGTTACATATAATGTTGTTAAATATAAATTTATATTATGGTTCACCAGTGAGACCAGCTCCAAAAGAAGCATAAACCAGCATGGAAATGCATGCTTGTTCTTTCAATATGGGACTAGGGCTGGGCGATATGTCAATTATTTTATCGATAAATCGCCTTAAACAATATCGCGATATCCGATTAGTATCGTCTACCCAAGCCCCGCCTCCCAACACGCCCCTGCCGCCGTGTTATAGGCCATATGTCATGTTATTTCTAGTCAGATATGACGGCGCGACTGCACACAAATCACCTCAGATAAGCAGCTGAGCGTCTAAGCCAACGCGCCGCAATCGCAAATGAAAGTGAAAGTAAGTCGCATAATCTTAAATCTTCATTAAAAGTAAAGAAACGAAATGATCTGACCACCAGGCAGTTGGCGCTCTCTCTTATTGCGGTCTTTGGTGATTTTGCTGATGATGATCAATAAAATGCAGCGCATCTGTTGCTTTCGGTGACGTGCACTTCATTAAATCTGTGTATATAGCGCGGGAATTGAAGATCGGATTTAGGCTATATCCGTTTTGCACATTTATGTGACCAGGTGTAATGGAATCGTTTTGATAAATCAGAGTTCAGATAAATCGGCTATCCGATCTGAGAAAACGCATGAAGTGGCAGGTGTAAACAGCCCCGTCGAGTCTGGCTGCACTTTATCTAATGATAGCCAGGAATTCAGCTAGTTTAATTTAATGATTGGCACGTTAAAGGTTTTACTTCGCTTAGTTTGAGCTTGAATGAGCATAAATCATTAGCTTTGTGTGGTTAGCTAAAAATTATCCACACTGTTCTTATCACATCGCCTGTTTGAAACGAATTTCGTTTTGCGAGGAGAAATGATATATAATATAATCATACATATAATATATAATTAATATAATATAGCTTACAATATTGAATAGAGAACAGAACAGAACCGAATTTGATGATTGTAAGAACAGTGAATGCGTGTTGATGTCAAGGTGACAGGTGCTTATTTGTTTTAAGCCTTCTTATTTGTATTTTTTAGCGTTATCGAATTGATTTAATGATAGCCTAAGTTAATTTCCTAATTATAACGTGCGCTTTTTTTAAAACTTGTATTCAAACTATAATATATTTGTTATTTTATTTGTCTAAAATTAGGTTTTAAACCAATTGTTTTGTTCTGCATGAGCAAAACTTAAGCCGCTTATTTAGAAACAGAAGTTACTAATAATTAGGCTATATATTTGGGTATTTTATTTATTTATTTTTGTTCATGTTTTAATCTAAAGCAAAGTATAACGTCTACTATCTGTAACTGACCTCCCAACATTGCAAACTCTGAACGCGTGCATGAAATATTCAAAGCAACGCAATTTCTTCATCCGTTTGCAATATAACGAAATTTAAATTTTAATTACAAAGGTCATGTTTTTATTTTTTAGAAGGCCTGTTTATTATGTGCAACATTTAAATTAATATTCAGAAACGGGTAAAGTTACTTTTCTGATTAACTTTTATACTAAACCAAAATAAAATATTGGAGATGTCTGCTATACTGAATTAACAGGATTATTTTTTCGTCTGTAGAACAAAAATATAAAAATCAAGAAATCCAGGAAAAAATGTTTAGCAGAATTACGAAAGTGATAAATGATCTTTGACAGGTAACGCATCTCAAAGTCGCATTCTGAGTCCAACACAGACTCGTGTTTGCAGTTGGAGCAGTCAGCGCCGAACAACAGGCACACAATATTAAGTTTAGGCATAGGCCTATGTAAAAGTTCAGCGAGAGATTTTCTTTATCCTTTGTTCTTTGATCAACTTCAAATATTGGCACCGAGTACAGGCTGTCAATGCACGGATTCAATAGACACAGGCCTGCTTACCGACTCTGTTTACAGGTCGGGGATATTTCGAACTTGAAAAAAGATGTGTAATGACGTCTTTCCATGGTTGAAACAATTCTTCTGATGTTTAATCATGTTTATTATTTCATTCTATAAGATATTGTATGCACATTTGTCCGTGCACGAGAAGCGGCTGTGTGCTGCTCAGTAAACAGCGCTCATGCAGATGTGTTCTCTTGCGTCTTGCGCTTAAAGAATGCTATCAAGAAGAATCAATTTCTATTCCTAACCCTACTAGCCTACAGAAAATATTTAAATCATGCTATTGCATGTAAATAAATATGTGTATAACTATAGGGCTATGTGAAATATGTTTGTCTTTTTTTATTTTTTTATTGACGATTATCGTCTAGAAACAGACTTCGATATCGAAATCGCGATACTTGCAGACATCGTCGATATACGATAATATCGTCATATCGCCCAGCCCTATACGGTACCACTGACCCAGGACATTTTTATGGATAAATCCTCCTCTACAGGCCCAAAAAGTGAGCTATACTAAACTACAAAGCTATAAAGTACAAAATATTTACACATTTAAGTCCAAATTAGGCCTAAATTGTAAGCCTAAGCCATTTCCTCACATTCAGTGCATAGAATGATTGCTAAGCAGCATTTGTTTACCCGTTCTGATGTCTTTGTACCGTTTGTGAAAATGTTTACTCATATTTGGATGTACTCTACTGTAGGCCGTTGTTTAACATGTGACGTCATTGCCTCCCTCAGCGTCCGTCATGTTTAACTTCCCCGATCAGGCCACAGTGAAGAAGGTGGTCTACAGTCTTCCTCGCGTGGGAGTCCGGCACAAGTTACGGCCTTCCACAGGCCAGGCAAGTCTGTTTCTTGTTCTCTGGAACACCTGCACGTGGTTTCCATTCAAAATGTTGTTCAAAACAATGTTTACTTCGTCTTTATTTTGTTTAAAAGTCTAGCATGATGACCACATCAAATGTCAGAAACGATTGATCCTGAGTGTACTCCTTTGCTGTTCAACTGTTTGGAATACTTTGAGGTAGTTAAAGTACTTGCGGCATGGGTGTTTTTGCATGTTTGTTCCTACCAAATAAACCCATATTCTGGTATTTCAACTGAAGTCTATTGCCATGCTAGTAACAATAAGTGTACACATAGTGGCTCATCGATACACCAGGGCAACGGCGGCAACGAATGGCAGTCTGAGACAACAGAAGCAACATGACATCATGACTTTTGCATAAACATACACGCCACTTTCAAGTCAAGTGTGTTATCTATATGCATTTTGAGCTATCCGTGTTCGCGTGTATGTCTGGATGTCTACACCATTAAAGGGATATTTCACCCAAAAATGAAAATTAAGTCATTAATTACTCACTCCCATGCTGTACCAACCCGTAAGACCTTCGTTCATCTTCGGAACACAAATGAAGATATTTTTGATTGAATCTGAGAGCTGGATCACTCCTACATAGGCTGCCTAAGGGACTGGCACTTGACGGCCCATAAAGTCATTTAAGAAAATGTTTAAATATTCCATGTGCCTACAGTGGCTCAATTATAAGTTTATCAAGCGACGAGACTACTTTTTGTGCAACATAAATAACGACTTTATTCGACTATTCCATTAACTTCCTTATGGGCCTTGAGACGAGAGTGGAATAGATTTCCAGATTATGTGCATGGGGGTGAGTAATTAATGACTTAATTTTCATTTTTGGGTGAACTAAGCCTTTAACGTCCAAGTGATTCCGCGTGTATGTACATGCTGTTAAATGTCCGAGCGAAACGAAGAAGAATGTAGATCTACATCTGGGGAGCGATCTTTTTTTTTTTTTTTTTTTTCCTAGGATGGTAGGGTAAGACTCATAAATGCTATTAACCCCAGTGACGGTTAGGTTTAGGGACGGGGTTGAGGTAGGTCTTATATTTATATATTCAGTAATAACGTTTAAGTCAACGGCGTTCATATGTACGCTGAAAGCGATTATGCGTGTCTGATAGCACGTCAAAAATGGAAATACGAATTGGCGTGTCTTACATACTCAATTTTAACGAGATCAGTCCGACAGAAGGGCTTCTGTGGCACAAGTCACACACAATTTTAAGTATGGTTATGGGAAGAATGTGTCAACCACAGTGCTGTTTATGGATGACCCCTGTCCACCATCGAAAGCACCTACAATGGATCTGCGAGTGTAAGAACTGGACTGTGGAGCAGTTGAAAAAAAGTCACCTGGTCGGATGAGTTCTGTTTTCTTTTACATCATGTGGACAGCCGCGTACGTGTGCCGTTTACTTGCGGAAGTGATGGAGGCAGGATGCAGTCTGGGACGACAACAAGCCAGTGGAGGGAGTATGATGCTCTGGGAAATGTTCTGGGTCTGGCCAGTCATGTGGATGTAAATTTGACATGTCCCACCTACACAAATATTGTTGCAGACCAGGTACGTTTTTCATGACAACGGTGTTCACTGATGGCAGTGACACCCTTTCAACAGGAAATGGACACTGCGCATATTGTTCAGGAATGGTTTGAGGAAATAGCCGCGTTTCGACTGCCGAGCTAGGGCGAACAGCGAGCCGAGCCAGTGGCCTCGGGCCTCAAGCACCGGGCTTGCGTTTCTTGCGTCAGCCCTGCAGCGCTACTGCGCTGCCCTAAACCCCACCCCTAACACGCCTTTCTGGATGAAACGACATGCAATTCAACCTATTTCAGTGGGTATTATGAATTTATTTATTTTTAGTAAGGACGATAGCATGTATAGTAACTCACCGGCCGTGGCTGCAATAGGATCCCAATTTGTCTCGTGAGTCGCCAATGCAATAAAATACTGTGCCCGCAACTTTTTAATTTTTTCCTGAACTCTGAAGCGTTGCTCCCTGAATGCTTAGCTTAGAAAGTTCAGCATCGATGTGTTTTATAACGTCCTCATTTCTTCACACTCCGTCACATTGACGTTGTACCCTTTCTTCTGCCCAAATGCTCAGAAGAGCTTTTGTATCTTTGACAGACCAGTACAGGTGATTCTCCATTTCGAGCAGCGATTATAAAAAGTGAAATGTGCTTGCTTCAGATAAAAAAAGTGAAATGAATCTTGCTTCAGATCAAAACTTTCCATAACACCGATAACTCAGTCTTTTATCTTGAGCACGCCTCTAGCCCGAGCTGCACACTTTGGCCCAAGGTATTCGACGGGCCAGAAATCCTGGCCATGGCCCAGTGTGTAAGCCCTGATCAAGCCCCGGGAAGTGACAGTGGAAATGCGACTGGCACGCACTAGCATGGCTCGGCCCTGGCCCGGCAGTGAAATCGCGGCTAATGATTAAGAGTTCAAGGTGTTGCCTTGGCCTCCAAATGGCCTGGCCTCCTGGCCCTGTTTTGGCTGCACGCGGAGGACCAACATGTTTTGCTCATCTGTGTATTAATGCTTCATTATGTTCAGCAATGAATTATCATAGCTAATAATAAGTACTTCATTGTTTTTAGTCCGTGCATAAGTGCAGGGAAGTTGCACAGAATTATTCAAAGAAACACAGAAAGAAAGTCGTGCACGTGAATGAGAATCCCTGAGAGAGGTCCAATTCAGGCGCTGCACCAGAATTCTCTGTTGTTCTCATATTTTTAGCATGTGTGCTTCATATACTTCAAGAGGCAAAGGCGCATTATGGTCATCTGCAAAGAATCTCTTTTGCTGGAACTGATGCATTCAAATACACACCACAGTAAAGAGCGTGACAGCCTTGCGTGTGTGAGCTGGTGTACTCTTTTGTCTTTTTTTGGAATCTAAATGTTACAATGTCATATTTTGAGTTATAATCCATTTGCGGAACAAGCCAAGTCCACAATAATCAAAGTAAATGAAAGCAAATGTCAAGCTGGACCTGAGCCCTGCTTATTGGTGAAGTTTTGTGCTTGTGTTTTTGTTTTGTTTTTTTGCAGGCGGATTTCTTTGGCCACCCCTCGTCAGCTCTTCAAGTCCTCTAACATGACTCAGCGCTGGCAAAGACGAGAGATCTCGAACTTTGAATACCTGATGTTTCTCAATACCATTGCAGGTCAGAATTGATTTGCTTGTCAGTATTAACCAGTCATTTAAACTAAAGTGTTTTGGACCATTTGCCATCAAGTTTGACAACGGCTTTGAGCAAGACACTTAACCCCTAGTTGCTCCAGAGGCTTGCGACCTCTGACATATATAGCAATTTTAAGTCACTTTGAATAAAAGCGTCAGCTAAATGAATGAATGTAAATGCGGTGAATTGATGATTTTGTCCATCGATCAGTGTTAATAAAATGCGTGCCCATTGAATCTTTTAAATGGCATTTAAACTGATGCCCAATTGGCACTAAGGGGCCTAAAGTGTGCCAAGAAACATCCCCCACACAGTTACACCACCACCAGCAGCCTGCACAGTGGTAACAAGGCATGATGGATCCATGTTCTCATTTTGTTTATGCCAAATTCTGACTCTAAGATCTGAATGTCTCAACAGAAATCGAGACTCATCAGACCAGGCAACATTTCAGTCTTCAACTGTCCAATTTTGGTGAGCTCTTGTAAATTGTAGCCTCTTCCTATTTGTAGTGGAGATGAGTGGTACCCGATGAGGTCTTCTGCTGTTGTAGCCCATCCGCCTCAAGGTTGTGCGTGTTGTGGCTTCACAAATGCTTTGCTGCATACCTCGGTTGTAACGAGTGGTTATTTCAGTTGATAGAAGTTGCTCTTCGATCAGCTTGAATCAGTCGGCCCATTCTTCTCTGACCTCTAGCATCAACAAGGCATTTTCGCCCACAGGACTGCCGCATACTAGTTTTCCCATTTCACACCATTCTTTGTAAACCCTAGAAATGGTTGTGCGTGAAAATCCAGTAACTGAGCAGATTGTGAAATACTCAGACCGGCCCGTCTGGCACCAACAACCATGCCACGCTCGAAATTGCTTAAATCACCTTTCTTCCCAATCTGACATTCAGTTTGGAGTTCAGGAGATTGTCTTGTCCAGGGCCATACCCCTAAATGCATTGAAACAACTGCCATGTGATTGGTTGATTAGATAATTGCAGTAATGTTCCTAATAATCCTTTAGATGAGTGTATATGCGTTGTGTGTGTGTGTGTGTGTATATATATATATATATATATATATGCTTTAGATGTAATTGTCATTTTATATTTTTTAAACAAAAAGAAATGTACTGTCTCTCCCTCATTATTTATTTAGGTGCTAGATTTCCCTTCGTAGTCAGACGCTCTATCGTTGCGCAAAAGTGAGAGCCGTGGACTCTTTGGGATAATTAGTGTGTCTCTGTGAGTGTGTGCAGAGTTGAAATATTCTGTTGCAAAGTCTCTGATGTGAACTAGTGAGAATTTGTGCGCACACACACACACACACACACACACACACACCTCCTCTTGACACTGAAATGTGTCATCCCTGCTCGTGCTGCATATTCATGCATATTTATATTTAGCTCCGGCTTGAGTTCGAAACATTATTGTCAGCTAATTGAGATGTAAGGCAGAGTTGGAATGGGGTAAAATTCATTAAAGGCAGGAGTGGTAATGACCTGTGCTGACAGAGGTGTCAGTGAAGCCCGGGCCCACCGACAGCAGAGAGAAAGAGGGTGTTAATGTGAAGCCAGTCCGCTCCTAATTAAACACTATTGCGGTGATATTAACATCTTCCACCCGGGCCTCGGTCCTGTCAGCTCTAACCTTCCCTCATATCAACCTTTTTTCCTCCTCCCGGCCCCACTTCACTATGTGGCATTAACCTGGTTAATCAAGTCTACCTCATCCTAGACCCAGAATATCTCAAGATCATTATGCTCAGGGTTCGGAATGAATTGGTTTAGTGTCAATGTAAATATCTTAATACAATAATACCAGACTATGATCTCCTGTTTTGTTATTTATTATTATTATTTTTTAAGTTAGTTTATTTTTCCATTGCAGCTTCACAGCTAGGTTGCAGTTCTGACGAGACCAGTGTTTTGCTTCGATTTTTATTTTTATGTGCATATAAATTAGAGATGCACCGATATGAAAAATTTGGCCGATACCGATAATTCTTTATATTTGAAAGCCGATAACCGATATATCGGCCAATAAACTTAAATCCAAATTTTTATCTAATTTTGAGAGCCTGATTATAAAAACAAAAGTCTCGCAATTAAATCCATGTCCCAAGCACACAACTATAATGATGTTCTCATTATGGTGTTGTACAGCCGATATGACAGATTTCCGCTGCACATGTTGTACCGAACCGTATTTTAATTTTTTGAAAAAATTTCAATCATATTTCAAGAAATTCAAAAACATAAATAGTGCTCAACAAGTGTCTCAGCTGAAGGTAATAATACATTATTTATCTGCTTTAATATATCGGCCACGTTTTACTTAGCAGGCCGATAACGATAACATTAAAAATTAACATATATCGGCCGAGACGGATATGCTGGCCAATATATTGTGCATCCCTAATATAAATGTATTGTGTTGATAGAAAAAAAGCAAAAAATACAGTCCTTTATTTGTATCATTGTTACTTAAAATAATCAGTTAATAATATTATGTTTATCATAATAATGGCAACCGAATAATTAATGGCATGTTTGTTTAATTAGCAGCATGAAAACTAAACTGCTCATATTGTATTAAACCACTCGAGGGCTTTATTAATCTTACTGTTTTATCTGTACGCTTTAAGAGGTGGCCGTTTAAGAGGAAGATTAATGACAGTGATGGGTCTGGTAATTAGCCCACACACACTATTATCTCCAACCATCATGACAGGCCTGGAGAACCCAGAACCAAACTCTCCACACACGCTCTCTTGCTATTCTGAGTTAGTCATCTGAACTGAGATGCTCCTGTGGGTTAGTACCACTTCAGAGGATTTTAACCTTTTGATTAAAGGTCAGGATCAGGTTTATTTTGTACCCTCTCAGAGTTCCACAGGAAATACCAGGCTTCCAGTCGTTGTGTGAGTAATGGTGCTGTAAAGATGAAATAGCCCCACTGTATCCCTTCTTTAAGAGATTCTGTATATCAACATGACCAAGCTTCAGTGGCGTCCTCACAGCTCCAGATCACAGCGGTAGCCAGACGTGTCTGGAAACTTTTCTGTCCACAAGCACAAATCAGCGCCAGCACCTTTGCCATCTCTCCATAGAGGGATTTACAGTGATATATATATATCAAATTGCCATTTTCCAAAAATAATTTTTTTAGGGTTTTTTTTCTTGCTTGACTGCCAGTTTTCTTTCATAGAAAATACGAGATAAGACTTGAGCAGAATCTGTTTTCCAGAATCAAGTTTTTTTCTCAAACAAAGTAAAGTGTGTGCAGCATGTGTGTGCGACACGTGCGTGTGAACGTACATGCGTGTGTGCATGTGCGTGTGTATTCAGTGTTTTCACTTTTTTTTACTTTTAACTTTAGTTTTAAAAATGATATTTTATATTTTCAAAATTTCTACATCTACAAGTATACATATATATAGAAAGATTAGAAATTAGGGCTGTCAAACGATTAATCGGATTAGTCACATCCAAAATAAAAATTTGTATTTACATAATATATCTGGGTGCACTCTGTATAATTATGTTGTGTGTGTGTATATATACACACACACACACACACACACACACACACACACACACACACACACACACACACACATGCATGCATGTATATATTAAGTAATATATAATATATTATATATAAACATATTTATATATACATATAAATATATATATAAATGTATATATATATATACATGTATATATATATATACTGTGTATATATATATATACATATGTATATACATGTAATATATATATATATATATATATATATATATATATATATATATATATATATACATATATATATATATTGACAGCCCTATATAGAAATTATTATTCAAATAATATATGAATATAAACAGAATAAAATATAATATAATAAGTAAAAATGAATAGAATATATATTCTGAAGGATCTGAAGATCTATACAGAACTGGAGTAATGATGCTAAAAATATTAGCTTTACTGTAACAAAGATAAAACTAATGTATGTGTTAAAAAAATTATAGAATATAAAAACAGTAATTGAAAAATTATAGTGATTCTTTTCACACAACATGTACTCGTTTCTTTTACTGTATATTTTATCCAAATAAATATATAAATATATCCACCAAATATATATAGGACTATATATATATATATACATATATATATATATATATATATATATATATATGTATATATATATATATATATATATATATATATATATACTGTATATACATATATAAAGTTTGCATTCATAGCTTTTCACGTGTCTTACATATCATACACAGTGAAAACTGTCATCTGAGATAAATGAGTGGGGCATTTAGAAGAGAGATAAGCCATTTTATAGCTTTCTTCTTATGATTGGATCTCCTGTGACAGTTCTTACCATCTGAAATCCATATTCCTAACAGCAAGGAAACAGACACAGGGCAGAAAGAGAGAGAGCGAGATAAGGAAATATGAAGAGAGAGAAATGGAAGAAGAGAAAGACAAAGGCACATCTGGCGTCTATTGCATTGCCGCATATGTGCTCCGTCAGTAGATACTTCGTATAGGTCTCCATGGTTACCACAACTCTCTGGCCAATCAGAAGAGAGGCCTGACTGTGCCACAGGGAGGGGTGTCAAGGGTACGGTGTCATCTTCTGGAAGAATTTGCATGCCTTTAATTACACCCACTCCACAACTTCACCGCACAATTTTCACTTTCAAGAAACTTTAACCAAAGAAAAGCTTTTAAACCCCTCCACTGCTTGTAATACAGTCACTGAGGCGCTGTGACAGACAACCACACCAACATCTGTGCTTGTTTCATCTCGTTGAAAACTCTATTACTGAACATGTTATTATGAGTTGTTGTTATCATCTTAGCTCGCAGTGGGATACTGTCATTACACGCAACACACTTGTTTCTGTCTTTTTAAAAATGAGGCAGTCATGTCATTGATATCATTGTATTATGCATTTATAATATCCTATAGGAAGGGATGTTCTTCACACCCCTTCATCGGGAGGAAAGCACAATAACCCGTAGTCATGAGCCCTGCAAAAATATCCTTTGGACCAACATGACCGGGTCGACAGCTACAGTACATGCTGCGATTGCCACCGTGTTTCTCACCAGCCTTATACTAATTTCAAATACATTTACTCTTTCAGGGAGGACTTACAATGATCTGAACCAGTATCCTGTGTTCCCGTGGGTCCTTACAAATTATGAGTCAGAAGAGCTGGACCTGACAATTCCCAGCAACTTCAGGGATCTTTCAAAGGTACAAAACACATATTTATATTATCTGTCTGTCTATCTCTCTCTATGTGTGTGTGCCTGTGCACATTGCAAACAAATCAAACTCAACATCAAGCAGCCATCCTCCATCTGCAAAAACATTTAGGGTTGGTCAGTGTTCTCTTTCAGGTATTCTCTTAATCTGCTTTTATGTGGAGAGACAAAGTTCATCATTTATAGATTTGAATGCTTTAGAGGTACAGTAAATCATCTGCTTTTCTGCCTACATTTCTCCTCTTCAGCTAGTCTATACTTTCATCAGGTTGTCACATTCTCTCTTTCTCATGCACTCATTTCCTTACGTTTACATCTCACAAGCTCACTGACCTGAAAACAACCAGATTCCCTGTCTGAGCGTATCTCTCTCATTTAGCCATCTCTCTTCCTTTTACACTTGTATCCTCATTTCCAAATCATTTCTAAATCTGCAGGCTAGAAGACTATCACTCTATATTGTTTTGGCTTTTACTGACTACCATTTTGTGGAAACTAGTGGACGGTTCATGACTGGAACCAATGCCAATGGCTTTGCAAGATAATTCGCACCCTTTCTGCATTCAGCATCAGTAATACTTGTTTAAAATGTCTCTCCAATAGTGCTGTAGTCCATGTCAGCGTGGCACCAGGTGGGCAGAGGAAGCCCCCTGGCCTGAGGAAGACAGTGATGTATTGTAATGTATGCTTGTGACATCCACCCTGTGCTGTTTACCAGCTTGAGCTGCCTTCATTAGCAGGAGTTCACAGGCCTGCGGCCGTCCTGCACGCTTGTCCTTGGCCAACCTGGGGCTCTAACCTCTGAAGGTTCAGTGCTGCTGAAACAAAAACAGGGCTTTAACCTCCCTCCCGAGTCCCTTGCTGTGAAGACCCCTGCCTTTGTTCAATAATGTATGAGAGGGTGTGCAGCCTTGGGGGTGAATGTGCGTAGGAGGGGAGTGTGTGTTATTGTAGATAATGAGGTAGGCGGCTTTTTGGGCTTTGTGGTGAACATGCTTTGTTCAGTTCCTGTTCTTTTTTTCCCCAATGTTGCCAAAATATCTGTTCATCCACACGGAAGGCTTGGGCAAAATTCAGAACTAAAGAATTGGAAACTCCCTTCATGAGTGTGAATTTGAATTGGCCATCTATTAATCCGTCCATCCATCCGTCCATCATCCATTCATCCTCCCTCAAAAATACTTTATCAATCCAAAATTCAAAGTTTTTCTACCTCAACTTTTCTACCTCAGTTCAATTTTGGGGAATCAAGTTAAATTTAAACAGCATTCGTTTTTTTGGTGACGTTTCCATAGCACACAATCCAGTTTTCGACAGTTACTGACTACTTGTATATGTGTAAATATAATAAACCCAAAAAGCACATATTGACATCTTGCATTGCAAACTTTCCTGGGAAAACATATAAGTTGGGCTGCCGGTTCTTGAACACACCCTCAAATTCTTACCTGCCATTCTCACACAACTCCCAAAGCCCCAGACACGCAAACCGTTCCGTGAGCCGTGGTCACATGACCTGCCCGGCAGGAAACAGCTGCCAGTCATACTGGTGAGAATGCCCTGCAGCGCTGTGGTGATGGGCAGCATTGTGGAGAACTGCCGAATATCCCGCTTGATATGTACCATAATTCCCCTCTCAACACCACCTACAATACACACCTGAAGTTATTGCACCAATAGTGTGTGCATTCAACTGTACAGCGAATAACGAAAAACAGGTCTCTGGGCACCCCGGGGCTAAGACTAGCACATTTTTGCATGGCAGCTACATTGACATGGCAGACAGATTTATTAGAATCTAATGATTATTTCCTTTTTGATGGACAGGTGGCTGATAGAAAGGGGAAGCCGTCTCGCTCGCAGCTATTAATTGGCGCGTGCTAATGCGAAGCCATCATACCCTAGACCCGCACCGAGCGCAACCACGCCAAACTCTCTTCTGTGATACCATATTATTCCACCTCTTTTGTCCTGCTTTGACAGGAAATTAGATGAAGTGTCTCCAACGGACCTTTTTTGAGTGGGCTAGCGAGGTAGAGCGGAGAACTGACAGCAAACATAATTACCTGAGTTGTGCAAATCTCTTGTTATGAATGTCTGATTGTTCAAGCGAACATAATTCTAGTTGACTGGACTTGCGTTCACACAATTATCTCGCCAAATATGAATCCCCATGTATCATCAGTCAACATTTTCTCATGAGTTATTTATCATTTTTACATAACTTATATAATATGTAAATATAGCAGTTAAAGCAGCACTATGTAGTTTTTTCAACTTTTATAATATTTTTCCAAAACCGTTGAGATGGTACATCGACTTACAATAGGTTGAATGACTGGTCTGTCATAGCCTGACGGTGTCTGTATCGCTTTTACTGGCACTCTGTAACTTCGGGTAGGAACCCGAGCACAAAAAGAACTACAAAATTCGGCTGCTTTACGGCATACATCACTTCCCCCACTTCCTCAAATTCCGACGCGAGAGCCCAACGAGCGTTTTTTTTTTCTCCATATGTTCGTCAAATGTAAAGTGTCAAACAGAGTGTGCGGGTGATCAGTTTACTGTTGGTAATGTGTAGTGTAGCTTCGCCCTTCGCTGCATCCAATGTAGACTGCATTGCTTTCTTTTGAGGGCGCTTAAGACACTCAAGCATCCCCATAGAGCCGGGGCGGGCAGCTTGCTGCCAGCTTGAGACATGAAAGTATACTGATTACTGAGTTTGGTAGGGGCTACATACTTGCAAGTAAAAATACATGATTAGACGAACAAAATAATCGGTCAGGATAACTATCCTGTGTCTGCAGGCTGATAGTCATGTTTGTTACTTATTTTTCTGGTGAAAGTGTCTAGCCTCAGGCTATAATGCAAATCGATTTTTCAAATTTGCAGATTCATCTATGGTATCTTGATATTATAATTAGTGCTGTCAAACGATTAAAATATTTAATCGTGATTAATCGCATTAATGTCATAGTTAACTCGCGATTAATCGCACATTTTCTAAATGTCTTTTGATTTCTTTTTGTTACATAATTTTTTCTCATTTTAATGCTCTTATCAACATGGGAAAGTGGATTGGCTTGTTTAGTGCAAATGTTTTTTTGTATTATTATTATTGAAAATAACATTGGAATAGTGTTCAATTTCACACTAACATACCAATAATCTCTCACACAATGTAACACTGTCTATCAATAAAAGGGTGAAAGAAATACTGACGAGGTCCTGATATTGGCGAGGGGTGGAGAATTCGCATCATCGTGTGTGTGTGTGTGTGCTTGGCCATCATCAAGTGGTGTTTCAGACTGGATGTGCTGCAATGATGATGATAGCTCAGTTCACAACGACAAAACACACAGATCCGGCGTCTCGCGCTTCGTCATCCACTCAAAACGTAACGTTACTATTTGGCCGGCTCGCAAGCAGAAACGAGTGTGTGCGGCACAAAACGTCCTCGCGCTGCGACTCTGAAACCCATTCATTTCAATTGCTTGTGCCGCGCGAGGACGTTTTGTTGCTTCTTCGAACCAAAGCGCAAGCGGATCTAGCTAGACCGTATAACAAAACAACAGGCACGACGCACACACTCGTTCTGGGCTTGCGAGCCGGCTTTGAGTGGATGACGAGCGCAGATGCCGAAATGGATCAGGATTCAGGACGCATGCCGTCCTGTTGCAAAAGCATGTGAAAAAAGTACAAAGTTTGCTAGGACAAGACCGTTAAAAAACCGTTAATCGTGCGAATAAAAAAATTAACGCCGTAAAATGGGTTTGCGTTACGCCAATTATAACGCGTTAAACTGACAGCCCTAATTATAATATTGATGACGTGGCTATTATCTACCAACAAACATTGAATTGAATTAAGCATATCCGTTATGTAAAACAGTAGCCAATGGGCTAACGTTACTATAAAGACGCTGGCTTGGAAACGTGAGCTACGCGATCTTTTGACGTTTGATAAAAAATAAAGCCCATGACACAATATACATAAGACATGCTGAAATATATGCCAGTGTACCTGTGATGAAGACATTTCACATGCAACACTGAAGTCTGCCCAAGATGTGAGAACTCCTTCCTTCTGCAGAGTTCGAGGTATCGCTTGTCAACAAATGCACTCGTGGATTCCCTAGTGTAACCATGACAGATTTTAGTAGTAGAAGACAATACTGTTTCCCGACTGTAGGGGGACCCCAAGAGCAAAATTTTAAAAATAACATAATGCTGCTTTAAGTTATATGTTGGTTTGCCAACTCTTCTCTCTCTCTCTCTCTCTCTCTCTCTCTCTCTTATTTATGTACTGTATTTTATTTATTTATTTGTTTCTAATTACATTTTAGTCCTTTTTGTTAACTTAAAATCAACTTAAAATAAAAAAAATGTTTTTTTTTCACTTTTAGTATGAAAATGTTAGCCTTAAGGTTATTAATAAGCTTGTGTTCCAAAACAATAACAAAATGTGCGTTTAAGGAGATGCATAAGCATTCAAAACTTACAGGGCCCTATTTTAACGATCTGAAACGGAAGTGTCAAAGCGCAAAGCGCAAGTATCTTTGTGGGCGGATCCCGGTGCTGTTGCTATTTTCCCGGCGGGATAAATGCCTCTTGCGCCTGGCGCAAATCTAAAAGGGGTTGGTCTGAAGTAGCTTCATTATTCATAGGTGTGGTTTGGGCGTAACGGAAATAAACCAATAAGAGCGTCATATCACATTCCCTTTAAGAGCATGATGAACGAGGTGCGCTTGTTCTATGGCGCAATTCTATTTTAACGGCGCATTTACCAGACGCACTTCACAATAGGTTCACAGCCGAGGAGATTGATTTTCTCGTCAGGGCCGTAAAAGTAAGAGAAGGGACATTGGGGATGGGACAAACCCACCCAAATTAGCTTTGGTTAAACATGCATATAATAATTTGGGTTTATGCCTATTTTTCCCATCATCATGGACACGACAATGATTTCCGTCATGTTTATATATTTTTCCTTATAATAATGTATCATTTGCAAAAAGTAAAATGCATCTGTGTTGATGAGAGAATCATCTACAGTGTATGCGTTGTTCACACTCTGTATTATGGCCAAGCATGCACGCTTAAAATAGCATCTGAATGTACGCGCAACGCGCCACTGACTTTAGACCAGGTTTTTTCTGGTCATTGGCGCAATGGTTTTCTGGAACTGCAAAATAGCAATCAGGGATTGTTTGCGCCGACACACGCCTCCTTTTTGCGCCAACCCGCCCAGGAAGCGCAAGTTCATTTCCTAGTTTACCGACGTGCGTCTGTGGAGGAAAAAACCCGCTTTGCGCGCGTGCAAAATAGGAATGAAAAATGCGTCAGTGTATAAAGTCATTTGCGCCAAGTGCAAGATAGAGCCCACAGTCTCCCACTTCTGCTAAAATGGATACACATTATGACATCACTGTGGACACTGTGGACAGCTTCCAATCACATCTTACGTCCAATCAAATGCTCTTTAGAATCGAAAGTGCCCCACCCCTATGCTATAAATACCACTTGGCCAAAGTGACCGTTGACACATCACAGAGCAATATTGGTTGGAGATGTGTGTTCGGTTGCTTAAACTGTATGTTGGTTAAGAATGAAATGGCTAGAATCACACCTCTAGTATTGAATCCAAAGTATCATTAGTGCTCGGATTCACTGTGAGGTAAACTAGCTATTGGCCATTTGAAAAAGGGGAGGAGCCATTCAATATGTTTCAGTGGAAATTACATCAACGCATCATACAAAGCTGTGCGTACCAAGGCTCTACAATGGGTCTTTAAAGAAGAATTTTTCCTTACAGCCTCTTTCTGCCTTCCGGCTGTTTACCAGCTCACTGCAGAGAAGTGCATTATTGGTAATGCCGAGCAGGCTTTCTAAAAAACCCTGCTGCATTTACCCACAGAGATGCCATGTCTGTTTTTTTCTCCTCTCTGCCACCACCCTCATCCACTTCCTCAGCGCTCGGCAAGTCTTTTTCAGAGCCGCATCTGCTTTGTTGTGACTTGCAGGAGCTTTATTGCATTAGACCGAAGCTGCACATTGTGCTTTCACAGGCTGACGAGGCCTGTGAAAACAAGTGCTACTCCTCCTGACAGCGCACTGCCTGCACACACATCCTTAATGCAATTTTCTCTGATATATGAAATACAGAATGAGCCTCTCCAGGGGAGGCAGCGCAGATTGCACCAAAAGACGGCACTCTCGCGCGTTGCGATGGATAAATGACTAGCTTATCTTTTGAACATGAGAGAGTGGCCCACTGAATGATAATTGTTCTTGAGGTTGTAGATTGTATGCAGCAAAATGAGGTAACATAGTGAGAGAAGGACATCGTTTCAAATGTTGTTTTGTGGTTAGTTGTCATTACGTTTCATGGGCTTCACAAAAGCAGACCTGTCAGAAGGTCTGATATTTTTTTTATGCCAGAAGACTTTTTGACAAAGTTCATTTCTGCTGCCCATACTATGTGACTGTGATTAGAGCGTGGGTAAATTATAATGACAGTGCATTTATAAATTCATCTCATGGTACTCTAGTTTTAATTTCTGTAAGAACATGCAAACGGATGAATTCATGAAGACAAAATGACATACACATCCAGTGCGATTATTTAAAACTAACAGCATAAAGAAGTCTGCATTTAAATCCGTCCAGTTCATTAGCACAATAAATCTTTATATCTTCTATAAAAAACTATTTAAAACGTGACAGTCTTCATGTTTAGCCAAACCCGAAGTCAAATGCTTTTCTTTTATAGATAGCAATAGAGAAACTAACAAATAATTGCATGCCTTAAGCTTTTTTTGTGGCCTCTTGAATCGTATCACCTCTTATACAGCAAATGTCTTTTTAATTTTCAGCTAATTAGAGTATTGAACTAGTATTGTCCCTGCACAGGTGTCCCTGAGGATTTGGTTTAATTAGGTCACAAGGGATGAGCTCATTTTCTTTCAATAGTCTACTTGACGAAGATGTGTGATGTGATATAATTGTGGGTGACTTTTATTTTTATTTTCCTCCTAATTATAATTAATGAATAAAAATTAACTTCTAAGTGAATATTTTTGTAGTAGTTTACACAGATTTATTTAGTTAATTAGCACTTTCTTATATTCTACACCAAAAAATAAATAAATAAAAAAAGCTATGCCAAAAAATGGATGTCTGAATAATCTGGTTGGGTGTAGGGGAGCGCGGGGTTAAATGTAACACGGACTGTTTACATAGTTCGTCAGGATCAAGCAGGCTGTCTTTCTGCTATTTTTTCTCTTGCTGTCAGAAGACAGTCTCCCGCGAATTTGCGGAAAGTTTCGTTTATATTTCGTGAAGATACTGGACAAAGAGTGTTTTCACACCATGAAAGTAATTTTTTTTTTTGTTTTCTGAGTTGGGTGTATACGTTTCCAAATCTAACTTTATATTGCCTTAATCACTGTCTTGTTGGCTCAAACATAGCACTATTTTGAAACATGTCAGCAATTCCTAGCGACTGTTAACTAGGATTAAAATATGTAATACACAGCGGGGTTCGTTGTAACAGAGTGTTACAATTAAGCCACCAAGTGTACATTGATAATCAAATGAAAACGGAGCCACACAACTTTTCAGGTTTGAGTAAACATTTAACTTTGTTAGACTTTCACAAACAATGTTGGAATTTAAAATGTTTAAAATTTAGTGTACTATGAATGATATCTTGTTTATTTGTTAAAAATATGGCCTGTTATTAATGCAATAAGCCCTTTAAATTTTTATTTTAAGCTCATTTGTATTATTATTACTGTTATTATTATTATTATTATTATTAATAATAATAATTGTACATGCAGCTGCCACACACAAATCTAATTTAATTGCAATTACAATATTTAGGGCCCAAGCCCTGAAAGGGCGCAGAGCCCTATTGTTTACTTCCGATTATTTTTTTTTTTTATTTTTTTTTTTTTTTTATTTTTCTAGCGACTATTCGGGCACTTTTGGGGCCCTTAACATGCTCGAAAACTCTTGAAACTTTGCACACGGGTCAGAACCCGCGGCCATCAGAGCCGGGCTGAAGCTGGTACCCGGGCGTGGCAGGGCGGCTCGTCAGCGCCCCCTGGAATGGGGTCCGAACACCTGGTCCATAACTCAAACACACTTGCATGTAATAATATGAAACTCGGTACACATGTCGATAGCAGAATTTCATCTATACCTCGCGTTCTTGCTTTTCACCCCAGCCCAACAGGAAGTCGGCTATTGAGGTTTTTTTGTAAAACACACGCAATGAACTTTTAAATACTCCTCCTAGAGCTCTGATCCAAATTCGACGAAACTCGGTCAGCGTGAAGTCAAGACATTGAGGATGAAAGTTTGTGTGGGGATTTTTGATATCTCGAACGGTTTGGCCGTGGCGAGGAAACGAAATTATGGCGAGAAACGTGAAACAGGAAGTGTGTCATAACTTCAGCATACATTAACTGATCTGGATGAAACTTCAGCAGTGCGTTCGCTGTAAGAGGACGATCACATGGATGTGACTATTGTGAGTCAAAGTTATAGCGCCACCAACTGGCAGCAGGAAGTGTGTCACTTTCAAAATGCTTTGAAATCACCCTCTTATTTTTACCCGATTTGCTTCAAACTTCATCTGTATAATGTACATACACGGCAGATGAAGACCTATGAATGGATTCTTGATATCTTTGAAACTGTTGCCGTGGCGACGCATCAAACTTTACCATTCTTTTAGGATGCATTCTTTTAGGGATTCGAACATTTGTCCATAAATCAAACACACGTGCATGGATTAATATGAAACTCGGTACACTCATAGATCACATCAGGCCAAACAACTTCGTGCTCTAAGTTTTACGACAGTTAGACGGAAATCGGGAATTATGTTTTTTTTTTTAAATAATTGTCCTAGAAAAACATCAAATTACAACCCATGCTGTTACCAATCACCACCAAACTCGAGTATGCATGAAGTCAAGACATTGAGGATGCTATATTACGGACGGATTTTTGATATCTCGAACGGTTTGGCCGTGGCGGATTTTTTTGACTAAAAAAGGACACATAAAGTGTGTTATAACTTGGTTAGTTTTACTGACAGTTACAAAACTTGCCGTGTATATTGTTCTATTCAAGCCAAACAACTTTCTAATTAACAATAATAAGCTCAAACCCACAGAAAGTCAGATATTGTAGTTTGAATATGATCATGCTCTTTCTGAGCCTAGGCCTGTCACACAGTCTGTGTGTGTGTGTGATTGAGTCTTTTGACACACAGTCTCTGTGTGTGTGTGTAGGGGGAGGGGGCTTAATAATTTCACTGTGTGTCTGGCCTGCTAAAGTAAATACATTTCTTAAGCCTGGTATTTTTTAAATAAGTTTTTGTTTTTATTTTTTTATAAGTAAAGACATATAACCTGTTTAATTGTAGTGCATTGACAATAGTTTTATATAATTAGTGTATTAATTAAATTAACTTGGTCCATAAATCAAAAAGGAAGTGTGTTAAAACTTCTGCATACATTAACTGATCTTGATGAAACTTCAGCAGTGTGTTCGTTGTAAGAGGCCGATCACATGGATGTGACTATTGTGAGTCAAATATATAGCGCCACCAACTGGCAGCAGAAAGTGTTTCACTTGCAAAATGCTTTGAAATCACACTCTTACTTTTACCCGATTTGCTTCAAACTTCATCTGTATAATGTAAACACACGCCAGATGAAGAGCTGTGAAAGCATTATTCAATATCTAAGATAATGTTGCCATAGCAACGCATCAAACTTTAACATTCCTTTTTTTTTGATGATTTTGAGTCTCTTAGCGGCTTTTGGGGCCCTTAATGGGTTTGAAAACTCTTGAAACTTTGCACACAGGTCAGATCCCACAGCCATCAGAGCCGGGAAGATGGTACCCGGGTGTGGCAAGGGGGCTGAGACAGCGCCCCCTGGAACGGGGTCCAAAAACTTGGTCCATAAATCAAACACGCTTGCATGTAATAATATGAAACTCAGTACACATGTTGATCTCATCGTTTCATATATTCATATATTCTCCTCAAGCCGGACAACTTTCTAATTTACACTCATGAGCTAGGACCCACAGAAAGTCAGATATTTTGGTTTGAAAATGTTGAGTGTCTCTCTGAGCCTACACTTCTGTATGGCAAGCCCTTTAACATTTAAAAGCTAAGTTTGACTATTCGTAATTAACATTGTAGATATCAACAACGTCTTTCTAGTCGTAATTACATTTTGGATAGTTTGTATTATCATTTAAGATATCTGTAACGTAATTGTGACTAGTCGAAACGACAGATAGAGTATGGCAAGCCGTTTTAACATTTAATCATTTTAACCTACTAGTCTCTATTTTCATGCTACTAGTACTTATTTTTTAGATACTAGTATCTATTCCATTAAGTACTAGTACTTATTCATTAGCTACTAGTGCTTATTCTTTAGATACTAGTGCCTTTTCTTTAGATACTAGTGTTTATTCTTTAGGTACTAGTACCTTTTTAAAGATACTAGTACTTATTCATTAGACACTAGTCCTTATTTATTAGATACTAGTACTTATTCATTAGATGCTAGTCCTTATTCATTACATACCAATGCTTATTAATTAGTTACTAGTACTTATTCATTAGATGCTAGTACCTATTAAATAGATACTAGTACTTATTCATTAGACACTAGTACTTATTTTCAATGGTGACTAGTAACTATTCTTTTGTTACTAGTCACATTTTTTCCAGTGACTTCTATGGTGATCTGTCATTCAGATATCAACTATTCAGTTCTGACTAGTATGTTAGTATGTATTCCAATTGTGGAATACATACTAGTATGTATTCCAAAGCAGGGGTTACGTTTTTGCACGTCAGTGCAGAATAACCCTAAAGGCACCAAGGTGGCGGTGCCACCGGCTTTATATATATATATATATATATATATATATATATATATATATATATATATATATATATATATATATATATATATATATATAAATATAGCTGCGAGCAGCGATGGAGGGCCAAAGCCGGCGGTACCGCCATCCCGGTGCCTTTAGGCACCGGGGTTGCGTGCCAGCGCGGCTTGGGCCCGCAATCGCTGCTCGCAGCTTATATTTATAATTGTATTTATTATTATTTATTGCAAAACTATGCAGCCATTTTATGTCTCTATCAATGATATTGATCCATAATAGAAGGATGATTGGATGAGGGATGGATGTATGGATATCTGTCTACACCGATGCACAAACAATATCAAACTATACAAATAAAATAGTACTGAATTATGTGTGTTACACACAAGTGTACAACTAACCCCTCTGTCTGTTACATTATCCCGCATATGGGTAAGTTGTAACATTTGCACTTCTGTCACTTTCAGTGCAAAAGTACGAAAATGGTAGGTCCTAGAAACAAATTTAAATAGTCATTTGTAGCAGAGATGTGTATGTTGCTTGTGTAAAAAAAGTATTAATCTAACCTAATTATTTTTTAATTAATTCAGCCAAAACCAAAATGCGTTCACGTACGTGTACATTTCAGCATAATATTACTATAATATTTAAAAATGTGTGAAATATTACAACTTCTGGGACCCTTTTCTTTTTCAAGACATCATGTGCTTTAAATACATTTGCTGCTTTGCCTATTTTTTTTTCTTTGACAGTATTTTTGTATAACTTGAATTTTTTAGGCGGTTGGGATTCTTAATCGGCTGCCCTGCTTTCACTGTTAGCATCTGTTGCGGGGTGTTTCCTCAGGCTAGTTTGGGGAACGGGAGTCTGGAAAACCTTAAATTTACACCAAGCCCTGTTTTCTATTTAAGACTGATTCCCCACAGGGTCTCACACAAGACAATTACATGGTTCTTTGTTCACCCTGTTAAGTGAACTGAGCATGTCATTGAGCATTGAATAGGAAATAGTAAATTGTTATATGGCTAGTGAGGTTAGCATAGATGCTAACTGCACTGCTTTGTCCTTTTGCTTGTTGATACAAAACTAGTTTTGTGATATGTACTAAAAAACTCCTCATACACCAACATGGGCATTTTTAAATGACTATACCCACACAAACCACTGACTTGACTTAGCGCTGCAAGACATTTGTGTTGCCTGTCTGTTCCACAGCTGCTGTGCTGAACTGGGAAAACACTCCATGTCATGCCAAGCACAATATTTCCCTGGTTAAGTGGGTCTTTTTGCTGCCATGAGATGGACTCATCTTGCAGCCAGCGCTGGTCCCACTAAGAAGGTTTTTACAGTGTGCTAGACTTCCTGTGGCTGCTCACCCAATCACGGTCAGCCCTAGACGTCACATGGCAGGTCATTATCAGCTCATAAATCTCAGCAGATCTCCATAAACTTCTCTTTCATTCGCCCCAACCGTGCTAACATCGGCGTTGGATGGTCATTAGAAAGGAAAGGAATGAAAAGCAGCAGGGTTGAGGAACGGTTTTGAAGTGAGGGAAGAAAATAAAAAGTCACTTTTCTTTTACGAAAAAAAAAACGTGATTCAAGTAGGCTCAGATCTTTCTCGGGAAAAAAAAGCAAATGAAGGATTTGTTTGTGGTCATTATCTTCTGCATTAGTCCGTGTAGTGTCGTTTCCTTCCGATTAGAAAATGCCAGATATATCTCAAGATATTTGTTATGACATTGCTCTGTTATTTATGCCATGCTTTGAGTCTAGACAAATTTCCCACACTGCTCTAAACAAGCAGACGCTCTCCCACGCTCACACTCAACTCTTTGAGATCTCAGGGAGTATTGATCTCCCTCTAGGGCCGGAGCTGTCCTTCTCGTCAATAACATGTAGTATATTAATATTGACTGCGCAAGAACACGTGTCGCCCGTTGATTGAAAAGCTGTGGAGGCTAATTTGATCCAATCTAAAAGTTTCTTCATGGAATGAGGACTGCTTATTTAGTTCAAAACGATAAGAGTCTTACTAGCTTGACTGGGCTTCATGAGCTATTTTAAAGAAATAATTTACTTGGTCACAATTCTCATTTGCAAAAAGGTCTGACGAAACAACTAATAAGCTCAGTGGAAAAATGAAATAATTTGGTTATTAGTAGTAATGCTTTTAATTTTGAAATGTTGTAATCTCTATTTTTCTAATGAGACTATATATTTATGCAAACAGGTGTTTTCATCCAATTACCTTTTTGTTTTGACTGAATAATTTTATATTTTGTTCGTGGAGTATATGATTTTTTTTATTTATTTATTTTTTTGTAAAAATGTATACGCTTTATCTAATCAATGAAATTGTGGCATCAGATTACAAGCAATATTATTAATTCAATTTAACAAATTAGTTTTGAGTAATAATTAATCAAATTAATTTCTTAAAAGTTAACCATTTAAAATGAGTGAAGTTTACACCCAAAAATTTAACAAAAATATCTGCCACATTGAAGACACCTGATGTTAACAAGCAGAATCACTGAAGGAGAAAACCATAATTTTAAAATAATCCTAAAACAAACACTGATCACCATAATGGTGACTTAAATGTATGTTGTTGTTGTTGTTGTTAAGTTTTACTCATTTTAAATGGTTAACTTTTAAGGAATTAATTTGATTAATTATTACTCAATTCTAATTTGTTATATTTAATTAATAATATTGTTTGTAATCTGTTGCCACAATTGTTTTGATTAGATAAAGCGTATTCATTTTTACAGTGGGTAATTATAGTTAAAACCTTAAAAAAAAAGACAGAAATAAAATATAACAAATACTAAATATCAAAAAAGACTTTGGATGATTTGGCCCAAATCTTTTTGACCACTGCAAAGTGCTATTGGTGCTAATGTTTGATTTGTGTTTTTGCATGCAATGAGCAATACTAACAAAATATGAAGATGTTTTCATCATGGGCAATCCATGCAGATGTTCTTTTACAGATGTTACCCTGAGAAACAATTACAGTCTGAATAGTGCTTATGATGTAGTTGGATACATCCTCTGTCTAAGTTTGACTTTCAGCCATTACAGGATTTAAGAAGAGAGACTGTTACAAATTGTTTATGTTGTATGATGACAGGTTTATCAACATCCGTATGTGTGTAAGAGAGAGTGAAAGGGAGGGAGAGAAAATTCCAGGGCCGAATAAATGCCAGTATGAGTGTTTACTCTAGACATTGTGCAGGATTTTCTAGAGTGGTTTAACAGCAGAAGGATGGTCAAGGCAGAGCAGTGTGGACATACAGGGTGTAAATCAGGTCAGACAGGGTTAAGCCGGGCCAGATTACTCTCTGTCTTAATCTGAGGCCTTTCAGCTTGCCTTAGACGCACATAAAAAACAGACATGGTACAGCTTATTCTATATACATATAGTTTACAGGCAAACTAAATAACTTTATTCTGTCTACAATTATTTTTTTTTTGCCTCAATTTTAAATTATGTCACCGTCTTCTGACATTCACTTAAAAAAAAATTAGGTTGTCATTCGGAACGTTCATGAGAGAAGTAATAATGTTTGATTTGTGAATGAATCATTCTTTTGAGCTAAATCTTTTCAATGAATCATTTTACAAAACCAGCCTGAATGATTAATTCCGCATGACACTTGTTCCTTCAGCAAATCACTAGAACATATCTTAAAAATGTCTCCTTTTGTGCGCCATAATAAAATAAAATATTGAAATCTTGATGGAAATAAACATAACCAATGAACTTTTTCACTCACTGGCCAATTTGGCTACTTAATCTTTTAAGTTACCGGCCATTCAGAAAGCCCCTGAAAGAGAATTTATCCCATAATTTCTTATTCAAACAAAATCATGTCATCCAGCAATCTCCTCCCTTGCTCTTTCATCCTTTTTACCACAGCGTGTCCGCGGGGTTTTAAAAAGTATAAAAAATTAATAAATCAAAATTGTCAAATTTAAGGCCATTAAAAGTGTTAAATTTAGTCTGAGAGGTGTTATTTTTAAAAAATTAGGTATTAATTTTTTTTTTTCAGGTGTCCTATTCTGTGTTTGCGTTAGTCCGTTTAAATATGGGCTTTAGCTTATCTGGGCACAATCAAAGATCTTTCATCTCTGTCTATGTTTGATGCTGATGTCATATTCAGTGGTCGTTCGACATCATCTGTGAACACTGAGCGCTCAACAGAAGTGGCTGGCTTACATTTTATTTTAGACTTGCTTCAATGCATATCTTCAACGACTGGACAACCATCGTCGTCTTCATGGGCAAATGCAAGTTTTCTGATAGCTGGGTGAACAACCTGCAGCGTTTTAACCTTTAGGCGCCAGAGGTTTTTTTCCAAAAACTTTCGATTTTGACATCTTAATTTCAAAAGACAATATCTTAAAAGTGAAACAAGATAGATACTTTCTGTAAATTAGAGAAATATTAAGCATGACCCAAAGTTTATGTAGGGATTAAATTTCCCCATCTAATTTGCATATTATGATGTCATATGGTGGCAGAAATCTTGGATTATAGAATTTTCATGAAAAGTCACATGTTTAAATGATAAAATGCAGCACTTCTTTCCCCCAAAATGTCCATCACCTTCTGTATGCTATATGGCACAATACTGAATGCTCAGGTATATAGTAAGTAATAACCAAACTGTGCAAATCATTACTAATAAATGGTAGAACAAACCATATGCATGTAGTGTTTGGCCTTTTGCTGTGGAGATTTTCCATTTACTACGTGAAGTAGGCACTCTGATTCCATGTATGAGGCATATATTATTCATATGACACACAAACACAAGTAGACAAGACCTGTTTAGTTCAAAGAGATGACTCGTTAGGGCAAAGCGCAGATCATAAGTGATGATAGGAGCAGCGCGATCGCGGCCAAATCTGCCTCTGCGCGCGCGCACCGTAGACTATGCATACTATTGCGACTCCCCACCCTGCCTTCTGTACTATGAATACTTCGACCTCAGTCTAACATACCCAGTGATAATAAACAAAGTCTCCACCACAATACTATCGCCGCGATCGCGGAGAGACTCTGATGAAATGGCTCACTCTCACACTATCTCCGCTTTTGATCACACTGATTCAATGCGCTGTAACTCAAACATTTTGTATAGAAACATGACGTTTTTTTGAGTCGGGGATGAAGTATGACATGTCTGCCATCCAGTGGAGGGGATGTCGAACGAAATTTGACACCCAATTTGACAAAATCGGCCGTTTTATTCAGTGACGCATCTTGTCGAGTAAACTCGACCGTGGCGCCTAGAGGGTTAATAAATACTGACCAAACAAAAAATTATAAAGTTTTAGGGCTGGACGATATGATGATATATAGGCTATATAATAACACTGATATAAGTAATCACCCGGATTTAAACTAATATTGTATTTATATAAAACGTTCACAGGCAAATTTGCTTTATGTTTAGGTCTATATTGCTTTTATTTCCCCGGCGTCAAAATCAGGCAAACATAAATGTCAGCCAGCACGATTCCTGGCTCATGTCAATATCCATGGATCACTGGATCTTTAGTAAGTTGTAAGGAACACTGTATTGAGTCCAACATTTAGTTTAAATTGATAAAATTATTCGTTTTAGTCGCATTTCGCAGTTTCCACTATTAAATCCAGTCACGCAGCAGATCTTTTGCCACTCAGTCAGGCTGAGGGGGGTTGTTCCAGTTGGAAAGTGACATCAATGCATTCCCTCTATTGTTTGGTGTGTAGTAAAACCATCAATGTCAACTGGATGCACGGTCGCTGCAATCCACTAAACACAAAAATGAATAGATTTTAGAGCACGTATTAAATTTTTATATGTTATAAATGTCAAAATCTGTTTAAATAATAGAAAGGTCGCTGAATTTAACACTTAATTCAGTGTCGTGATGGTTTTAAAAAAAATTCTGAAGGTAGTAAAAAAGGTATTAAAAAGTAGTAAATTTAACATAAGGAATACTGTATATACCCTGTACCAAATATGTATTTTAGGCAACACATTCTCATCCTTTGGTTGTCATAAAGGTGATGCCATATGACATTTCGTCGAAATACTATGCACATGGCGCCGATTTCACGTCAATATAACACCGCTGTTATGGGTAGGTTTTGGTCTGGAGTAGGGTCTGCGTCTCATATTGACGCTAAAGGATGCCACTCACCTGTATGACGCCTTGGGTTCTGCGTGTTATATTGACGCTAAAGGTGCCGTGTGTAGTATTTGACGAAATGTCAAATGGCGTAGCCTATAATACGCCAAAGGATGAGAACCGGCTCATTTTAGATGGACAGATCAATACCGTACAAAGAACATTAAAACATTTTAGGATGTTGGAAAATAACAATGTCTTTTCTGTTAAACAATGCTTTTCAATCTTCGCTATTGCTTCAATTCAAATGAACTAGCGTATGTTCAAGTAATCCAGATATGTGCAGATTCTGCGCAATACGCTAATATATCATGATGACTCACGAGTTGAGTATTTGAGCAAAATATGCCAAATTGTAGTATGTCCTACATTTCTAAACCCAGTGCACTTTTAGAAATCAACATCAGGCACAAATTGACCCAGAACGAATCCGCAAGTTCCTTCACAGAGAGTACATAAGATAGTAATACTGCGTGACACATAAACCTCAAGAAAAAAAATCTGCTTGTTTTTCCTCATGGAGTTCTGCCTCCTCTATCAAACATTTATGAAGATACTACACACACACTCACCGTCACACGCAAACCTCTCAGCTCCACAGATGTAATGCGTGGCATAAGCTCTTCTTTATGTGACGGTTGGTTGTCGTTTGTGTATGGAAAGTGCACGGAATGAGAACAACATGGCTTCTGTCAGCATAACAGTTTGTGGGCAATGGTTTGTTTTTTGCTTATGCGTGCTTGCTGGATATCATTTAAATCAATCAGAAGATTTAGAAAAATGAAAATGTCCTTAATATTGCATATGTTTCTTACATAAGTGCACAGAACAAAAATAATGCGATGTTGACCTGACAACCTTCCTGATTATTTTTTATGTGTGTTTCCTTAGCCAATCGGAGCACTGAACCCAAAGCGTGCTGTGTTCTATGCTGATCGCTATGAATCCTGGGATGAGGAAACTCCACCATGTCACTACACAACTCACTATTCCACCGCAGCCTCCACCCTCCACTGGCTGGTCAGAATTGTAAGTCCTCTTGATTGAATGGATGCAAGGTGATTTGATACTTTCTCCATCTGGGAAGTACTTGGTGTTTACTGGATAGTTAACCGAGTTGTGCAGCTTCTGGCTCATATTATGCCCTCTGTGATTGTTATATCATGCAAATCAGTTTTCGAAAGGAAGCACAATTACCTCCCCCTTCATGAATATTCCAATGATTACTACATAAATACTTATTTTTATTGGATTTCACTAGTTCACACTTAAAAATAAGTTAAATAGAATAAATGGTATGCATATTTGGCGTGGTGTCGGGAAGAGGGCTCCGAGCTCGGATATTTGGCCCAAATCCAGAGTACTCCCCCGTATTGCTGGCTAAGGAGTAACCAGGCGAGTGTGAGGAGATGGGGTGGTGGAGGTATGCTGAAAAACTATTGAGGAACATTGGTGAGTCAAATATGTGTATATATATATATATATGTATATATTAGTGCTGTCAAACGATTAAAATATTTAACTAGCGATAGTTAACTGATAGTTAATTCGCGATTAATCGCATTAATCGCACATTTTTATCTATTCCAAATGTCTTTTGATTTCTTTTTGTTACATTATTTTTTTTTCTCATTTTAATGCTCTTATCAACATGGAAAAGTGGATTGGCTTGTTTAGTGCAAATGTTTTTTTATTATTATTATTATTGAAAATAACATTGGAATAGTGCTGAATTTCACACATATATAAATAATCTCTCACACAATGTAACTCTGTCTATCAATAATAGAGTGAAAGAAATACTGACGAGGTTCTGATATTGACGAGGGGTGGAGAATTCGCATCATCTCTGTGTGTGTGTTTGCTTTGCCATCATCAAGTGGTGTTTCAGACATGCTGCAATGATGATAGCTCAGTTCACAACAACAAAACACAGATCACTTGGTCTTCTAAATGGGACAATTTGGCAACTTTTTAAAAGTAAACTTTCCATTCAGAATCTTAGGGCATCAATTTCGGCATCTCGCGCTCGTCATCCACTCAAAACGTAACGTTACTATTTGGCCGGCTTGCAAGCCAAACGAGTGTGCGGCACAAAACGTCCTCGCGCTGCGCTCTGAAACCCATTCATTTCAATGGCTTGCGCCACGCGAGGACGTTTTGTTGCTTCTTCGACCAAAGAGCAAGCGGATCTAGACCGTAAACAAAACAACAGGCACGCCGCAAACACACGTTTCGGCTTGTGAGCCGGCTTTGAGTGGATGACGAGCGCAGGCGCCAAAATAAATAGGACGGCATGCCGCATCCTGTTGCCAAAAGCATGTGAAAAAACTACAAAGTTTGCTAGGACAAAGAACCGTTAATCACGCGATAAAGAAAATAACGCCGTTAAAATGGGATTTGCGTTAACGCTGTTAATGACGCAATTTAAACTGACAGCCCTAATATATATATATATATATATATATATATATATATATATATATATATATATATATATATATATATATCTTATATATAGACAATTAAAATATTTAATCCACGATTAATCAGCATTAATGTCAGTAGTTAACTCGCGATTAATCGCACATTTTTATCTATTCTAAATGTCTTGATTTCTTTTTGTTACATTATTTTTTTCTCATTTTAATGCTATTATCAACATGTATTGGCTTGTTTAGTGCAAATGTTTTATTATTATTATTATTATTATTATTGAAAATAACATTGGAATAGTGTTCACACTATACAAATAATCTCTCACACAATCTATCTCACACTGTCTATCAATAAAAGGGTGAAAGAAATACTGACGAGGTCCTGATATTGGCGAGGGGTGGAGAATTCGCATTATCTGTGTGTGTGTGTGTGTGTTTGCTTGGCCATCGTCAAGTGGTGTTTCAGACTAGACGTGCTGCGATGATGATGGCTCAGTTCACAACGACAAAAACACACAGATCACTTGGTCTTGTTAATGGGACAATTTGGCAACTTTTTAAAAGTAAACTTTCCATTCAGAATGTTAGGGCATCCATTTCGGCGTCTCGCGCTCGTCATCCACTCAAAACATAACGTTACTATTTGGCCAGCTCGCAAGCCGAAACGAGTGTGTGCGGCACAAAACATCCTCGCGCTGCGCTCTGAAACCCATTCATTTCAATGGCTTGCGCCGCGTGAGGACGTTTTGTTGCTTCTTCGACCAAAGCGCAAGCGGATCTAACGTTAGCTAGACCGGTAAACAAAACAACAGGCACGCCGCACACACTCGTTTGGGCTTGCGAGCCGGCTTTGAGTGGATGACGAGCGCGAGACGCCGAAATGGATCAGGACGCATGCCGTCCTGTTGCAAAAGCATGTGAAAAAACTACAAAGTTTGCTAGGACAAAAAGACCGTTAATCGCGCAATAAAAAGATTACAGCCGTTAAAATGGGTTTGCGTTCACGCCGTTAATAACGCGTTCAGACTGACAGCCCTAATATATATATATATATATATATATATAGTGCTGTGTGATTGGGCTGTCAGTTGACGCTATTAACGGCGTTAACCCAAAACCCATTTTAACAGCGGTAAATTTTTTTGTTGCGCGAATTAATGGCCTTTTTGTCCTCGGCAACTTGTGTAGTTTTTCACATGCTTTTGCAACAGGACACCAGCATGAGCAGCGCTGCGCTCTGAAACCCATTCATTTCAATGGATTGCACCGCGTGAGCACGTTTTGTTGTTTCAACAAACCAAAGGCGCAAGCAGAGTCTTGCTAGACCGGAAACAAAACAACAGGCACGCCGCCAACCACACTTGTTTGGGCTTGCGAGCCGGCCAAATGCAGTGGGTTAGCGTTCCAGTTTTAGAGTGGATAGCGAGCGCGAGACGCCGAAATGGATGCCAATAAGATTCTGAATGGAAAGTTTACTTTTTACAAGTTGCCAAATGGTTCCATTGACGGAGAACAAAGTGATCTGTGTGTTTGTCGTTGTGAGACTAAGCTATTATCATCGCAGTACATCCGGTCTGAAAATACCACTTTGATGATGGCCAAGCACACACACATACACACAGTTGATTTGACTTCTCTGCCTCAATGATGTTAATGACCCCTCCAAAAACTTACAGAGTCTAAGCTTATGTTGCCAATCGTTAGGATGGAATTTTCAGTTGCTGGATGCGAGAGAGCTTCTTGCATCATCAAAAGTGAGTTGGTGGGTGGCCTCGCAAGTGGTGGGGATGGTCTTCGGGGTAAGCTTCTGTGGAAACGGAAGAGGATCGCATAACTGCTGCAGGAGAAGCAAGTTGAAGGTAGCTAGCTCCTGCTGGAGAGAGTTGACTCTGGACCATGGTACTTTTCTTTACTAATTTGTTTAACTTGCTTTCCAACTATCTGATGGAGAATTGGAATCATCTCGGGAACAGAATAGGAAACACTGCTGCTTCAGTGAAGGCAGAGTTGGATGAACAAACTAAGCTCCTGTGGGAGCAGAGTCAGTGACACTGCTGTGGCAGTCGACCAAACTTGTTGCAAATTCTTCCAACTGCTCCTTTTGGACAGAGAACTCCTGCGGGAGTGGAAGTGAGATGCTGCTGCGGCAGTGGAGCGAGTTTGGTTCGGAGGAAACTCTGAGCTCCCTCCCGGGAGTCGAGAGATAGATGATGCTGCGGCAGTCGACCAAACTCCTTTCCTGAACTCAAACTGTCCAAAGTAAGTTGGACTCAGACTGGGCTCTGCGGGGAAGAGCAGAAAAAGATCACGCTGCTGCAAGGCAGGGGTTAAATGTTTGGACGGAGTAATGGAGCTTCCTGTGGGAGAAAGAGTCAGATCTGGCACTGCTGCATCCGTGGACAGCTTGCTTCCAACTTGCTTTCAGAGTATCATATGGTAAGTCGAATGGAGAATTGAGCACCTGCTGGAGCGGCGTAGAGGGTGAGTGGTTCCAGCAGGAATGGAGCGAGATTGGAGGAAGAAATGGAACTCCCATGGGAGTGGGGATGATGACACTACTCCAGTGGGTCAGAACTTGCTTTCTGAACTCAACTGTCCAAAAAAGTTGGACATTGAAACTGGGCATAGAGCACTGAAAAGGAAAAGGGTTTGTGAACAGCGGGAATATAAACCTGAGTGGCTGTGGGGAGGCTGCTGGGCCTGGCTGCATGTGGTGCTGCGGTGAAGGGCTGAGCCTCGTAGAGAGGTGAGAGTGGACCTGCCACGGCAAATTCTGGGGCACGGCCTGTTGCTGTGGCTCAATGGGCTACAGCGAGCTGGATCTTGTGCGCGAGGATGGAGGTGGTGTCTGGGGAGCCAGCTTCGGACCCTGCGGGCTTTGCTCTGCCTGTGAGCCATCTTAGGAGTTGGTGGGACTTTGGAGAGAGATTGGCTGACTGTAAGGTAACTTCCAGATCACACAGTTCCACTTTGTTCTTTTTCCACGAAGCCTGTACGTCCGAATTACTCAGCGCTTGGCTCAATCCTGCTACGCTCCGTTTCCTGATAGGTGGGATCGTCTGAGTGGTAAGTGGAGGCAGGGAGGAAGATGAAAGTCTTGCCCAGGGACGGCAAAGACTGGCCTCGACGTCTTGGCGGAGCGCAGAGCTGTTCTGGTAGACGTGTGGCCTGAAGAAGCCTGGGGCTCAGGTCCAATGTCCGGCGTAGTGGGAATATTCCTAGGGCCAGTGTTCTGTTGATTCATGCTACCCATCGAGATGTGCTACTTACTGGTTATGCGCATATGCGGACTCAGTTTTCTTCTGTGTTACCACCACTATAAATCCATGCATTCTTGCTGTGGACAGCGCAGTCTCATCCCAAGACGTCATATAACTGACGTCTTGGTACGTCTTGTGACCATACGCCAACAGCCGCCGTTTTAGGGTTACCCTTTAACGTCGGCTGAATGACTTATCGGATCCTAACCCTACCCCAGACCTAAACCTACCCCTAAACCTAACTGACGTTAAAGGGTAAGCGTCAGTTGTATGACGTCCGCAGGATCGTCATGTAACTGACGTTAAAGGGTACCCTAAAACGGCGGAGATGTTGACCGTATGGTCAAAAGATGTCCCAAGACGTCAGTTATATGACATCTCGGATGAGGCGCTGTTACTGTGGAGACTGGTTAAAGATGAATATTTTATGATTTTATTACTTTTCACGCCATATTAAAAGTGAAAACTGTATAGTATACAGTACTCATAACTTATATAATTGTATTTCATATAATATACAATAATGTAATTTTTCAAATGTGATAATTGCAAGTTCCTTTAAAATATCAAAATATGCTACCCCATTACACCTGTTTTAAATAAAATAACGATGTCATAATATTGTGAGATTTACACTATTATAGAAACAAATATAGATTGAAATCGACTTTTTCTGTGATCCATTTGCGCTTGGTTAGCATTTTTCGACGAGGCAGCACAAAATCGATCAGACTCTGATATATCGATTTTGCACAATGGTAGCATTTTTCAACAAGGCAGCAGAAATTGTCAGAACAACAGCGAAAAGCAACAGCGGATCCCTGGGGATGTTTGTTTCCTTGTCAGAGGGAGAACTTTGGTGTGACATGGTTGCAAAATGGCAAGCCAAGATGCTGAAAAACTGTTGAGGAACATTGCTGAGTCAAGTGTACATATATATAGGTCTCCAACTCAGAGGTGATTTGATAGATGTTGATTACTGATTGTCGACAGCTGGTTGGAATAATGTGATAATTGGATCAATTATTTGAATGTTAACTTTGTTAATAAAACATCATTAAAATTCTCATATTAACATGGCCCCATGCAAAATTTAATCCAGAATGTGAAAATTTTTCCAAAATGCATCATGCTATTTTGGCATAACTTTAGAAAATGATGCCATGAAGAGTCTGTGTTTACATAAAACATTCCAACACGATAACCCCGAGCCCAGTTAGTGGATCAAATCTCCGTCAGTCAAAGCGCACGTTAGCGCGTCCTTTCACTGCACAAGTGAATCAGCCCCTACATCTCAATCTGCAAGCTTGATGTTCCGCTACAGAGAGCCGGTGAGTGGATTTCACAGGCTGGTAAACAGGCATATGTGAAAGAGAAGTCAAAAACCTCTGTGTAATGATTTACAGGCTGGTATGTGACAGCTTTATGCCTCTCAGACAGCATGCGGAGCGCTGGGAAACATGTCCATCATTGTCTCCTGTTAACGTCCTCGCTTGCCCTGACTCTCCAATCGCTGATGGGGGACGAATGGAGTGGTAAAAAAAAAAGAAGAAGCCTAGATCAGGCAAAGAAAATGAAGTTGTTCCTAAGGTTAAGAGGAGATTGGGTTTGAGTATCTCCTGATGCTTTAGTTTTCCTACATTTGTTACATCATATCACACTGTCTTACAATAATAAACAATTGTTTTGTTCACATAATGCAGTTTTTCCACTGCATTTCATTTAATGCCAGAGCTCAAATCAGTCATGCATAGTATTTTTTTTTTCACCAGAATTCATGATGAATGCAGTCTAAACCGAGTGTATTTGCATTCAGAAGCTATTTTTGTGTGTGCGTGTGTAATTTGATTGAAAATGCATTATTGTATTGTTCATTTATAAGATTGCTGTATAATCAAACCTCTTTTAATGAGGATTCGACCTATCCATCTTTGACAGAGAAAAAACATTTAAACACATAATGAGAACTTCCCAGATCCCCAAGTGGACCATTGCGTCGATGATGATGATTTGGAAGGTTCCCCTGGCAGCTCTTACACCAGGCCTGACTGAGACTGTAGACACCATCATCTTTCCCTCTGGCTGATCCAGCATCTCCATGTCAACTCCTCACACTGCCAGCCCAGACTGATGACCCTGAATCTGCCAATTAGAGCCAGAGCTGGGCTCCTCAGTCAACAGGCCATATGATTAACTCTGCCTCAGGCACTGTTATAGAAAATGAGAGAGACAAAAAATAAAAAAAACCCTCCACAAACTCTCCATAATCTGACAGATGAGTCCCTACATTGAGATGTTTGTGCAGAACGTAACGTTTCCCAGAGCAATGGAGAAGGTCTCCATCACGGAGATTAAATCCGATTACCATAGAAATGAATGCAGATGAATTTACGTTATTTATTCCGCTGATGTCTTGGGCTCTGAAGTAGCATTAGCACTTTGCAAAAACTGTGCAGATTTGTCTAAACAAGCGCCTAATTAGCAGCCAGAATGCATGTGATCCCGCTGACAGTTATTTCCACACAAGATGTTTTTGAGCTGATTTGGGTCAAATGCAAGTGACAGTGTTGTTTTTGTGTCTACTCAATTGCAGGAGCCTTTCACCACGTTCTTCCTTAAACGCCAACGCGGCAACAAGTTTGATCACCCAAACCGCACTTTTTGCTTCCGGTCTCGAGCCCGCTCGATGGAGGCACTGCCAGCGTGAATCTGCGGATGTGAAGGTAATCAGCTATCAGATTTGTACATTGTAATGTCTAAACCAGGCTTGTTGCCGTCAAAAAGCGAGTCATTAGTGCCTGACTGTTGTGATGATATAGGACAACATTACTAGCTGCAACTGTGAGGAATTGACTAAACAATTCCTCGAAGAGCTTCTCTTTAAGTCCCAATCAATCAACCAAAATTGGTATCATCCAGTTCCCAAAAACAACCGATAAGATTGTTTTAGATTGGCAACAACGTTTAGTTCATGTAGCTTCCGAGCAGCTTCAGTGATATTTTTTTTTTCAACATTTTTGTGAAATCAACATTTTTCTTCATTAACATTTTTCTTCATAAACATTTTAGTAAAACATCGCTCAACATGCACACATATTTCAGAGCGCTATCACTTCATCAGTCGTAATGGTTGTTCCCCCCGTTGCCTCCCCAGCGCTGCGGCTCAGCAAGAGCTCTCGGAGCTGACCTAAAAGTGTCATACTTTTCCAACACACTCAGTGACGGGTTAGCTTCGCCTCAGGCAATTAATAAAGCATTAATGACAAAAGCTATTTAAAATGTAGTCTTTTATGTAAAGGCAAGGCTTTTTACTACCCCGGGCTGGGGAACAGCATTCCAACAACACAAGGTGCGGGCGATGTGCATGGCTGTACAGCGAAACACTAGATATGAGGCCTCTCGGACCACTTACGGTGTCTGCATGGATCATGTTAAACACATTTAATGGTCAGTAATCTGTTAGGGCAGAAAATGGTGATTTTTTGTGTAGCAGGAGTTGTTTTTTTGTTATGTATGAGCAGCATTTTTATCATAAACGACTAGCTTTGTGTTGTATTACCTTGCTATATGCAGTCATTCTGTTTGAATGACTGGTTATTTAATAGAGCTTATAGCAATAATACAGACCATCAGATGTTTGTAATATGTATGTAAAAACTTGTGTGTGGTGTTAAATGTGGGATTTTTGAGTCTGAACAAAACTCTCCAACAAAACTATACTTTTGTCTTTGTGAAATGTGTTTTTTTTTTCCGCAATATAATATAATATAATATAATGAATATATAAAAATAATAAAATAAATATGATATTCCATTTTTTGTGCTGCTTTTTTAGAAAGTGCAGCATTATCTAAAAGTTCGGGTAGATACTAAAGTCATTTTTAGAAACATTTTGGTTAAATTATTAATTTATTTAGATATTTAATATTTTTTTTATTGTTTTTATGTTATTTAGTAATGCTGCAGTGGCCTTTAGAGGTTTATTCTGCATCACATCACCCTGAACTTAGTCATTACCCACAATTCCCTGTAATGATCTTATACAGCACAAAACAGCAAAATAGCAGCATTATAAGAGCAAATCCACTGTTCACTGGCCCCTTTTCCCAGACCACTGCCTCAGAACAGGCCAAGTCCATTAAAGGTCATAATAGTGAATGTCATTGAGCTTTTTCGGTTACATAACCGAAGAAGTCATATATTTTCGGTTATACATGTATATATATATACACCACCGGTCAAAAGTTTAAGATCGGTAAAATTTTTTATGTTTTTAAAAGAACTTCTGCTCACCAAGGCTGCAATTTTTTTAAAATAGAAAAATACACAAAAAACACAGTAATATTGTGAAATATTATGACAATTTAAAATGACTTTTTTATGTTAATATATTAAAATCAGAGCTGTCAGTTAAACGCGTTATTAACGGCGTTAACGCAAACCCATTTTAACGGCGTTAATTTTTTTATCGCGCGATTAACGGTCTTTTTGTCCTAGCAAACTTTGTAGTTTTTTCACATACTTTTGCAACAGGACGCGGCATGCGTCCTGATCCATTTCAGCGTCTCGCGCTCGTCATCCACTCAAAGCCGGCTCGCAAGCCCAAACGAGTGTGTGCGGCGTGCCTGTTGTTTTGTTTCCGGTCTAGCTAGATCCGCTTGCGCTTTGGTCGAAGAAGCAACGAAACGTCCTCGCGCGGCGCAAGCAATTGAATGAATGGGTTTCAGAGCGCAGCGCGAGGGACGTTTTGTGCCGCACACACTCGTTTCAGCTTGCGAGCCGGCCAAATAGTAACGTTATGTTTTGAGTGGATGACGAGCGCGAGACGCCGAAATGGATGCCAATGAGATTCTGAATGTAAAGTTTACTTTTAAAAAGTTGCCAAATTGTCCCATTGACAAGACCAAAGCGATCTGTATGTTTTGTCATTATGAACTGAGCTATCATCATCGCAGCACGTCCAGCCTGAAACACCACTTGATGATGGCCAAGCAAACACACACACACAAACACAGATGATGCAAATTCTCCACCCCCTCGTCAATATCAGGACCTCGTCAGTATTTCTTTCACCCTTTTATTGATGGACAGTGTTGCATTGTGTGAGAGATTATTTAGGCTATATATGTTAGAGTGAAATTGAACACTATTCCAATGTTATTTTCAATAATAATAATTAAAAAAAAACATTTGCACTAAACAAGCCAATCCACTTTTCCATGTTGATAAGAGCATTAAAATGAGAAAAAAAATGTAACAAAAAGAAATCAAAAGACATTAAGAATAGATAAAAATGTGCGAATTAATCGCAAGTTAACTATGACATTAATGCGATTAATCGCGATTAAATATTTTAATCGTTTGACAGCACTAATTAAAATGTAATTTATTCCTCTGAAAAAAAGCTGAATTTTCAGCATCATTACTCCAGTCTTCAGTGTCACATGCTCCTTCACATGCGTCACATGATCCTTCACAAATCACTCTAATATGATGATTTTATGCTCCAAAAACATGTATGATTATTATCCATGTTGAAAACAGTTTTTTACATTTTTATTTCAGGATTCTTTGATGAATTGAACGTTTAAAAGAACAACATTTATTTAATTAGAACCTTTTCTAACATTATAAATGTCTTTACTGTAACTTTTGATCAATGTAACTCATCCTTGATGAATAGAAGTATTGATTTCTTTTTTTTTTTTTCCCCAAAATAAAATACAAATTCTTACTGACCCCAAACTTTTTAAAGGGTAGTGTTTAATGTATCAAAAGCTTTCCATTTCAGATAAAAGCTGTTCTTTTGAACTTTCTTTTCATCAAAGAATCCTGAAATAAAAATGTAAAAAACTGTTTTCAACATGGATAATAATCATACATGTTTTTGGAGCATAAAATCATTCATATTAGAGTGATTTGTGAAGGATCATGTGAGCACAATAAGGAATAAATTACGTTTTAATATATATTAACATAGAACAGTCATTTTAAATTGTCATAATATTTCACAATATTTTGTGTATTTTTTATCAAAAAATTGCAGCCTTGGTGAGCAGAAGAGACTTCTTTTAAAAACATAAAAAATCTTACCGATCCAAAATCAAAGTTTGTGTTTACCTAATATATGTGGGTGCACTGTATATAATTATTTTATTTATATAATTATTTTGTATATATATACATAAACACACATGCATGTATATTTAAGAAAAAAATATCATTTATATATATAATATATATATATATATATATATATATATATATATATATATATATATATATATATATATATATATATATATATATATATAACATTATATATAAATCTATATACATGAAAATATTTCTTACATATATACAAGCATGTGTGTGTATTTATATATAAATACAAAATAATTATATAAATAAAATAATTATATACAGTGCACCCACATATATTATGTAAACACAAACTTTTATTTTGTATGCGATTAATCGCGATTAATTGTTTGACAGCCATAATATATACACTCACCAGGACCACTTTATTGAGTACCCCATGCTAGTAACGGGTTGGACCCCCTTTTGCCTTCAGAACTGCCTCAATTCTTCGTGGCATAGATTCAACAAGGTGCTGGAAGCATTCCTCAGGGAGTTTGGTCCATATTGACATGATGGCATCACACAGTTGCCGCAGATTTGTCGGCTGCACATCCATGATGCGAATCTCCCGTTCCACCACATCCCAAAGATGCTCTATTGGATTGAGATCTGGTGACTGTGGAGGCCATTTGAGTACAGCGAACTCATTGTCATGTTCAGAGAAACCAGTCTGAGATGATTCCAGCTTTATGACATGGCGCATTATCCTGCTGAAAGTAGCCATCAGAAGTTGGGTACATTGTGGTCATAAAGGGATGGACATGGTCAGCAACAATACTCAGGTAGGCTGTGGCGTTGCAACGATGCTCAATTGGTACCAAGGGGCCCAAAGAGTGCCAAGAAAATATTCCCCACACCATGACACCACCACCAGCCTGAACCGTTGATACAAGGCAGGATGGATCCATGCTTTCATGTTGTAGACGCCAAATATCTGACCCTTCCATCCTAATGTCGCAGCAGAAATTGGAGACTCATCAGACCAGGCAACGTTTTTCCAATCTTCTATTGTCCAATTTCGATGAGCTTGTGCAAATTGTAGCCTCAGTTTCCTGTTCTTAGCTGAAAGGAGTGGCACCCAGTGTGGTCTTCTGCTGCTGTAGCCCATCTGCCTCAAAGTTCGACGTACTGTGCGTTCAGAGATGCTCTTCTGCCCACCTTGGTTGTAACTGGTGGTTATTTGAGTCACTGTTGCCCTTCTATCAGCTCGAACCAGTCTGGCCATTCTCCTCTGACCTCTGGCATCAACAAGGCATTTCCACCCACAGAACTGCCGCTCACTGGATGTTTTTTCTTTTCGGACCATTCTCTGTAAACCCTGAGAGATGGTTGTGCGTGAAAATCCCAGTAGATTAGCAGTTTCTGAAATACTCAGACCAGCCCTTCTGGCACCAACAATCATGCCACGTTCAAAGTCACTCAAATCACCTTTCTTCCCCATACTGATGCTCGGTTTGAACTGCAGGAGATTGTCTTGACCATGTCTACATGCCTAAATGCACTGAGTTGCCGCCATGTAATTGGCTGCTTAGAAATGAAGTGTTAACGAGCAGTTGGACAGGTGTACCTAATAAAGTGGCCGGTGAGTGTATATATATATATATATATATATATATATATATATATATATATATATATATATATATATATATATATATATATTTATTTATTACAGCTTGATAGATAGATAGCCTTGTCAAAAGACACCTCCTGCTAAGAGTAACTCCTCCAATCGTCAACATCTTCTCAATAATCTGTCTGAGGGAGTGTGATGAGGCAGTCGTGGCCGGTGACAGCTCTCCAGGAGGGTGTCATTAGGGCGAACGGTGTAAAGCTGAAGAGTTTGAGTGTGATTGACTTGTCAGCCCATTATGGTGCTGTAGAGGAATTATTGGCTCACGAACGAAGCGGGCTGACGACGTGGATCACGGCACTAGCCTTCCAAACTGTTCGCAACTAAGTAACTGTCTGCAAAGTTTATAAACCAACCCTCCTGTGAAAGAACAGACAGAACTTGGTCTAATTTTAGTTGTTAATTTTGCTTTACAATATTTATAAAAATATTTTAAATATTTTAAAAATATTACTTCTTCCCACTCCATTTCAAGCATGAGTGTAAAAGTTATTATTATTGTGTGTCTTTTTTTGTCACACTACTTTGCTTGAAATAAATAAATAAATAAAAATAAAATACTTATTGTTTAAAAAAAAAATATTTGTTTCATATAATACAATTCTTTTAAAATGTAATTATTAATTAAAAAAAATATATAATTTTAATTTACAATAATCCTAATCCTAATATAATACTAAGGCAGTTTTACCCTGATGCATTTCTGTTGAAAATAAAATGTATTGTTTATTTATTTATTATGATTCTTTTCTTTGTTTTGCTTTGAGTTGCTGAAGTGAAACCTCAAGCTTGGTCAATGGTCTGGCCTAGCTTCTATTAGTTGCTTACAGTGTAGAAATGATGTTTGTATTTTAGAGCTGTGAGAGATGTGAGACATCCTAAAGGACTGATGAAATACCGGGACTTAACCGTCATAAAACAGGGTGCATTTTTAAATCCTGACCTTACACCAAAAGCAAGCGGTGTTTTATTGTAAGCATACTGTTTCTAGTGACCCTTCATGTGAAAGTCCTCTTGTTTTATGGTGCTTTAGAGAACTCTCTTTTACACACCAAAGGGATGTAGTTAAACAGCTCATTTCAACAGGCGGTGTGTAACAGCATCTTGAATCCAAAACAGCAGCGTTGAGGAGAAAACATTCAACCTGTCAGGTTCAGATGTGTGCGGGCAGAATAAGGTCTTAAATGATTTTAAATGGTTTTAAAGGTTCTTCAAAGGCAAGAGATTTTGACTGACACTAAACAGGGAGGAGGTCACATTCCTCGTGTGCACATGCCCCAATGTACAGAGGCGTCTCTCACAGGGAATTATGGGTAATTTGCACTGATTCGGCAGTGAGAACGGAGAAGGATTGGGAATGTGGCAGCTCTGGATATGAGGCTATCAAGGTCAGGGAAGCATGTAAAAAAATTAAGCAAAAATTAATCATGTATTTAGTAGAACAATGTGACTGCATTCACTTCCACTTAAAGTTTTTATTTGTGCATTTTAACGTTTAGAAGAACAACGGTTGCAGTAATTGTTTTCTCAAAAGATATATACTCATTTTAATGACGCATTTTTTAAAAATCTGTGCTCGTTACATTAAAGGGTTAGTTCACCCAAAAATGAAAATTAAGTCATTAATTACTCACCTTCATGCTGTACCAACCCCGTAAGACCTTCGTTCATCTTCGGAACACAAATAAAGATATTTTTGATTCAATCTGAGAGCTGGATCACTCCTCCATAGGCTGCCTAAGGGACTGGCTCTTGACGGCCCATAAAGTCAATAAATAAAATGTTTAAATATTCCATGTGCCTACAGTGGCTCAATTATAAGTTTATCAGAGCGACGAGACTACTTTTTTTGCGAAAATAACAAATAACGACTTTATTGGACTATTCCATTACTTCCTTATGGGCGCATGCGCGAGAACTGAGATGACGACGTTCTTAGACTGCTTCTTGTTACCGGCTGCTCACCGCTTAGGAGTACTACCGCCACCTACCGTATCAGATGATGTGCAGATATAGCCGGAGCGCAGTCATCATCTTATACGGTAGGTGGCGGTAATACTTTCCTAAGCGGTGAGCAGCCGGTATAAGAAGTAGTCGAATGAGAACGTCCTCATCTCAGTTCTCGCACATGCGCCCATAAGGAAGTAATGGAATAGTCGAAGAAAGTCGATATTTATGTTATTTTCGCAAAAAGTAGTCTCGTCGCTTGATAAACTTATAATTGAGCCGCTGTAGGCACATGGAATATTTAAACATTTTCTTTAATGACTTTATGGGCTGTTAAGAGCCAGTCCCTTAGGCAGTCTATGGAGGAGTGATCCAGCTCTCAGATTTAATCAAAAATATCTTCATTTGTGTTCCAAAGATGAACGAAGGTCTTACAGGGTTAGAACAGCATGGGGGTGAGTAATTAATGACTTAATTTTCATTTTTGGGTGAACTAACCCTTTAAGCATTACGTTTCACTATCTTTTCTATCAATGGTTACACTCCTCCAAAATCCCAACAAAACCAATCCGGCCTCCTGTACCTCAACACACACAGTGGATCCATCCATCAGCTCACTTCAGTTCAAACCTCGATAAAGTGTTCTGTCATCTCTCGTGTTTCCTTTGTATATTCCCCCTCCCCATCTCTGTGTGTTTGCTGCATTCCCACACTCTCCGAGTGTATTTAAATGTACTCCGATGGTCCTTCACTGGTCTCCAGGGTCACTTTCCATGTACGCCTGAAACGTGGCCAACACTTTGAGTAATTAAACTACAAAACATGAAATGAATGCATTGGTATTTTTGCATGTACATTTCAACTCCCCTGTATCCCTTTACAATATTTATACAGTACATCTGGAAATGTTTGGATTTGACTTGAGATTCTTTTGCTTTTTCTCTCCCACCTGTCCTCTTCCTCTCCACCTCATAGGAGTTGATCCCGGAGTTCTACTACCTGCCAGAGATGTTTGTGAACAGTAATGGCTACTGTCTGGGTGACAGGGATGATGGTGTTCCTGTTTGTGATGTGGAACTACCAGCTTGGGCAAAGAAACCAGAGGACTTTGTCAGGATCAACAGGATGGTAAGTCAAACTCACTGCCTAACTACAACTTTCTTTGTCTGTAGACATCCTGTGTAAAATAAACATGGCTAAACATTCTAGGCCAGAACAGAATCTGCATCTTGATTCTGTCATTTACAAAGTTTGCAGAAACCATAGAGGACCTCAGAGCCTGGCAGTCTTCTTACTTGTCCCATCCTAACTTGCTCTATGTGGCATTGGGTATACTTGGGAAATGTATTGGAAATCGTATTCCGAATTATCTTAACGGATCTTTTTCCTCAACCATTCCATTAACACATATTTTAGTAGGTTTGAGGAAGAAATATTAGAAATATTTTTTTTTTTTACTAAAATAACTAGGGCTGTAATCAACCAAAGAAATCCTTAGTCGACCAAGGTCTTGTCCTGTGCAACGATTAGTCGACTAAAAAAACAAAAAACAAAAAAACGGATGTTTTGATTGAACATTTTTTAAACAATTGTCATAGAGCATTTATAAAACAACAACGAAAAAACATCGAAAATAAATAAAACTATAATAATAATACAATTCTATGAAAATTAAGTGATTTGTTTAACTGCAAGTGAGGAGCTCTGTCCTTGGTCTATAGTGACAGTCACAATCGCGCACCTGATCACACCACACGCTACAAAATAATATAACTGCTATCTGCCACATAATGAAAAATCCTAACAAAAGCTCTCGTTACAGGCTGTATTCTTCTTTACTTACAAAGCTATGGGTTAACTTTTGTCCAGCCGATCTGTTAGGCGTTTTAAAACAACAGACAAAATAGCCTAAAAACAATCTCTGTTGTAAGATAGCATATAAGTTTATTTTCGTTTTGTTACATTATTTAGACTACTTTCAAATGAGTCAAGTGTACAAATAAAAACCTATTAAGAAAACAATCTATTGAGTCAGTATGATAAAGCCGTTAAAAGAGCTGCTCACGTCTTTTGCGCGCTCAAGTTCGATTTTAAATAGGCACGCGATGTGCGCGCTCATAATGGAGCAACGCGTTCGCCACCGTCGCTACCTCCAGAAAGATGTAGCCAGACAAAAGATTTAGATTTCTTGGACATTCTGTCGACTAAAGTAGCGTGAACTGAATGAATACAGCAAAACTACCTACCAGTACATCCCTTACTGAGCGCGAGCAGCAGCGCAGCCAGTAGGTGCGGTTCCCGAGTGTGTTATGTGTGTACGCTAAACTGTGGCGCAGTTATAAGAAATAGCCTAAATTAAAGCATTTAAAGTTGGGGATAAAACATAGGCTAATTATATTTAGAATACAGTAATAAATAACTGCTTTATAAAGGAATAAATATCAAGGAGTAAATCATATAAAATGTATTTCTATTGGTAAAAAAAAAAAAAAAAAATGCGACTGGTCGAACCAATAAGAATGTCAGTCGACCAAGACGGCATTGACTGATTAGTCGACTAAACGACTAAAGTTGACAGCCCTAAAAATAACAGACTTATGAGAATCCTTTCTTTCGGAAATTGCATTTATTTGGTTTATATGTAAATTTAGATTCAGTTTTTCAGTTTTTAAAACAAGAACAAGTCTCTTACCAAGACTGCATTTATTTAATTATAATTATTTAAAAAAAAATAATTAAAACAGGATGCACAGTAATATTGTGAAATATTCAATTTAAAATAACTAATTTCTATTTTAAAATTTAATGTATTCCTGTAATGGCAAAGCTGCATTTTCAGCATCCTTACTCCAGTCTTCAGTGTCACATTAATCCATAATTATTCTAATATGCCGATATAGTCATATTCTAATTTGTACCACTTACATTGTTTTCCATAATACATTTAAAAAAAGAAACAGGACAGACAGACAGACAGACAGACAGACAGACAGACAGACAGAACAGACAGACAGACAGACAGACAGACAGACAGACAGACAGACAGACAGACAGACAGACAGACAGACAGACAGACAGGCAGACGAGGCAGGCAGACAGGCAGGCAGACCACAGGCAGACAGGCAGGCAGACAGGCAGGCAGGCAGGCAGGCAGACAGATAGATAGATAGAAGAGAATACATTTGCTGTAGAAGAGCGGTCTCACGTTGGCCTACTGATGTCGTATTGCTCTGCTTACGATATTACATCAACTGATGTAACGTCTGAACAGAATCTGCTATCTTAATTTTAATTTGTAATCCATTTCCTTCCATCTTTTCCCCTGAGATCACACTCATTCGTTCATATGATACAGCATCCTGGTCTTCTGCAGGCCTCTGCGTCCTGCTTTCCCTCAATGAAGGTCGTAATGTAGTGCACTGCTCAATACTAATGTAATCTACCGCTGACCTGAATGATGTCGCGGAGGACAGGCCCGGCCACTGTCCCTTATAATGTTACCCTAATGCCGGCCTCATCAATCATGATTTGGCTCACAAAAGACAGGACCTCATGGATATATATGTGTGTGTGTGTGTCCTGTCCACCAATCCCTCTAGACTGCAGTGGGGTCTAAATTGTGTACTGCCTTATATAATGGCTCTATCTAGCGTGGAACTGTATAGCCTATGCTGCAGGGTGTGTAATTTAATATTATGTGTGTTGTGTGTGTGTGTTTATGCATTTAAAGCTACTGATTGTGTATCAAAACTGCTGCCAAATCAAAGTATTAGAGGTGTGTTAATATTGGCCACACTGCCCGAGGAAAAAGCACTACAGCAAACACACTTGACCTTTTCAGCTGCAGTGACAGTGCTGGGGTGTATGTGTGTGTGTGTGTCTTGTAGAGGTGACCTTTCCTCCGGCCTAATTTTTTTTCCTGGTTTAACACATTCAACTATTTAGACACACACACTCACACATATACATGGACATATCCAAAGATCAAACAATACCTGTCTGTTAAAGCAAGGTTTTCTTAAAGAAAGGGCTTGAGGATGTCAAAACACCTCAGAATCTATTTGACACGACTATCTGACATGAGCCTTAAATGATGCAAAAGTGTGTTCACGTCTCACAGTTTGGTTCCTCTTTCTGGAAACTCAAAATTTTCCTTAACAGCTTTTGTATAGTGCCTCAAAATCATTGATTTGGTGTGTCCTTGTAATTTAACGAAATAAGTTGTAAGTATTGTGGATAAGACATCTCCACACAGGTTAAGACAGTTTTACACTCACCGGCCACTTTATTAAGTACCCCATGCTAGTAACGGGTTGGACCCCCTTTTGCCTTCAGAACTGCCTCAATTCTTCGTGGCATAGATTCAACAAGGTGCTGGAAGCATTTCTCAGGGAGTTTGGTCCATATTGACATGATGGCATCACACAGTTGCCGCAGATTTGTCGGCTGCACATCCATGATGCGAATCTCCGTTCCACCACATCCCAAAGATGCTCTATTGGATTGAGATCTGGTGACTGTGGAGGCCATTTGAGTACAGCGAACTCATTGTCATGTTCAAGAAACCAGTCTGAGATGATTCCAGCTTTATGACATGGCGCATTATCCTGCTGAAAGTAGCCATCAGAAGTTGGGTACATTGTGGTCATAAAGGGATGGACATGGTCAGCAACAATACTCAGGTAGGCTGTGGCGTTGCAACGATGCTCAATTGGTACCAAGGGGCCCAAAGAGTGCCAAGAAAATATTCCCCACACCATGACACCACCACCACCAGCCTGAACCGTTGATACAAGGCAGGATGGATCCATGCTTTCATGTTGTAGACACCAAATTCTGACCCTACCATCCGAATGTCGCAGCAGAAATCGAGACTCATCAGACCAGGCAACGTTTTTCCAATCTTCTATTGTCCAATTTCGATGAGCTTGTGCAAATTGTAGCCTCAGTTTCCTGTTCTTAGCTGAAAGGAGTGGCACCCGGTGTGGTCTTCTGCTGCTGTCGCCCATCTGCCTCAAAGTTCGACGTACTGTGCGTTCAGAGATGCTCTTCTGCCCACCTTGGTTGTAACGGGTGGTTATTTGAGTCACTGTTGCCCTTCTATCAGCTCGAACCAGTCTGGCCATTCTCCTCTGACCTCTGGCATCAACAAGGCAAAAAAAATGATGGCAACAGATTACAAGCAATAGTATTAATTCAATTTAAAGAGCAACATGCAGGTTGAATTTATTTCTGAATTAATACATTAAATTGTCTGCAGAGGTCTTTTAAAAAAAACGTATGTAAAAATTTCTAATGAAATCTCATTTGATGTAGATATTTTGGTTAAAAACGCACTAGGCTCTGGAATACGCCTTTCCCGCAAGCAACGCGTCATATGACGTCGCCCGAGGAAAACAAATGAGCTCGCAGTCCGCTTTCTCATGACTGGGTGTTGATGTAGTTAGAGCAGTAGTGAGAGACAGAAAGTTTTAGAGAAGCCATACTGGTAAATTATTGTGTTTGTGTTTGTTGCACGAATTCCAGCCTGTCAGGACATCATATCCATCATTTTCCTTCAAGGAAAAACAAGGCTTTTTGGTCTTGGGTGCGTTATGTGCAGGTGAATAGAACAGACTTCACTGCCGCGTCTTTTACCACACACACTCAGTCGTTTGTGGCGCACATTTCACTCGGTTTAAATGGTATCACTAACTGCATTTGAAAAGCATTATTTATTTGTTGTTATGGCATGGTCATTAGTCAATGTGGATAGTGCTAACCAGCTTGGATGGACTGCATAATCACTGTCAGCGTAGAATATGAGAAGACAAAACGTTGCTGGCTTAAATTAAGACAATCTAAATGGATGTTTAATCAAGAATAAAGTCGAATGTATGTTTGCTTAAGCAGATTTATTACAAAACACCAAGGTACTAGCCATACAGTAGATGAACCAGCGTTAGCCACGGTGCTAACTTACATGAACTCACTTGCCCTATTCGCCACTGGTTTTCTCGACACCACAACTCTAACGTTAGTTCTCTCCTCTGCCCATTGTTCGTCCCCCGATCTTCCCCTGACTTCTATCTCGCCTAGAAGGCTCATAATTATATGCCTGTGGGCCATCATAGGCATATTCCTCAACATCGGAGAACGCGGTTTCGTCGTTCGCGTCCATTGTAACCTGAGCCTGAACTTGAACAGACTCCCTCGGCGATAGTCACTTCCGGTTAGTGCGTCGTAGACGCGGGAGTTATTTTATCACAATTTTTCTCGAAATATCGTTAATGGCTAAATATATATTACTCCAGTTCAGAAAATCTAGTTGTTTTATCGTCAACATACACTATGCTATATAGGGGTGTCCAACCTGCATGTTGCTCTTTAACAAATTAGAATTGAGTAAAAATTATTCAAATTAATTCCTTAAAAGTAAACCATTTAAAATGAGTAAATTTACAACAAAAAAACTTACATTTAAGTCGCCATTATGGTGATCAGTGTTTGTTTTAGGTTTTTCCTTCAGTGATTCTGCTTGTTAACATCAGGTGTCTTTAATGTTGTCGACTATAAAATAAAAGAGTTCTTAATTAATCTTTGACGTCTGTCTGTTATTCAGATTTTTTGTTTAATTTTTTGGTGTAAACTTTACTCATTTTAAATGGTTAACTTTTAAGGAATAATTTGATAAATTGTTACTCAATTCTAATTTGTTCAATTTAATTAATAACATTGCTTGTAATATGTTGCCACAGTTGTATTGATTAGATAAAGCTTATTCATTTTTACAGTGTATATAGAGTAGTTTTTTTTTCAAGCAATTCATTTGTTTTAGCTTATTTTTTCAAATGTAGCTAGTGATGATTTTTTTTCACTGAAATTCATGTAATTGAAAAGTTCACTGATCAATTAAATGATTCACTGATTCATTTTTGATATGCTTACAGTATAAGTCTGCTTATGTTATGAAAAAAAAACACATTTAAAGTACCATATAACTGGTCCATGCAATTGGTATGATATTTTACAAGTTTTCTGAAGTTTAGTCAATATCACTATTGATAAAGTCAATATTTGCTGAAAACCTTGTTGTATAGATCTCAAATCTCATTTGAAGTTGATTTGATATCATTGACACCAGACATCTTTTGAATATTTATCCTGCCATATTTGCTGGACTGTAAAATATATAAATGGAACACACAAAAATGATGTTTCAATTAAATGTTTCAATAAATATTAATTTCATTTTGTTGATATTTTTAATGTGATCCTTTGCTTTGTTGGAACGCCTAGTGTTTTTCGCATGATTTTAGGTTAGTTGAATAGCACATACATTTTTAAACAGGCTACGGCTCAGTTTTGCCCTTAGATCTTGTCCTTTCTTTTTCTTTCTCTGCTGCTCTCTTTCTCTCTGTCTCATTTAATCCCCTCTTTCCCTCCTTGTCTTTGTGCTCCCTTTCTCTCTGCCATTTCTTCCTCTCTTTCTTTCACTTAGTGTTCCCATCTTTGCATGTGTCACTTTCGATTGTAATGACATGCCCTGGGGGTAGCTCAGCCCCTGCGCTCCACGGCTTGCTCTGTTGGTAATAGCTGTTATTTCTGATGTGAGAGTGAGTGTGTAAAATCCAGCAGCGGGTCCCTGGGTGTGTTTGTGTGTGAGAGGAAGAGAAAAGTGTGTTTTTGTGTGCCATTCTGTGTTATTTGTTCCATCTTTTTTTTTTTCCTTTGTTATGTTTCAATGGGGTTTGATGTATATCTATAATAAAAAAAATGTGCATCTTTAAGCATTACCATTCCATAGCAGGTAGTATCTAGATCCCTATTGGAAAAGAATTATGCTTTATATTCATAACTGACCGTTATTAAAAAAAAAAACATACCTACTACCACTGCAATTCTTTAAAAAGAAATAACACTATTATTCAGCAAGGAAGCTTTAAAATGATCAAAAGTTACAGTAAAGACATTGATAATGTATAAGATTTCTATTTCAAAATATTTTTACCACCAAATTAGCATATCATAATGATTCTGAATGATCATGTGACACTGAAGACTGGACTAATGATGCTGAAAATTGAGCTTTGCAATTACAGGAATACTTTACATAAAAAAGAAAGATATTTAACAAAAATGACTGTATTTTTGACCATTTAAATGCAGCCTTGTTGAGCATGAGATACTATATGGTTGATCTTGTCCTTAAGTGTGTCCAAATACTAGAGCCACTGTATATTGTTGATTTAGATTACTGGTATTTGAGTTTCAAGAAGTGCATCTTTTATATTTTATGGAAAGACAGCTGTTAAAATATTGAACACAAGTTTATTTATTTACACCTTTTATGTTGGTTTCGGATTATTGCAGTCTTCTGAAGTAGCATCGCCCCGGGAGTATGTTTGTCTAGGGCTTGTGTGTTTGTGTCTGTAAGTCTGTGTGTATTTGTTTATGTTCGTGTTGTGTATGTATGTGTACCTTTCACCTCTAATTGCCCCGCTCTCTTTGACAGGCTCTGGAAAGCGAATTTGTGTCGTGTCAGCTGCACCAGTGGATTGACCTTATTTTTGGCTACAAACAACGTGGGCCCGAGGCGGCACGCGCCCTCAACGTCTTTCACCACCTGACCTACGAGGGCTCTGTCAACCTCGACAGCCTCGCCAGTGATCCCCCATTGTGCGAGGTAGGTCGCCGCCGCGGCATTGCCATGACAACGGCAACAGGTTTCTGGGATTTGTGGCATCTCTTTTTTTTAACCATTTTTATAATTGGACTGTGTCAGTGAATGTTAAAATCATAGCTGGAGTGTGTTGGAGTGTATAAGGCTGGGCAAGACTCAAGCGGTAACATTCTAATCTGAAAGATGAAGCCTACCCGTAAGTGCAATAAACTGCAATACATCTCAAATCCGCTAGAGGGCGGTCCCAAAAGGGAGCAAATATCCATAGACGTCATGTTAAAGCTGCAATACCTAAGATTTTTGCATTAAAATATCCCAAAATCACAAGGCCAGTGTTATATATTTAGTTAAGATGATAACTTACAATATTCCAAATGTTTCAAGCAATGTTTAAATCTCGAGAAAATTGAGATTTTAACCAAGGAAACGGGGCGTGTGAGCAGGGGTGAGCTGGGAGTCGCCAGTCAATTGCGTCATATCCGCGTTACCTCGGTTTCCGCTCGTACTACGTGTAGTCCTGGACAAATGCGGAAGTTGTAGTTGTGCGTTAGCGTCTATCAAGCAACAAACGTCAGCTTGTTTCGTGCATTTGTTATGGATTGGTGCACAATTATTCTTTTCAATTATTCTCGGAATGTGAACTGTTGGCTGTAAAGGGGGTCGCACACGGACGAGAAGAGCCGCGCCACGTCTAGGACAAAGTCCAGTATCGCACACCGGACGCGCACTTTCTCATCAGTATATGGCCAGCAATATTGTTATGTTTAATGACATGAAAGGAAGATAATGTCTGTTCTATGTTATGATTGTACAGTACAATTAAATACAATCGTTGCCGAGTCTGCAGTCTGAAAACTTTACCTCAGAACATCCGTTAACTGAATGAATTGAGAATATCACCTGAAAAATCTAATAACATCAGTAATTGTCATTCAAGCAGCTGATTTCTGTAAATGAATGCAAAACTAAATGCATATTGCAGCATAGGGCGAAGTCAGGATCCTTTAGCAACGATTTGACTTCAAACCCTCTCCACCATAGCTTCGTCCAGTGACTCGTACAGTAACATCTGTGATAACTAATTTACTTTTAAACCTGACTTTTCTTGTGGCTATTTCAGTTTAATGAAAAACAAGCATGTCATTAAACGCAACATTTATAGAAATCGAACTTTACCTCATCCATGACAACTAATTTTCGATTCCCGTCTGACTGATTTATCCACGGTGGAGTTGAAAACAACAGTTCCCATCATTCCGCGTTCCTCCACGTCGTCATCAAGCAAAGCCGTTGTTGTTGTTTTGAATGTAGCGCCCTCTAGCGACATGCCAATCTTAGGTATTGTAGCTTTAAAATCTCAGTTTTCACAGCATAAATTCATGTTTACAGTTTGGTCCCATGGACTTTTATTGTAATCTTCAATATGTTCTGCTAAAGGAGCTGTATGCAAGATTGAAGCCAAAACTAGTACTGCAATCACTTTCAAATTAGGGTGTATCCCCACCTTCCCCCATGACTCGAGGTTGCCAGATATGCTGCAGGTTCCAGCAGGAATGTAGTCTGCTACCAGAAGCTTCCAATGGCAAGTGACGAATCCTACACAGTGATTTTTTTTCTGTTTAGTATTTATTTCGGACTTTGTAACAAAGTATTTCGAATTAATATTTAGTTTTTTAGGGTTTCGCAACGTTAGATTTTTTTTTTTTATCCAATTCCGAACACGTTTGTATCTGCAGCTGTGGTAACTAGAGAAGAACTGGCAACCCAAATGCGCAACACTACTGAATCCGTGATTGGTAGATCGGTGGAGAGTGACGCATCAGAACAAAACACAACTTGACAACATCAACATCAGTCAAGGGCTGCGACTTCACTGTTTAAATGTCAATATCCTGGCCGGACTACTGTTGTCAGTGATATAAGTTTTTGAAATGAACATGATTTCTTAATGTCTAGTGACCTATCAGGGAAAATGTATGATTAATTGAAATACATTTCTTGCATACAGCTCCTTTAAATTAGCACTGAACAAAAACTAAGGTGAGCAGATTTTGAGTTTGCAAGCAAATCCAACATGTTAACATCCAACATGTCCGAAACAATTGCGTTAAGATATTCATTGTGCCGTGGGCTTCATTGATTATAACAGAACTTTGTGAAAATTAGTGCTGTCAAACGATTAAAATATTTAAGTCGCGATTAATACGCATTAATGCTCATAGTCAACTCGCAATTAAATCGCACATTTTTATCTATTCTTAATGTCTTTTGATTTCTTCTTTGTTACATTTTTCTCATTTTAATGCTCTTATCAACATGGAAAAGTGGATTGGCTTGTTTAGTGCAAATGTTTTTTTTTATTATTCATTATTGAAAATAACATTGGAATAGTGTTCAATTTCACTCTAACATATATAGCCTAAATAATCTCTCACACAATGCAACACTGTCCATCAATAAAAGGGTGAAAGAAAATACTGACGAGGTTCTGATATTGGCCAGGGGGCGGAGAATTTGCATCATCTGTGTTTGTGTGTGTGTGTGTGTTTGCTTGGCCATCATCAAGTGGTGTTTCAGGCTGGACGTGCTGTGACTATGATAGCTCAGTTCATAATGACAAAACATACAGATCGCTTTGGTCTTGTCAATGGGACAATTTGGCAACTTTTTAAAAGTAAACTTTACATTCAGAATCTCATTTGGCATCCATTTCGGCGTCTCGCGCTCGTCATTCCACTCAAAACATAACGTTACTATTTGGCCGGCTCAGCAAGCTGAAACGAGTGTGTGCGGCACAAACGTCACTCGACGCTGCGCTCTGAAACCCATTCATTGCAATTGCTTGCCCGCGTGAGGACGTTTCGTTGCTTCTTCGACCAAAGCGCAAGCGGATCTAGCTAGACCGGAAACAAAACAAGCAGGCATGCCACACACACTCGTTTCGAGCTTGCGAGCCGGCTTTGAGTGGATGACGAGCGCGAGACGCTGAAATGGATCAGGACGCATGCCGCGTCCTGTTGCAAAAGTATGTGAAACAACTACAAAGTTTGCTAGGACAAAAAGATCGTCGATCGCGTGATAAAAAAATTAACGCAGTTAAAATGGGTTTGCGTTACGCCGTTAAGTAACGCGTTTAACTGACAGCTCTAGTGAAAATGCAATGAACTAAGACAGCCGTTTAGTGACTATAAAGGGAGCACTCTGTCCGTGCCAAATTACACTTATGCTTACTTTTGGTTTGTGTGCGAAGAGACATTAACAATAAATCGTTTATCAGGAGTGTTTATGTGATCGTGTATTGTGCCGTATTGAAATGTAATGTGTTTTCAAGGGGAAGCGCTTCCTTAGCCTTACCCTGGAGTTGGTTCACTCTCTTCCTATTCATAGATGCCACCTACGTCACTACAAATAGAACGCCGCCATATTTGCGACCGACTCGCCCGGTACGGCCGCTCAAACTGCCTATTTGAATGAGAGAGAGAGATAGAGATACCTTGAGAAAATTTCAATTTTAGGCTCCGATCCTTATTTGTTACCCCCAGTTTTCTTTAGTCCATTATTATCTGCCCCAGGCTTGCCCTAATTGGCCTTTCATGAAATAGAAATACATTTGTCATAGAGCTATGGCACGCGTTCATGAGAGTCGAGGCGATGTCATTAATGAATCCTCTGCAGCAGTTCGGCTGGCATGAATGAATCTTTCTAATCCGAACATCAGCACTGGGACAGAGACAACTGCATCAGCACAGTCAGAGACATCAGTCAAATATTATAAAAGACTGCCATATCTCTCTGATAGAACAGATGTTCAGTTAACTTACAGAGAAGGTTAATCACAAATATCGAAATGAGTCTTTCGAGTCGAATCTTTTTGAATGATTTGGCTGCGGTTAAAAGCTATCAAGAGGTAAAGCTCTTCGTGATTATACATAATAATCAACATAAATTGCAGTTTGTTTGTTCACATAAAGCTATCATATTAATAAATAACGATATTAATATAACGGACGAGTAGTATTATATCACTTTTATGATACTTTTGTGATGTTTTTTGTCTTTTATTATTATTATTTTTTGCTTGACAGCCCCCAGTAGGCTGTTACTCGTTCACTCTTATTACATCGACAAGAAGAGTCCTTAGGCTACATAATTCAAAAATGTCCCTTTGTCTTCCACGGAAAGTAAACTTAAGGATTTGCTACATGATGGTGAGTAGTTAAATGACGGGCAAGTTATTCATTTCTGGAAGAACTAACGTTAGTCCTTTAATATGCATTTTTCAAGGCTGATTATGCATCGTATGCAGAGCTAACACTTGCACAAAAATAACATCTAAAGCGCGTCTGACGAAGACAAACGCAAGACGAACACATCTTTATGAACTTCAGAAAAATATTTATTAGATTTAGACAGACAGACAGACAGACAGTTATGTCAAAATAACCCCAAATCTAATAACTTACCACGATAAAGTGCATTTAAACAGATCCAACAAATTTAATGAAGAAAAACATTATCTGTCTATCTGTTTGTATATGTTGGCCACTGAGAGTAGGCTGTAATAGAAATATAATAAACCACAAATCAGCAACATGAGACTAAGTCTTTAAAAAAAAGATTTTCTATTCTCTCTTCTTTTGGTATGGAATAAAATACCAGTTCAGGGTTCCTCTTTCGGCTGTTTTTGCAGCCAACTGCACAACACATTGCAGGCATTAATGTGACCGTCGGTCGCAAACTGGTCGCAAAGATGGCGGCGCAAAGCTACAGTGACGTCACGTGAACCGAATGAATTGGGTAAAATGCTTTATAAATGTCACCACTAGATGGACAACGGTGTGTATTATGTAGCTAGAAACATGGGTTGTTTTTTTATTGATATATTTGCAGGTTAACCATTTTTTAAAGGTGTCTGGGTGCAACGGGTTTAAAATGATCGCAGTATCAACATTCGTCAACCGCAGTTCAAGCATGAATGAGCCCAGTGTCAGTTGAGACTGTCAGTATGTGTCATTCAGATCGTGCCATGCAAATATGTCCTCTGGGAAAGAGAAACTCAAACTGCTTACTCATGTGCGTTGCATCTTTTACTCTGAATGAGTGGTAACCATAACACTTTAGGTACATATAAATACTTTAAGTACAGACGGTAATATATCTGTGCCTACATCAGATTATTATAAAAATTGCGTTTGTACTCTTGCTTATGCAAAAGTCACCACCACATGCCAGGATGTTGTGGATGGTTGCAGATGTGTTGCTAGTGTTCTTAGTGCTTGGCATTGTTAAGGTGTTCTCTGTGGGATTGCTTACAGTCAAAACTGACTGTTCTATTCTAGACATTTCATCAATTTTCTGCCTGTTTTATCATCCACTATGCAAATATTTGAGATAATCTGACCATACACTCTTAGAAGAAAAGGTTCTATATACAGTAGAACCTTAAAAGGTTCTATCAGCGCTACCTACAGTATTTGGAACCCCTAAAAGGTTCTATACAAAACCCTTTTTAAGGGTTCAATAATAAGAACACTTTAGGGTTCTTTGTAACCAAGAAAAAGGTTCTATATGGAACCTTTTGGGTTCATTCATTATCATTTGTTTTGTCCTTTCCGGATTAAATATTTCATATTATTGACAAACATCAAGACCCTAAAATGTATTTATGAATGCATGTGAATGATCACAAAATACAAGATGGGGGTTAGAAAATGTAGATATTTGTATCGTTTTATGTAGTTAATCGATATCACACGAAGAGTGCCATTTCAGTTTTTCTCCTCCAAAAATCAGCATGATTAAAATGTGATGTTAAATTACTACAACAGTTTAATAAACAATAATTTAATTACAACTACAAAATGTTGCAGAATAATGTAATATATGAATAAATAATAGCCTATAAAGAACCTTTATGCCAAAAGGGTTCTTTCATGTCATTATAGAACCTTTTTCAGCATAAAATGTTCTTTGGAGTTGAGTAAAGAACCCTGTGCTTCATATATAGAACCCCTTTTTTCTTAGAGTGTATAAGTAGAACCACTCTTTTCCACATCTAGACTCATGATTTGAATGATATTTTATGCTCATATCATAGATGGTGCACAAAACAGTGGTATTTTAGCATAATGTATTATAGTATTGATAATAATTCTGAATTAGCTTTTTTCAGATTTTTAAATTTAAGTTTTAGCAAATCTGTTATTTGCTTTTGTCTTTTTAGTCATTAGTTTTATTTAAATATTTGTATTTACTTATTCCTAAATGTCAACTATTCGGCTATGTCTATTAAACCTCTGACACAATCACAACATTCAAATCTGTGTTTGCGCTACCGCTGACCCAGAGAAAGCAGTTATCATGAAACAGCTCAACAGAAGCGGTAAAAATAGAGCAAATCGATTACATTTTATGCCACCATGTGGCGACTTGCAGAGATGTATAAAGTACTAGAAACCCGGACTTGAGCTAAAAGTACAAGTGCTCTATCAAAAAAGTGACTTGAGTAGAAGTTGAAGTGCTCTTTAAGCACCACACTACAAGTAGAAGTACTAAAGTATTCAACATTTTTTCTACTTAAGTATTACAAGTAGTTTATTTTAAAATTCACTACTTAAGTACTAAAAGTACAAATATTGTGTCATGTAATTATTAAAGAAAGCAGTCAAAAGTTTGAACTAGCAATCAAATAGGGCGATTTAGCGGGATAAAAATTTGCTTTGGTGGATGCCAAAAAAATGTCATTGCAGGACAACCCCTGCATTAGTTGTCAATATGTGTGTCAATCAATACCATTACCCAATAAAACTGGCGTGTGATTTAGGCACCATGAAAGCCAACTTGCAACGAATGATTCATAATTTTTTTTTTTTATAATTGTAACGAATAACTAGAAGAACAATAAAAAAATATCAAAGTAAAAGTATTAAATTCATCGAAAATATCTACTGAAGTAAAAGTATGAGAAAAAACAATACTCTAGTAGTGTACAGATACAGCATTTTAGTACTTAAGTAAAGTACTTAAGTAGTTCTACTTCGTTACTATACATCTCTGGCGACTTGAATCATTCACTCAAGACATTCCTTCAAAAACGCTGATTCATCCAGTAAAGAAACAAGTTTAGCATTTATGAGTGAGTCATTGAATCATTCATTTAGTGTTTTAAATAAGTCAAATTAATTAACATTGTCATGTCAGAAGAATAGTGATCTGTTTGAAACAAATGATTCTCAATTTATCCAGAATCATGCAGCTCTACTTTATTTGAATTATCAAGAGCATGTTTTGATAGTTTTAAGGATTAAGTTGATTCATTCTTTGACATGAATGCAAATATATTTATTTTCTGGCTATCGACTACAATTGAATTCATCAAGCAATTAGCATGTAAATCAATGTTATTGATTTTCCACACAATAGTGTTTATTGACTGGTGTAAGTTTGGAAGAAGACTTAATTGTGTTTGTGGATATGATTCCTTCAACAGCAGCAGCTGGTAGGCAGCGTGTTTGTAGCAGTGCGTACCCCATACCTCCCTCCCTTGCTCCTCTTTTTCTCTCTCTCTCATTCCCTATATCTCTCCTGCTCCCTGTGATACCCACCATCTGCTGTCTGCAAAACAAGTCATTTATATACTGTCACTTCCAGGACTGCCTTTATTTGTCAAGTGACCACTATGCAAATCACTCACGGAACAGGAGGGCTAATTATCAAACAATATGGATAAAGCTTTGCTTTTCATCATTCAGCTCTACATCCCAGACAATAGCAATTATGTTTCTTTCATGTGGCCGCGTTCTTCACAAGCAGTCCAGCACTCTGAGAGCAATGGTAGCTGACAGCGAGGTTTGTTAGCCTTGGAAGAGCCAGAAAACTGGCTTTTATTTGTCAGTTCTGGAGTTTGAGAAGCCTTCATGTTCCACTAGTATATTCATAAAGTCTGTATTGCTTTTTATGTCATCCATGCGCCTATCAAAAGGCATTCAGACACTTAAATGCTGAGGAAAGCTGACCTCAACTTGACTTCTTAAATGCATGAAGGAATTCATTTATTTTTGCTCTGTTTTTCCACATTCCAGTGCCCCTCAACATAATAACCTCATGGACAAAATATATTGACCTCATGTACGCTAAATTCACCAGCGTTTCTGAGGTCTCTCGGTCTCCACCTGAAATGTGAGAGAGAGGCAAGACGGCTCATGGTATCTCGCTCAGAAATGTGACCGTCACCTTCAGGCTATTGATTCATTCCCCACTGACAGGTGCATCCACAGCTCTGACATTAAGCACTGCAATTACGGCCTTAAAATGTCAAACTCTGGAGTTAAGGGTCATAACTCGTTCCAGAGTCAAATCAAAATGGCAGCGGATGATGATGGAGTCACAGGGCTCGAGTTGGCGGGGTTGTGTCAATGGAAAAACAACATTTACGGATGAAGAGCATGCCAGCAATCTTTTGATACAGATTTGTATTGCATGTAAACACAATACACAATCTGAGAGCGCTGCTTGTGAATTATCGGTCACTAATAAGCATCAAATTATACATTCACAAATGAGTAGAATATGACAAAGGAGTGTCTCTGTAAGAAAAAGTGCATTTGATCCTTTCACAGTCTTCTGTGTTTGACAAATTGGATATAAACACCCTACTTTTTAGTCTACATTGATTTTTTTTAATTGGATGCAAATGATGCGTTCAGATGTTCAAACTTTTTTAAGCAAATGATTTGGCAACGTGGTTGAATACATTTTACATAGGCATATTAGCATTGGTGTAAACGGCACTTTATTCCACATACACGGAAATATAAGGCCTGTCTTTTCCATTTAGATATTTTTTTACGCCTTACGTGCCATTACTAAATTCACACCTAAAATGTATATGTTTCTCTGAGAACAACACAGTCTCATCCCAATTCGTCATATAACTGACGTTTTGGGACGTCTTTTGACCATTCGTCAATATACGACTATTTAGGGCCCCCTTAAACGTCGGTAAATGACAATCCCGGGTCGTCATACAACTGACGCTTTACCTTTAACGTCAGTTAGGTGACGGGTTGGGTTTAGGTCTGGGGTAGAGTTAGGATCCCATAACGTCATCTACCGACATTTAAGGGGGCCCTAAATAGTCGTATATTGACGAATGGTCAAAAGACGTCCCAAGACGTCAGTTATATGACGAATTGGGATGAGACTGCGCTGCTGAGAACATCCGATTTTTTTCATACCTGCACATCTAACCTGACACAAAGCTGAATCTGTGGTTGACATGCCACAGGTGATGGATGTTTTATGTCCATCTAAGCATGACGGCTTAAAGCTCAGTGGGAGACAATCACGGCACAGCTTATGCAAGAGGTGTTTCTTATCTGCCGTAAAGAGCAGGGGCTTAAGGTGGATTATCGTAATGAACTGTCAGTTATGAGTTACTGATTTCTGTTTGTGATAAAGTGTGTTTTTTTTTCTTCTCCAGAGCTGACATTGTGGGTCAGTTGACAACATTAAGATGTTTTAGAGGACATGTCTCTCACATATTCTTACCTGGAGCTTTGGCTAGACATAATGTGTCAGAATTGGATGTATAACAAGGTACAGTTGCTATAAATGCAGGATATTTTTCTGGACTTTACATTCTGGGAGTTAAAGTGCTGAGTCAGGTTGCACCAGCCATTTGTATCTTACTTCAATTGGAATATAAAGTCTACACTAGAGGCTTAGAAACTACTAGCTAGTTTGTAACTTGCTCTATATTCGGTTGCACCATTTGTTTATAAAGGGGTGGTAAAGTATGATTTAACTTTTCTAACTTTAGTGTGTAATGTTGCTGTTTGAGTTACAATGCTCAAAGTTCAAAGCAAAGGAGGATATTTGCTTCTAAAGAAAATGACCTCAACAAAAGGTTGACGGGCTACATGGCATTCCTTCCGGGTTAGTGATGTCACCAACCCTAAAATATACACAAACCCCGCCCCTGGGAACACCCAATCCATGTTGAGAAGAGGAAAAGTTGTTGTATAAGAGAACATTTATGAGTCAGCTCAAACTTTAGCATCCATATTTTCACATGCAATAGAAAGTCACACTGTGTGCATCTCACAACAGTTCCTATATGAGCGATTTATTGATTACATGACAGAATATGCTAATTGAAGATAGATTAACTCCACATCAGCAACATAAATCCATCAACTAACCATTGAGAGACGTCCTGTTGGATTCTACATGTTGTCACTTCATCTTGAGTCTCTTCATCTTTGACTGATTTCGTTTATGGAAACAGTTTCTGACATTTTAGTGTGTTTGCATGAGGTAGCAGCTGCTAACTCGCATGAGCTCTTGAAACCCCGCCTCGTCATTTGCATTTAAAGGGCCAGGCACAAAACAAAGTGCATTTTTGCAAACCCACAAAAACGTTAACATGCTATATAAAAAAAAAATCTGTGGGGTATTTTGTGCTAAAACTTCACACACACACTCTGGGGACATCAGAGATTTATTTTACATCTTGTGAAAATGGCATTTTGACACCCCTTTAAGGCGTAGGTCGTAGATCGTAGGTCATAGTAGGTCGTCAGACTCTCTGTAAATTAATGCGTAGTCACATAATGTGACTTTTATCCTCAATTATCCAATAGCAATTTTCAAATAATGTGAGCATTAGCTGTGTTTATTCTCATTTTTTCCTTGATTTTAACTTCTTTCTTACATGTTGAACAAAAGATAAATAATTAAGGTTCAGTTGATTTTTTAGAAATACATTTTCCTTACAAAGATTTCTATTTCAAGTAAATACTTTTCTTCTTTTGAATTTTTTTATTTTAAATTGTACAAATACACTTACCGGCCACTTTATTAGGTACACCTGTCCAACTGCTCGTTAACACTTAATTTCTAAGCAGCCAATCACATGGCGGCAACTCAGTGCATTTAGGCATGTAGACATGGTCAAGACAATCTCCTGCAGTTCAAACCGAGCATCAGTATGGGGAAGAAAGGTGATTTGAGTGACTTTGAATGTGGCATGATTGTTGGTGCCAGAAGGGCTGGTCTGAGTATTTCAGAAACTGCTAATCTACTGGGATTTTCACGCACAACCATCTCTAGGGTTTACAGAGAATGGTCCAAAAAAGAAAACACATCCAGTGAGCGGCAGTTCTGTGGGCGGAAATGCCTTGTTGATGCCAGAGGTCAGAGGAGAATGGCCAGACTGGTTCGAGCTGATAGAAGGGCAACAGTGACTCAAATAACCACCCGTTACAACCAAGGTGGGCAGAAGAGCATCTCTGAACGCACAGTACGTCGAACTTTGAGGCAGATGGGCTACAGCAGCAGAAGACCACACCGGGTGCCACTCCTTTCAGCTACGAACAGGAAACTGAGGCTACAATTTGCACAAGCTCATCGAAATTGGACGATAGAAGATTGGAAAAACGTTGCCTGGTCTGATGAGTCTCGATTTCTGCTGCGACATTCGGATGGTAGGGTCAGAATTTGGCGTCTACAACATGAAAGCATGGATCCATCCTGCCTTGTATCAACGGTTCAGGCTGGTGGTGGTGGTGTCATGGTGTGGGGAATTTTTTTTGGCACTCTTTGGGCCCCTTGGTAGCAATTGAGCATCGTTGCAACGCCAAAGCCTACCTGAGTATTGTTGCTGACCATGTCCATCCCTTTATGACCACAATGTACCCAACTTCTGATGGCTACTTTCAGCAGGATAATGTGCCATGTCATAAAGCTGGAATCATCTCAGACTGGTTTCTTGAACATGACAATGAGTTCGCTGTACTCAAATGGCCTCCACAGTCACCAGATCTCAATCCAATAGAGCATCTTTGGGATGTGGTGGAACGGGAGAGTCGCATCATGGATGTGCAGCCGACAAATCTGCGGCAACTGTGTGATGCCATCATGTCAATATGGACCAAACTCCCTGAGGAATGCTTCCAGCACCTTGTTGAATCTATGCCACGAAGAATTGAGGCAGTTCTGAAGGCAAAAGGGGGTCCAACCCGTTACTAGCATGGGGTACCTAATAAAGTGGCCGGTGAGTGTATTTCACAATAATACTGTTATTTTGAATCAAATAAATGCAGCATTGGTGAGCATAATGTGCTTTTTTTATCAAAACATGATGTTGTATATATAGTATTTTGTTCTGATATGAAGTATATTGACCATTTAAAGTAATATTTCTAGACTTCTAGTTCTCGTTCTTTCCTTCACTGTTGGATGGCAGAAATATAGTTGATACTTTCCACATGGCTGCCTGTTTCTCTCAGATCTTCAGATCAGATTACATTATTTGAGCAGACATTTTGACCCCAGTTCCTGAGTCTAACCTAAAATAGCTATAATGTGAGCGCATTATTATTTGACAGACAGCATCGTAAAAACAGCACAGACTGATGTTTAATTGTTACCAAATGTGTTTGCTGTGAGTCGTGAAAGGTCTGCGTCTGTCAAATTGTGCCAACCAGGGTCAGGCTTAGATAATATTGTTTAAGTTTGATGATCTTTTCTTTCTGTTTCAGTGAGAACTAGTGTACTCTGTTGCTCTCATTTCAGTTGCACTAATGATTATAATTCTGTGGGTTTGTTCATGCTGCCAAGCGCTTTGAAGTCGACGTGAAACATCATTTGCACACCATTTTGAATCTGCAAGTAAAATGGGGTATTGGTTAAGACAATTTAGAAAGTAAACAGTCAATTTAGATTTTGAAGTGAAACTATTTTAAAATAAACTCAACTTATATTTTGAAAGTGAAAGGCATATGACATTCCACGTTTCTCCAAATTGCAAGTAGTGAGTTTAGAATTCAGATTGGTTCCGATTCTAAGCGTGTAGGTCATGTGACATGTGTAACATGCTGATCCGGACGGCGTGGGGACGTTTGATCTGACATGAGAATCCAGGCTTCAGAGCACTGAGGGAGAGCTGTTCTGTTAGACTGTGGGAGGCGCTCCACTCGGGAAGGAAAGATTGATGGGATCAGAGCCTCAGAACAGCCGAGGGGAGCTTGTAGGTGTCTGTCAATGCTTGCGTGCACAGTGGCACACTCCTGGGCTCCACAGACATACACAAACAACCACAAACATTCACTCTATCAATAACCAACACACTCACAGCGACATGCGTCCGTCAGCGTTACATAACATGAGGGATGTGTGAGGACTGAAAAATGAGTGGATTTCTGTGCTTTCTTCAGTTGTTTTGACCCTTCGTAGGAGTTGGGCCTCAAAACTGGCAAAAGGATACCTAAATCTTTGTGTAATTGTAACACTATAAGTAAACTTTAAACATAGTGACTAGGCAACAACCGTGGTGGGTAAAATGGTTATAGGTGGACTGTTGCCCAAAATTACAGTAGTGTTCAAAAGTTTGAGGTCAGCAAGTCTCTTTTTCTCACTAAGGCTGCATTTGATTAAAAAACAATAATAATCCAGTAAAAAAACGGCTGTGGTTGCCAGCATCATACCATAAAAATACTGTTACTGTGTTCTGTGTAACAGTAATACTGGTGTGTTACTGTTTTTGAAATTAACAGCTAAATACCGTATTGTCAGCTACAGTATAAAACTTTAATTTAACAGCTATATGCTCTCACACAAAAACAGTAACACACCGTATAGTTACAGTATGATGCTGGCAACCACAGCTGCCAGTAGTTTACTGTTTTTTTACTGGATTATTTTTTACAGTGTATTTTAACATGTATTTTTTTCCTTTCTACAGTCACATGATCCAGTGTCACATGATCATTCTTTTATGATTATTAGCTGATCCCGAACATGTCTTATTATCAGTGTTGACTGCTTAATATTTTCTTGAGCTTTTTACTTCAGAATTCTTTCTTGAGTAGAAAGTTCAAATGAACATTTATTTGAAATATAACTGTTTGGACATTGTTATTTCGATCAATTTAACGCATCCTTGAACGGTAGTGTATTTTATGAATTTAAGAGTTTTGTGTGAAATTACTCGTCAACCGATGATATTTTTGACATGACTTGAACAGCATTAAAATCAGAGAAATTTTAAATTCAGAATTTCAAAAATTTTGCATGAATTGTAAATTAACATTCACTGATTTGTCAGTGAATAGAGGTTATTGTACAACAACTGCATTTGTCTGTAGGATTTTATGTGTATATACTTATGTCTCTATAGTATTTGAGTGTATAACTTCTGCTCTGACTTTTGTACAACTTCAGCTTAGTCTTGAAACTTGATATTGTGCCATTATGAGTTGCTGCTGATATTCTTCGTGTGTAAGTTGCCTTGTATAAAATGTCTGCTAAATGACTAAATATAAAGGACATCATGATGATTTATATGTGTGTACTAGACTCTAGAGTATGCTAGAGAATAATTATCAATACAGTATTATCCTTTTTGTGGTGTCTTTATAATCTTTAATGTCTCATTAACATTATAATTAATAATGCTGTTCCTATTTTATATAATAATGTGTGTGTGTGTGTGTGCGTACTCTTTCTGCCCTTTGTCTCCGGCACAATAACATCTGAGAGGGCGGGTTCTGCCGCAGTCCTGGCTGTGCGTCAGTCCAGGTTAACGTCTGCTCACGAAGGGTGGGTGAGGGGTGTACGTGGACCGTGCTCCTGGAAATGGGAACGGTTAACTGAAGCATGTTAATAAGGAAAGGCTTGTCTCTTCCATACTAACACTTGGATGACTCTGCAGGCTTTGAAGGGGGCAGGGGGTGGGGGAAGTTTTGCGTTTTGGAACTCACCCACTCATAGTCACCAACTAACCCTCCACAACCCCCCCTCCAAGGCAAGGCTGGATTTGCTTGCATTGTCAAGTAACGCATTGACCCATCACTTTGATGTGTATCGATACTGACAGCCTGCTCTCTCTCTCCCTCTCTGACTCTCTCTTCTCCCTCTCTCCATCTTTTTCCCTGTATCTTTCTCTCTCTTTTGCTGCAGGCCACCGAGGCTCAGATCCAAAGTGTTGGACAGACGCCATCTCAGTTGCTCATCGAGCCACATCCTCCCTGTAGCTCCGCCATGCACCTGGTGAGAACAGCGCGTGTGTGTGTGTGATAAAATCAGTGTGTGCATGTTTGTTGTGTTTTTTTCTCCTGCCCGGCAGTAGGGAAGTTATTATATGGAACAAGGGCAGTGACGCCTGACCTTCGGGCCGCTCCCCAACACAGCAGTCTCACTTCCATATGCCCACAACTTCTGCAGTCATGGTGTAGTTCAGAACAATCTGCCGTTGTGTGATCCGTCACTAAATATTGCGACAATACTAGTTTAACTACATTTAAAATGTATACATTTAACAAGATGTTTTTAATATAATGTATTTCCCTAGTAAAATAATCGAACTTTTTTGAGGGACAAAACACTTAGGGCCAGATTTACTAACGGCTTGTCCAGCGCAAACTACTGTCATGATTTACTGAAAGCACACAGTGAAAAATTGAACCTACTAAATTAAAAAAATTAACATAAATTTAATAACAGGGTTATTTTTTGCAGCTGACCTTATTGCATATGCATTTGTTGGAGTTTCCTTTTCAAACGAGACCTTTATGAGAGAAGAGTATTGAAATGAATCGCGGTGATGATTATAAGGTTTGCGCTAGTCAATTTACTGGGATTTGCGTTATTTATTTAAAGACCAAAAAAAAAAAAAGCCAGCCAGCCAACTTAAACCAGATGCTAATTTTGATGTAGATTGTGTTGGTCATTATGGAAATGATCCGGCTGTATTTGTGTTCTTTAAATTGCGTGTCGTCAGTCGATCACTCACACTTTCCTCTCCCATTGGCTGATTTATTCTAGGGAAATGGTTCATTTGGTTGGTTCATGAATCCATAATGGAAACAATAAAAAAGTCACATATTCCATCCATTAAAAGCTACTGTTTCAACCAGTTCAAAATAAATGTAGTAGATTTATAATACATTATAAATTATATTATATACAATTAAATAATTGGAATAAAAAGTAAACACACACACACACCATTATTATTATTTTTACTCCTATTCCTATTTTATATTAAATAGGCTTTATGTCGAAGAGTCACGTGACCAAACCGGAAAACGGGTTTAATCGCATCCGCTTGTCGGAGAAAGTGTCAACGGCCATAAGAACTGACTACGATATCTATGGATTTTTAAGGTAATCAGCTAACCTACCTAGTTCACTTTGTTATTGGCGTTTTATTCCATTTAAATATCTAAACGTTACTGTAGAGAAGAAAAAATAAAAAATGTTTAAATATCAATTTGCACATGTGAGGGACATTGGTTATGATGATCTTTGCTCGCTCCTTTAAAGTTATCTTGAGTAAAACCGCAACAAAATCATGAAGCACATTCAAAAGACCAGAACCGGAAGCGATGACACCTGTTTTACAGAATGCGGAAGTAGGTTGTGTATAAAGCCTATTGTGTGTGCGTGCGTGCGTGCGTGTAGGCAGTTACTTCATAAAACTTTATTAGCTTGTAATTTAGCTTGCTACTTTTTCTAAATAGTTGCTTCACTGTAGTTTGGCTTCAGTAGCTTCCTCAACACTGATGATTTTATTAACATGTCCAGCTGATGATAATGCTGTCAAATGATAGCTATTGTGTCTTGATATTTAATCAGCTACCGCAGGAGTGGCGTTTCAGTGGTGCCAGAGTATTTCTGTTGTTTTTTCTTTGAAACTGTAGGCTTTAACCAATTTGTAGTTTGGACCTTACTAGCACCAAAATCAAGTGCTGCTAATTCCACATCCCTAACACAAGTACATGTCAAATAAGACCTGGCATTCTTACAGGAGCACACAACTCCATCACAGAGGCTCGGAAGATAGTTGTGCCGGGAGAACAGTGCTCCCTACTGGCCTTTTGGAGTCCTCACACCTGAATACTCATTCCTATCTCAATCAAGCATCTGTCATAACAATCACACTGAAGTTTACAAAGTGAATGTTGTAATGCTGTCAATATTAAATTTATAATTAGCGCTTGTTTATATTCCAAAGTAAATGTGTGCAGGCGAATGCTTTAAGTTTTAGTCGTCAATTGAGTAAGTAAAACCCACAAATTCCCGCAGACAGCACATTTACGCACTGTGACGTCTATTTAAAGTGTGTGTGTGGGGCTATATTCTTTTATTATATATTTAACTATGTTGATCAATCTTGATCAAAAGTGACTGTGAAAGCTTTTACATTGTTACTCTTTTTTATTTAAAATAAATGTTCCATTCTTCAAAGAATTTTCAAATAATGTATCAATTTCTACAAAAATATTAAGCAGCTCAACTGTTTTCAACATTGATTATAATACATTTTTTGAGCAAATCATCATATTAGAATGATTTCTGAAGGATCATGTGATGCTGAAATAAATAATAGTAAAATAGCAACGTATTATTTTAAATTCTACAATTATTTAACATTTTTACTATTTTTACTGTATTATAATGAAATAAATACATAAATATATTTGTATATTTGCCTCAACTTTTTCCTTTAAAGGGCCATTCTCCATGACTCTCCTCCTAAACTACCACACAGTCTTTCCTCTTTGTTCCAACTCTTTTTTTTTTTTTTTACCACTTTCCTCTTCGCTAACAACCTCTCCTCATCTATCTCTCCCTTCCCTCCCTCTTTTCCATCCTTCTCTTCCTTTGCTTTCTCTGTTCAACAGTGTTTCCTTCCGCAGAGTCCGCTCATGTTTAAGGATCAGATGCAGCAGGATGTCATCATGGTGCTGAAGTTTCCCTCCAACTCTCCCGTCACTCATGTGGCTGCCAACACGCTGCCCCACCTGACCCTCCCCGCCGTCGTCACCATCACCTGCAGCCGTCTCTTCGCCGTCAACCACTGGCACAACACAGTGGGTGAGTGCCAATCTTTGTGCATACTACAGTATATACTGACTAACCAGCTAATGGCTTAATTTCACCTAAAAACACACTCGCACCCAAACAAAAACCCAGATTAACTTCACATGTTTCCACTTGGCCATGTGTGAACAACATTACCCAACTAGCCGTTCCCCCGGAGCCCCCCTCACCTGCAGGTCAGAGGTCAGGCGCTGTGGCGACTGGCTAAATTAGCCTATCACGGCCTCTCCTTTCGCCTCACACCTCCCCAGCTGTCACGGCAACACATAGTGATGTCAGGACCAAATGTGGCAACCTCGCTCTCTCACACTACTAATGGCTGCAGCTGCAGGACCAGCCCTCTCCGGATGTGTGTGTGTGTGTGTGTGTGTGTGTGTGGGTCCCCCAAAATAATAAGGCCACCACGTTGAGCTCAAAATGGCGATCACTGCCTTGTAGGCCTGCCTCAGGGGTGCTATAGCTCTGGCCCGTCTGACACAGGACAGAGGGAGAATCGATAAGCACCATGGAGAGCTGGCTGGTGGGTCTTCAGAAGGCCCCAGTGTCAAATGGGATGGGGACTGGGAGTGGACTTGATTGTGACAAGTCTAAGAAACATTTTGCTTTTAAATTAAGTTTATTTTCCTTAACCCATTGGCAGATATTTTTTTAAGCAAAATAATTGTGCTTCTCAATATATTTGTACTGGAAAACAAGACAAAATTATTGAGGAATAACTAAACCCTACATTATGGTGACAAAATGTCCCCACAAAGATGGCAGTGACTGAAATTCTTGTCTTTGTCTTTGTGTGGCCTTTTTTGTGGACCCCATGAGGAAAACAGCTTCATACCAAGTTATGTATTTTTGAAAATGTAAAACTGCAGAAGCTTGTTGTTTAGGGGTAGGGTTAGTGTAAGGGGATAGAATATACAGATTTTACAGTTTAAAAATCATTGTCTATAGAAAATCCCCATAAAACATGAAAACCCAAGTGTGTGTTTGAAAATAATGGCAGTGAAGGTACTGAACAGTGTTTTTTACTGTCTCTGTGTGTGTGTGAGACAGGTCTTCGAGGAGCTCCAGGATATTCTCTAGAGCAGGCCCATCATCTCCCATTGAGATGGACTCGCTAATTGGTGGGTTTGACTTGTTTTGTTGTTGTTGTTGTTGTTAAATACTTTATTCAGTCCCAACCTTAAAGGTGGAATACCTAAGATTTTTGCATTAAAATATCCCAAAATCACAAGGCCAGTGTTATATATTTAGTTAAGATGATAACTTACAATATTCCAAATGTTTCAAGCAATGTTTAAATCGCGAGAAAATTGAGATTTTAACCAAGGAAACGGCGCGTGTGAGCAGGGGTGAGCTGGGAGTCGCCAGTCAATCGCGTCATATCCGCGTTACCTCGGTTTCCGCTCGTACTACGTGTAGTCCTGGATAAATGCGGAAGTTGTAGTTGTGCGTTAGCGTCTATCAAGCAGCAAACGTCAGCTTGTTTCGCGCATTTGTTATGGAATGGAGCACAATTATTCTTTTCAATTATTCTCCGAATGTGAACTGTTGGCTGTAAAGGGGGTCGCACACCGGACGAGAAGAGCCGCGCCACGTCTAGGACAAAGTCCAGTATCGCACACCGGACGAGAAGAGCCGCTCCACGTCTAGGACAAAGTCCAGTATCGCACACCGGACGAGAAGAGCCGCGCCACGTCTAGGACAAAGTCCAGTATCGCACACCGGACGAGAAGAGCCGCGCCACGTCTAGGACAAAGTCCAGTATCGCACACCGGACGAGAAGAGCCGCGCCACGTCTAGGACAAAGTCCAGTATCGCACACCGGACGAGAAGAGCCGCGCCACGTCTCAGGACAAAGTCCAGTATCGCACACCGGACGAGAAGAGCCGCTCCACGTCTAGGACAAAGTCCAGTATCGCACACCGGACGAGAAGAGCCGCGCCACGTCTAGGACAAAGTCCAGTATCGCACACCGGGCGCGCACTTTCTCATCAGTATATGGCCAGCAATATTGTTATGTTTAACGACATGAAAGGAAGATAATGTCTGTTCTATGTTATGAGTGTACTGTACAATTAAATACAATCGTTGCCGAGTCTGCAGTCTGAAAACTTTACCTCAGAGCATCCGTTAACTGAATGAATTGAGAATATCACCTGAAAAATCTAATAACATCAGTAATTGTCATTCAAGCAGCTGATTTCTGTAAATGAATGCAAAACTAAATGCATATTGCAGCATAGGGTGAAGTCAGGATCCATTAGCAACGATTTGACTTCAAACCCTCTCCACCATAGCTTCGTCCAGTGACTCGTACAGTAACATCTGTGATAACTAATTTACTTTTAAACCTGACTTTTCTTGCGGCTATTTCAGTTTAATGAAAAACAAGCATGTCATTAAACGCAACATTTATAGAAATCGAACTTTACCTCATCCATGACAACTAATTTTCAATTCCCGTCTGACCTGATTTATCCACGGTGGAGTTGAAAACAACAGTTCCCATCATTCCGCGTTCCTCCACGTCGTCATCAAGCAAAGCCGCTGTTGTTGTTTTGAATGTAGCGCCCTCTAGCGACATGCCAATCTTAGGTATTGCAGCTTTAACTAAATTAAAGGAGAACTCCGCGAACAATGAACCTTTGGTCTAATAAAACATCGGTACCTAGTCAATCGTTCTCTGAGTTTTGTTTTCATGATAATCGAATGTAAAGAGTTTTATCTATAAAAACTGTTTAGCGTATAATGCTAGCACTGGGGGCATTGACTCAGTAAAAAGAAATCGCTAGTTTATACCACTAACAATGCTCAAAATAGCCCCACACTAACGCAATAACATAATGAGTGTCTATACATGCAAAACGAAGCATTGAGAACTTTGTAAGAGTACAGACCGTTTAATAAGAAGATGCGTTATTAAAGACAGTTTACTTCATGTATACAGACGGGAGCCATCTTAGAATATAGTCTCGATAAGTCGATCTCCGAACGCCGTTCATACAGTTCAGAAGTTCGCTGAACTTCATACAGTTCAGATCACTCAGCACGACATTCGTGGTTTGACTTATCGAGACTATATTCTAAGATGGCTCCTGTCTGTATACATGAAGTAAACTGTCTTTAATAACGCATCTTCTTATTAAACGGTCTGTACTCTTACAAAGTTCTCAATGCTTCGTTTTGCATGTATGGACACTCATTATGTTATTGCGTTAGTGTGGGGCTATTTTGAGCCTTGTTAGTGGTATAAACTAGCGATTTCTTTTTACTTAGTCAATGCCCCCAGTGCTAGCATTATACACTAAACAGTTTTTAGAGATAAAACTCTTTACATTCAATTATCATGAAAACAAATCTCAGAGAACGATTGACTAGGTACCGATGTTTTATTAGACCAAAGGTTCATTGTTTGCCGGAGTTCTCCTTTAAGAGATCAATTCAAACAGTAGGTTTATTTCCCTGAAAAGGGTCCCTGTGGTGCTTTATAAACATTGCATTACTTCTGTTTTGATAAATAGGCTAACTAACTAGTAACTAAATCAACACAGCAACATTGATTAAACTATACCATGAGATTGGGGTGGGACTCTGTTTCTCCAACCAATAGCAGATGTGTTTGGAAGACTTGTCATAAAACAGTCGTTTTTGCAACATATAGTTAGTAATATAGTGTCTGCTACCGAAAGCTTGCAGCTGACTCTTTGCCTCGCTGCTTTATCAGGCAATGACTTTATAGGCAGCATTTGCACACAAAGGCTCATCATGAAAGACAGACTTTTGAGGCAACGAATTGGTGAAAAGTTTTATAGTTAAATATAAAAGTAAAAAAATATATTTAATGACTATAATAGTAACTCCTCGCTAGAAATGACATCAGATGTGGAAAACATAAACTTACATACAAACTGACCACCAACTGCAACTTTCAGATGCCATCTTCATTTTTTAGCTGTCATCACATAGTGAAAAGCACAGGATTGTGGGATACATGACAATAAATATATTTGAATGTTGAACATGATTTCTATTTAAAATAAATGATATGCTTTTAAACCCTTACATTCATCAAATAATCCTAAAACATTTTTTGCAATGAATCACTGGAGTAATGGTTGCTGAAAATTCAGTTTTGTCATCACAGGAATAAATGACTAAACTTCTATTCCAGCGAACAACTCTGGCACAAACAAGCGGCAAATCACTGACCTGGTTGACCAGAGCATTCAGATCAACACTCAGTGTTTTGTGGTGACGGCAGATAACCGCTACATCCTGGTGTGTGGTTTCTGGGACAAGAGTTTCGCGTTTACTCGTCAGACACAGGTAAGGGGACATTAAGGTAATAGTTCACCCAATATGTAACTTTTTGTCATCATTTACTCACTTTCAATAAAAGTATCCTGAAAGTTATAGTACTGTATGTTCTACTTCTGAAGCCATATGATGGCTTTGTGTGAAACTATTTTAGTCACTATTTACCTTTTATCTTCCCCTTCAGAAGCCTGTTAGTTCTCGTCAACCGTATTCGAGTCAGATGAATCATTTTGTAGATCAGTTATGTGAACTGAATCAACTGATTCATTGAAAAGATCAGAAAATTATTTATTTCAGGTTTACAAAGCTCTATCATGAAACTCTAGATGGTGCAAGCTGGTAGGTCAATAACTCAATCTGCTTGCAATCACATCATTCTCTATACTCTATAGGGCACAGCTGATTGGTTCCCGCTGTATCAGTAGCCAATGAGCTTGCTGCTCAACCTTAGTCAGCATTTGCTATAGCAGTGCAGTGCTTTCAGACACCCTCCTCCTTCCCCAGCTCCACCTGTACAGCTCTGCTACGGGTAATTCATGCCCACTATATTATACAGCAGCAGCAGCGTGTCTTACGTATGTATATATTGGCAGTCCCATACTCTGAGTTGTCATGATAAAAAATAAATTCTTCTCCAGAACTCTCATGAAATGTTTTTAGAAGACTCTTATAGCACAATTCTGTGAATGTATGTGTAATGGTCTGACCAACATATTTGTGCTTTGAATTGTCCGTGTGTTTGTTTGCAGGCAAGCTCACTCAGATAGTGTTCGGTCACTGGGACGTGGTCACATGTCTGGCTCGCTCTGAGTCTTACATCGGAGGCGACTGCTACATTGTGTCGGGATCCAGAGACGCCACTCTGCTGCTCTGGTACTGGAGTGGGCGGCACCATATCATAGGAGACAACCCTAACAACAGTGAGTAACAACTGAACCTAAGCACAATTACATCAATATTAAGCAATACTACTTTATACAATCATCCAACAAGAGACATAAATATTAGATGATACATTAATTATGGAGGAGATTACAAACGCTCATATTCTGGCCAATATATTATTATTATTTAGCTATTTTGTTCATTTTTATTTTAATCACTGTAGTAACAAAAGCTATAATTGCATCACTAATGAGTGCATTACAGCTCATAATTGTTCCAGGTTTCCTCACTACTAAAACCTAAACCAGAAAGCTTTTTTTTTTGTAACGAGGTGCAGACACGTTAACAAGAAAACAAGTCTGAGCTTGCTTTTGTACGTGTTTTGCAAGAAAGCTGTGCATTTGCACCATTGGTTTGCATTAGATATATTTTCTTCTGTACGTGTCATGAGCTGTGGTTTAAGCTGAACTTGTTCTCTAATTAACTTCAGTGATGCTCAGACAGTTAATTAAGGATTTCGGCTTCACTGCCTCCAATTAGCGAGGTACAGCCTCGCTCCTGTTTTCAGTGCAGAGGAAACAAAACTCCCATGATATTCACACACAACTGCTCACTGTGTGCCCTCACAAAGGCGACTAATGGTCTGTGTGCTTAAAACTAGTGGGAATTATGAACAAAGAGCTATGTATATATTTAATGAGGAATAAACCTAACAATGGTAACTTTATCAAGCCCACGGTACACAATCTGCCATTATTATGTCATATGCAAAATGATAATGTGATTACAGAGTTAGTAATACTAGTGAACACTATTTGTATGTAATCATTTTTAACAGCTTAATAATAACTAATAATAATAATTGGTATTAATAATGAATACTATGTCATTATTAATATTTACATTTCATTACATGTAAAAAAAATCTAGATCAAAATGATATTTGTAGACCCTAAAACCGTATTCTGGACGAGTGTGGGCAAAATAGTTTTGATTTATTTTTTAAAAATACTTCCCTTGATCTGAGTGGTTACAAGACTTGGCTATTTTTCCTAAGTTTGCCTTCTGAACACACACAATTTATTTTATTTATTTATTTATTTATTTATTCAATTCTACAATGTTAAGTGGGTGAAAAAAACTCCTTAATCTTGTATTTGGGTCAAAAATGGGCACCCATAGAAATGAATGGGAAAAACTGTTAATGATTTTAAACATAGAATACAAGAGGTGGTCACTATTAATTGCAGTTACTATGCTAATTCTATAACCACTTAATTTTATATAAAAAAGATTTAATACTGTTCGTTTCTGTGAATAGTATTATGTAGGGACTGCTTAGCACCTAAATGTTTGTAGTTTGTGCTGTGTCATGGTGTTGTATAATTATGTTGTTATGGATATTTGTTTGTTGCGTTTTTGTTGTATTTAATGACATTGTAGTGCTTGTTTTTATTTTATTTTGTTGTTGTTGTCGCTTGTAATTTGCTTGATCCTGCTATCTGACCGTCTTGACTAGGTCTCACTTGTAAAAGAGGTTTTAACCTCAATGTGACTTTCCTAGTTAAATAAAGTTTAAGAAGTAATTTAGAGCATTCTAAAATAAGCCAAAATAAGACACCAGGTGACAGCAAAGTCACTTTATTTTTAGATTTTAGCTCTAAGAACTTATTGGAATGATATTTTAATGTAGTTAAAAAAATATAAAAAATAAATCATAAAAATAAGCATAATTTACATAGAAAATATTATACTTTTTGAAATTACCCCCCAAAAAAACAAAAACACACCTATAAATGGATTTCAAAACTTTATCGAAGACAGTGATATAACATTTATAATAAATAAAAATTTGGATCATACCTGAGTCCTCTGTGCCCACATTTGTTCACAATTACAGGATTAAGGGCTTTAAAGTGAATACGGTTTGAGGGCTACAAGGGCATCTAATGGATGGATGTTTTGAGCTTGTCCTCTAGGAAATGAGCAGTGCCCTCTAGTGGTGAATTTAAGAAATGTATTTTTCTTTTTTGATTTTCTGCAGTATAAAACAGTGTTTGTATAAGCACCTGAGGCAAAACTTCTACAGTTACACAAACATGTTTCCATAATCCTCTGGTGATCAAAAGTAGAATGCAGAATAATTTTATAAAAACAGATTTTTTTTATGTTACCTCATTAGACATTTCAGACTTGTAGGTTGTTAAGACGATATCAGTGTAGCATGAAGTAAAGAAAAACAAACCCTCATCAGTGTTTTTGCGTCAATGATAAGTTCAGCTGTGCCTCATCAAGCATCTCCACGCTTTTTTTTTTTTCTTCGTCTGTTTCTTAGTCGGGACAGGAACCTCCATGAAAATTCAGCAGATATTCGAGTACCAGCCCCCGTGGCACTGTGGGCTGGTGTAGAAATTGATTTCACAGTTGCCCGTGAAAGCCGAAGTGTGTCTTAAATGTGCAATGATTAAAATCCCGTCCGGCTCAATCAAGGCCCCGGTGCTTCACGACCCCAGCAGCCGTTCTCCAATTTACACCTCTCAATTGTGTTGCTGTACTGCTGGGGTTTAGCGTGAGGGTTTCGAAGGGCCCGGGTGCAGATTGATTAAATCTTTTGTGGTGAAGGTGATCTGGGGTCTCCCGAGGGATCCAGTCCTGACACGCGTTCCCATCCAGATCACTGACAGCTGCCAGACGGGAGAACTCGGCGAACTCCGAGTAACCTTTGATTGTTCGCCAACTTTAATAAAACATCTGCATTTGGATCGGTCATTCTATTGATTCCTGGGTTCATTTAACAGTGTTCTACGTGCTAAGTAGTGGCATGCGTCTTAATTAAGTGGAAGGTAATGAACTTAGTGTTAATTAAAAATGGAAAAGATCTCAGGCATTTAATGGGATGAACCTGTAGCCGTGAGTTCTCCGGTACAATATTATTAGCTTTGTTTTAGAAATCCCTCTGCCTTGCACATTATACAATACACCAATTAGACCTTACTATGTGGCCACTTAAAGTCAAGATTTTTTAAGAGAAGAACTTTATCGTTTATTAAAGAAATGACCATAGACTGTAATTTAAAGTCATGCAATTTTCCAAAAATATGCTCTGTCTTCTGGCAAGAATTGTATTTGTTGCTTTTACCATGCAATTGCATTGAATCATTACTGAGGCTTTCAGGCTTCATAAAGGACTTTAAAGCATTATACAAGTAGTCCAGAAGTCATCTGAAGCTCAACCATAATTATTTTTTTTTTACTGAAAATCTTGACATTTTGACATCAACTCCTTGCAACATTCAAGTAAGGATGAGTCATGAACAAATGTGTTTGCAAACAAAAACTTTAAGTTTGCTTGCAAAACATTTTGTGTTCCCCTAGAAACTTTGCATTCACCCGCAAAACCTTGTATGCTCTTTGCGAGCAAACTCAAAATGTAAAAAGTTTCTAAGAGGGAACACAGTTTCTGTGGGAACACAAAACATTTGCAAGAGAACGTATTGACAAATCATTTTTCCTTCATCTAATTTTTCTTCCCACCGCTGTGTCCTTTTTTGGGGCTCCGTATTAAAGGGATAGTTCACTTTGAAATTAACTTTTAATATGTTTTAGCTTACCTCAAGGGCATCCAAGATGTATGCGTCTTTGTTTCCACAGTATTTTCAATTTTGATATTTTTAGGTCAAACCGGTCTTGTCTGTCATTCATATAATGGAGGTATATGGGGTCCACCTCAAAGAGCATGCACAGAGAAGTCCAAATTAAACATGATTTAATGACTCGTAAATGGCCTATTATATAATTTCTACCTGTTGTTGTAACCACAGCCACGTCCAAGTGATCTGAAGGCACAGGCGCTTCATTCTACGCAAGAGCCAGAAGTGGTTGCAAAAAGAAAAAAAATCAGACGTTGTCTGTGATATATTGAAATCGTCTTCCATGGCAATTTCCTGTATATCTAAATATGTTTAGATCTTCACAGTGAAGGGTAACACTTCCGAAAATCTTTGTGTAAACAATGAGTGACGTACACACGCGAGAGATCACTTCCGGGGCTTTCCGGCGTGCTTGCGCAGATAGAAGCGCCCTCACCCTCAGATCACTTGGACGTGACTGTGATTACAAGAGGTAAAAACGATATAAAAACTGTTCGTTTTCTCACACAAACTGCTCGTTTTGTGTCTTAGGCCATCAATGTGTACTTACATTTACGAGTCATTAAATCATGTTTAATTTGGACTTCTCTGTGCATGCTCTTTGAGGTGGACCCCATATACCTCCATTATATGACTGACAGACAAGAACGGTTTGACCTAAAAATATCAAAATTGAAAATACTGTGGAAACAAAGGCACTTACATCTTGGATGCCCTTGAGGTAAGCTAAAACGTATCAAAAATTAATTTCAAAGTGAACTATCCCTTTAAACTGATCAAAAGTGGCAGTAAAGACATTTATAATGTTAAGATTGATGAAAGAATCCTGAAGACAAATGGTAGAGTTTGGGTTTATTCATCACTCAATGCTATTGAATAATATTTTTGACTTATAATCTAGTATGTGAGAAGCTTTCAAGCAACAAATAGCACCACACAAGTTGTAAATAATAGCCAAAAAGCATCTCTTATTTTGAACTTTTGTGGTGCTTTTTTGAGGCTTGAGAGTTTAATTTCCCATTCAGTGTAATAGCATGGAGATGTATTATTTCAATTTCTCCTTTTGTGTGCCAAAGAAGGGAGTTCGAATGTGTTTTGGATTACATACTGTGCGCACAATGAAGTAAATGATGACAGAATTTTGGATGAACTAATCCTTTAAACCATTGAAACACGCACACCTTCTCCAAAAGCAATGTTTAATCCATCCGGAAACGTAATGTTGATCCCCCCGGCTAATAATTACTGTTTTGCTTCCTCACTGCACAAATCAAGCTAATTACACCACTGGCCCCGGGTTCCTTACGGTTGAATTGCTTCTCTAACTCACTGCAGTGTGTACAAATATAAGAGTGTGTTCAAGCGTGATAGGTACAGACCCAAGAGGGCAAGCACTTTAATGATTCTACCTGTTATTTCTCAAATGAGCTGCTTTGGAAATTGAGGCAGTGGATCTTATAACAAGGAAAATGTAGATGTGATAGAGATGAGGATGTATTCCACACAGTTAATATCACATCTTGGCACAATTTAAATGAGTTTTTTCCACTTTTTCCAAAATGAGCTCTTTTGTAGCAGCTGGCCAGCCGGTGCTGACGTACCACAGGTGTCTTTAAATGACCTCATATCACCTCTTTCCTCCCCTTCATCCATCATTTGACAATGTATGGGGTCCAGTCGCTGTTGGGCCACTGCTGGTGATCATTTGGGGGTATGCCTCCTTAATCAGATGTTCTCTAGAGCACCTGACCTGCTCTATTGTGGTTTCCTCACATCGGTTATATTGTGTTTGTGGACTTGTGTAGTGTTGTGACTGGAATTACCTTCCAGACACAAGCAGGTTCATTGGTTTTGGTCATATGCACTGTAAAAATCGGCTAAAGCTAATCCAGTTGCTTTTATAGCAGTTTAATAAATCATGTTAATTATGTGTACATTAGGATCTAGAGAAGGTGCATCTATTTTTAATTACTTTTATTAATTGATTGATATAGTGCTTTACTATGTGCCATACACCCAAAGAACTTTAGAGTCACGTCAGGGGTCTCTCCTTAACCATCATTATTATTATCATTTAATAATAAAAAATCCTAAAAGCCTAAGAGTACTTATTTTTGTGCTTTTATTTATTTGTTTATTATCGAATTAATTAAACATTTCTAAATCGAATGCTTCTATTTTATGTATTTATGATTTTGCTTATTTTGTGTAATCTAGTAGTAGTAGAACATATGTATATATTACTTTTTAATTATTTTTATATTATTTCTAAATCCTATTTAATTAAAAATCCTAAAAGTATAAGACAACTACTAAAAATGTTTTCTATTTAAGTATTTTTATTTTTTATTATTCATTTTATTAATGTAGAACAGGGGCAGTGTACATTAATCAACATTCATGAATATAAATGCACCCAAATTAGCCCGAAGGCTAGTTTTCATCAGTAGTCCTTTTGCCAGATGTTCTTAAACAAGAGGCCTATGAATAATGTATTTATAATTAACTTTATTTTTGTAATATATTGTTATTACTACCATTATTATTCATTGTTACTATCATTTAAATTTTATATTTTAAAATCCTAAAGACAAAATCTCCTCACCCTTTTTTCTATTTATATTTTTCATGTATTTACTTTAAATTTAAATCCTAAATCCTAAAATTGTGTTTTTAATTGTAACCCGTGGTCTTCGAGTCATGGGTCTGCTGCATGCGCCGACTCCATTAGTGTTGATGGTGTTATATTTTAGTTTACTGCTGTGTGTTTCTAGTGCTAATGTTTTTCATCTTCATTTGAATTATAAGTGATGTGTTTCCCTGTGCTTATTCGCAGGTGATTACCCAGCTCCCCGTGCGGTTCTGACCGGTCATGACTATGAGGTGGTGTGTGTGTCAGTGTGTGCTGAGCTGGGAATTGTAATTAGTGGAGCAAAGGGGTGAGTAAGAAGAGCACTGTGGGATATAAATTAATATGAGGTGGTGTGTAATGCCAGAAGAGTGTAGACTCATCAGACATGTGTGTTTGTCAGAGGGGCCTGTGTCTGGTCCACACCATCACTGGGGACCTTCTGAGGGCTCTGGAGGGCCCTGATAGCTGTGTGCTTCCCCGCCTGATCTCCGTGTCCAGTGAGGGGCACTGCATCATCTACTACGACAGGGGACAGTTCTGCAACTTCAGCATCAACGGCAAACTGCTGGCCCAGATGGAGATCAGACGACTCCACACGTGTATGTTCTTATCTCTTTGCTTTATCATACACATGGTGGTCTGGTTGCATTGATACTAAACATGTCAGTGTAAAAATAACCATTTAGATTTCTAAAGAGGTGTATTTTTACTGACTGCCGTAAGCTACTAGCCTGACTTCATCATACTCATACTCTAGTCAGAATGTGAGTCTGATACTGCTCCATAGGGCTTTGATTTAGAGGCGTGTCTTAACCGAACCAGGAAAAAAACACTCTGCACTCAATTGGATAGACCTACAACCAATCAGAGCAACTTTTGCCACATCCTGTAGGAAGGACGGCAAACACATCTTTCTGAATAACAAATAGCATGGAATATTAGAGCAAACAGTCCATCTGGCTCATCCTCGATGGGGCTAACGGTGAAGGCTCTGAGAGGGCGCTGGCGAGATTCCCTTCTTGGCCGACGATGACCTGAACGGTCTCTGGATCGAAAGACACCATGTGCTTCTTCCACGCATACAGACAATGCATAAAAAGTGACAGCCCTCTTGGCCATGGCAGGACTGATGGTTGGTTCAGGAGAGGAGATGTAGCAGGCTGTTCAGGAATGGCCTCCGGAATGACAGCGGACTCTTCGGGGACGGCCTCCGGGAAAACAGCGGGCTGATTGGGGACGGCCTTCAGGATGACAGCGGGCTGATCGGGACGGCCTTTAGGATGACAGCGGGCTGCTCAGGGACGGCCTCCGGGACGACAGTGGGCTGCTCGGGAATGATCTCCAAGGTGACAGTGGGATGTTCGGGGACGGCCTCCGGGATGACAGTGGGCTGCTCGGGGACAGCTTCCGAGACGACAGCGGGCTCTTTGGGGACGGCCTCCGGGAAAACAACGGGCTGATCGGGGACGGCCTCCAGGATGACAGCGGGCTGCTCGGGGACGGCCTCTGAGACGACAGCGGGCTGTTTAGGGACGGGCTCCAGGACGACAGTGGCCTGTTGGGGAATGATCTCCGAGGTGACAGCGGGCTGCTCAGGGACGGCCTCCGGGACAACAGCAGGCTGTTTGGGGACGGGCTCCAGGACGACAGTGGGCTGCTCGGGAATGATCTCCAAGGTGACAGTGGACTGTTCGGGGACGGCCTCCAGGATGACAGTGGGCTGCTCGGGGACAGCCTCCGATACGACATTGGGCTCTTTGGGGAAGGCCTCCGGGAAACAACGGGCTGCTCGGGAATGATCTCCAAGATGACAGCGGGCTGTTCAGGAACGGCCTCTGGAACGACAGTGGACTCTTCGGGTTTGGCCTCAGGGATGACAGCGGGCTGCTCGGGGACGGCCTCCGGGACGACAGCGGGCTGCTCGGGGACGGCCTCCGGGACGACAGCGGGCTGCTCGTGGACGGCCTCCGGGACGACAGTGAGCTGCTCGGGGACAGCCTCCAGGATGACAGCGGGCTGTTCTGGGACGGCCTCCAGGACGAGAGTGAGCTGCTCGTGGACAGCCTCCAGGATGACAGCGGGCTGTTCTGGGACGGCCTCCAGGACGACATCGGGCTGTTCTGGGACGGCCTCCGGGACGACAGTGAGCTGCTCGTGGACAGCCTCCAGGATGACAGCGGGCTGTTCTGGGACGGCCTCCAGGACGACATCGGGCTGTTCTGGGACGGCCTTCGGGACGACAGTGAGCTGCTCGTGGACAGCCACCAGGATGACAGCGGGCTGTTCTGGGACGGCCTCCAGGAGGACATCGGGCTGCTCGGGAATTATCTCCCAGATGACAGCGGACTCTTCGGGAATTGCCTCCGGGACCACAGCGGGCTGCTCGGGGACGGCCTCGGGGATGACAGTGGGCTGTTCGGGGATGGCCTCCGGGACGACAGCGGGCTGCTCAGGGGCGGCCTCCGGGACGACAGCGGGCTGCTCGGGGACGGACTCCGGGACGACAGCGGGCTGCTCGGGAATGATCTCAGAGATGACAGCGGGTTGCTCAGGAAAGACCTCCGGGATGACAGCGGGCTGTTCAGGGAGGGCCTCCAAGATGACAGCGGGCTGCTGGTAACAGCCTCCGGGATGACAGACGGCTGCTCGGGGACAGCCTCCGAGACGATAGCGGGATGCTCAGGTACAGCCTCCGAGACGACAGCGGACTGCTCGGGAATGATCTCCAAAATGACAGCGGCCTGTTCAGAAACGGCCTCCGGAACAAAAGCGGACTCTTCGGGGACAGCCTCCGGGACAACAGCGGGCTGCTCGGGGACGGCCTTCCAGGATGACAGAGGGCTGCTCGTGGACAGCCTCCAGGACGACAGCGGGCTGTTCTGGGACGGCCTCTGGACGACAGCGGGCTATTCGGGACATCCTCCATGATGACACTTGGCTGTTCAGGGACGGCCTCCAAGACACTCCGATGACAATCACAGAAACAGACAGAGTATATATTCACACAGACACTAACAAGGGGATGGGAAACAGCTGTGTGCAATAATCAATGAATGACAAAACAGGATGATGGGAAATGTAGTCTCAGTGAAGGATACTGTGGTGGAAGAGGATCTCTGGTGGATGCCCAGGGAAACACAATCCACACACTGACAGAAAGTGACGTCAATGCATTCTTTCTCATAGCAAAGCCCCAGTAGTCTTGTAATGCCATGTGACAGAAGTCGCATTACCGTTTGTTGAGGAAAAAGATGAATTCTGAAAGTGAATTCTGGTCAATTGAACTTCTTTTCAACATAAGATTGAATCAGAAGATAAACACATTTTGGAAGAATGATTGATGATGGATTGACTTTTTAAATTGTTGTATTTTAACAAAAAAAGTTAGATACTGTACCTTAAATGAGCTAGATTTGATATGTGATTTCACACACTCAGGCAGTCCTCCTGAGCAGTGATGGGCAGAATCTCAGTGACTGGAGGAGATAATGGGGTGGTGGAGGTGTGGCAGGCCTGTGACTTCAAGCAGCTGTACGTCTACCCTGGCTGTGACGCCGGCATCCGAGCCATGGACCTGTCACATGATCAGAGGTACACTTTTACTACACAGAGATATACAGCAAACCCTAAACTGCTTTAAACCTGACGTCGCCTCCTGTGTTTCCAGGACTCTGATCACAGGCATGGCATCCGGTAGCATCGTGGCTTTCAACATTGATTTTAATCGCTGGCACTTTGAGCATCAGAACAGGTACTGAGAGCAATCAGCCAATGACGAGCAGCTGTAGCCTTGCAAGCTAACGTGTCATTAACGGAGAGGCGACGTAGCAACAGAAAACCAAGAAAACATACGGAATGAAAGAAGTAACACAAGGCTAGTTGGAGAAATCACAGCAGGTTAAGGGATCTCAGCTGCTTGAGCAGATGTCTAAAACACACACAGCAGCGATTAATAGATAATTATTTCTAAATGAATCAAGAGAGCACAGATGGAGGCCAGCAGTTTTTTCACCTCAAATTATTTTATCTAAATGTCATCAGAGCCAACAATAGTCTTGTTGAAAACTCACAGTCCCGTCATTTGAACTGACAGTAACACTTTGCATAGAGAACCGATAACCAGGGGCGATTCTAGGGTCAGAGCTTTAGGGGTGCTGAGCACCCAATGAGCCCCACTGCCACCACCCACATTTTACACCCATATACGCTCCCTCTCTCTCTTCATTTTATTTATTTATTTGTAAGGGGGACAGTGTACACATTAATCAACATTAGAACAATGAAAATGTAGCTGAGTTAGCTAAAAGAGCTAATTTTCATTGGTAGTTCCCCAGCCAGCAGTACAAAAGGCAACCTTAAAGATATTAACAAATTTGTTAAACTATGTTGGGTGGACTCTGTTCCTCTAGGGGGTTCGGGGGCATGCTCCCCGCTAGAAAATGTTGTACATTTTAAGGTTAAATGCATCAATCTCGTGCTCTTTGAGGGATCAAAATTAAGAGCTTCAACCCATGAACTGCTCGTTGAACAAAGAAAAAGAATTGATTTGTACCAGGACAATAATGAGGGCTCAAACATCTTTTTAGTTATGAGAGTCTCAGTCCACATTACATTATCAATGGTGTTTTAGGATGCCAAACAATTATTATAATAATGTAATAATGATTTATATAATTATTCCTATGATGTAAAATCCATATAGCCTATAAATGTACTATATAAGTGAAAATGAATATTTCAAAAGTATATTTTAGTCAACATTACACTATAGGAAAATTAAAATACTTTTGTCATATTTCTACACTTGCAAGAAATAAACCCTTAAGCTTTTATTTAGGAGAAAACACCAGATATAACCATGCTGATCACGTGAGCAAAGTGCACACTTTTCTTTAAATCACCCAGCAAAATTGCCTATTGCCTATTCTTAAAGTCTTGTGCTGTTTTATATAGGCACATAGCCATATCCTGAATTCGATTTTTAGTTTGTTGGCAAAATATAATACTAGAGCCCTTTATGTTAGCTAAGTTGAGTGCATGGCGAACTTGCAATGTATAAATTTGATCAGACCGACCCTCGCGGCCTTGAAACACGAACGGCTCACCGGGAAAACTCCAGACTCTCCCGATTGCCACTCCGCTAACGTTACTCCACAGCGGCGGCGACCTGCTGGACTAAAACAGTCCGAAAATAAACACTTATTATAGGTGTAACCATGGTGATTCAGGATACTGACTCCAGTACTCACCGATATGGTTTCGGAATCGGAACAACTGAAAGGAAAGAAGTGTGAGACACAGCTCTGGAGCATCTTAGTTGATTCACAAAACTGCCTAACGGCCGGGTTCTCATAACTCTGCGTGTGTTTGGCACTGGATGACGGCCGTGCTGAGCGGTGCAGGTACAAAGAAGTAACGTTAGAAGAAGAGAAATGTTTTCATTTCATTTTAAACCACAAACTACTGAGTATGTTTTGGACATTATTTAACCGTGTCAAAGACGAACAAAATTTTTAGAATAACAACATTTCTTGCTCCAAGTTTTAGGGGTGTGAGCTCCTTTTAGGGGTGCTGAAGCACCCCTAAAAAGGGTCTAGCCTCGCCCATGCCGATAACAATATTTTTATGAGGTTTATTTTCTACTGGCTTCCAGCATATTTCACTTTCTTTCTACAGGCCCACGGGAAAGAAAAGCTACATGAACAATGCATAATGAAATGTCCTCTCTCTGATGCTGCGCTCACGTGTGTAAATGCTATTCTATTTCTTTCAAACTTGTCTCTGAGGCTGCATTCTAAACAATTCTGCAATTGAATTATGTTTGTCCTGTGTTCATGCTTTTGACATCGACAAATGCTTTTTGATATGATTACAAAGAGAAAAAAACAGAGGGAGAAGCTCTTGTTTTAATGTGACGCCCTGTAATGTCCGGTCTCAAGCCATTCTCCTCATGTGTGGATGAATGGTTTCTGTTGTGGATGTATTTCATTTTGTGCACCAGATTGCATCTGGACTTCCCGATGGATGCAGCATTAAAGACATTGTTTGGTATCAGTTATGTGCAGTCCAGGAATACTCAACGTTTCACGCACTAAATGAGGGTTGACGCTGATGGTGCTGGAATAGATCAACTGGGCAAATATCATTGTAATTATTGTGCAATTTTACCATTAAAAATTATAGAAATGGTTTTACACATGTGAATAGAAAACAGTGAGATTTTAAACCCAGTATTTGCACTTTAAACTCTTTTTTAATTATTTTTATTTTATTTTTAGGTGTTTTGCTGTACATCTAAGAAAATATCAGTTGTTAAACTTGGAATTTAATTTTTTTCTGAAGATGTCAAAGTTGATTTGATGAAGAGGGTATGCTAAACATCATTATTTTACTGTCTTAAATAGTCTACTGTCATCAATATCTTTCAGAATTGCACTCGCTTAACAGAAAATAACATTGTAAACTCACTGCGGTAAGCAATACATAATGTATAATGTATGTGCATCTTTAATTATATTGCATAATGTAAATCAAATCTATTACTCAGAGTTTATGGATCAAAAAAACAAAACTATTTTTAATTGTTTTAGTGCAAATATGTGAAATATTCTGCTGTAAGACTAAGCATTAAATTCTTTTTGCCAAGCCACACAACAAATAAGGTGCCATAGTTAACATTTTATTTACAAGAATAGCAATTTAGATTTGATATACTGAGCAATGGTTATTTTTAAAACCTTAAAAATGAGTTTACCTTAATGTCATTTTTATGTTGAAATGCCTCAGATTTCAAATGATTTATTTGATGTGAACAGTTTCCATCAGGAACATTGGCATTGCAAGTAATGGTGCCTGCTAATTCAGCAGATATGTTTAAGTTAGTTTCTTTTAGTTCAAACTGTTCAGTATGTCCTAGTGGATCATTGTGATTAAATGTATTAGCCTACTTTTTATTTATAATAAAAGATGATCAAATGTTCTGCATTGAGTGCTGTTCCCTTGTATTGTGCATAAATGGCGCTAATGGGCTTCATGTGCAGTTGCTCGAAATTTTGAGTTTCTCTGATCTTCTCTGAAACTCTGGATTCTGATAGAGGGCCATGAGACTTAGACCTGAGTGCTAAAATGGATTCTCTAGGCCCTTCCAGAGCTGAGATATTGAGATATTTGTAAGGGCATAAGTGCTACGTAGATCTCAATATCTCAGCTCTGGAAGGGTCTAGAGAACTCCATTTTGGCACTCGGGTCTAAGTCTCATGGCCCTCTATCAGAATCCAGAGTTTTGAGAAGATTGGAGAAACTTCACGAGTTTACATGTTAATGAAATCATGATGAAATATTATAATGCGAATTTGGCTTGCTGTCCGGGGGAGGGCTCTGAGCTCAGAATTTGGCCTGACCCCAGAGAACTCCCCCTCACTTTAGGGATCATAGGTATCTATGAGCGGACCCAGCCGAATGTGGGGTGAAGGGGTGGTGGTGGGATGCTGAGAAATTAGTCATGAGACAGGAGGTAAGGAAAGGCTTTATTTATACTGGCTTTCCTTGCGCTGATTGGATGATTACCTGAACATGCTCCTCCCGAACCTTGTTACATAAAACTTAATTTCACGAGTTTACATGTTAATGAAATCATGATGAAATATTATAATGCGTATTTGGCTTGCTGTCCGGGGGAGAGCTCTGAGCTCAGAATTCGGCCCGACCCCAGAGAACACGCCAAAATGCCAGATAAACAAAGGACAGCGAGCAAAGGATTTTAACCCCCCAAAAAGTGAAGGTTATGTTATTTACCAAGGAACGAGCTTGCCTGTTCGACCGGGAAGGCTCTTGCAACGACCGACGGGAACTTGGATGCTCACAGCATCGGACGGATAAACCCATTCTGCAGTCGAACTGACAGCTCGCTGACAAGAATTTGCGAGCGTGAATTTGAGGACGAATTTAACCATTCACCCGGGAGGGCTCTCGCGGCGTCCGACGGGAACATATAAGCTCGCGGCATCGGACTGGTAAGCCTCGCCGGGTTGGACGGGGGAGCGCCGGCTGGACTCGGTCGGGAGGGTCTCGACCGGCGCTTCGAAGGGGGGCTGGGTCACGGGAAAGACCCCTCACGTCCCGACAAATGGGGAGCCTCCTGGCAACACGAGCGCGGACGTCCGGCGACGCCTAGACGAGCAGACTCTCACTGCAATTCGAACGGGAGGGTTCAACCAGCGTTTTGGAAGGGCGATGGAGCCCGGCCTTCGAACGGGTGAATCATCTCTGCGTGCGAACGGGGAGTCTGCATGTGATTGAAAAACGTACTAAGAATATTAAGCGAGTGTGCGGCGAGCCCAGATGTAATCTGAAGGTATAGTGAAAACGGATGTATTTGAACTGACAGCTCGCTGGCGTAAGAATCAGCGAGCGTGAATTTGTGGACGAATTCAACCGTTCACCCGGGAGGGCTCTCGTGGCGTCCGACGGGAACTTATATGCTCGCGGCATCGGACGGGTAAGCCTCACCGGGTTGGACGGGGGGAGCGCCCGCTGGACTCGGTCGGGAGGGCTCGACCGGCGCTTCGAAGGGGGTGGCAGGGGAAGACCCCTCACGTCCCGACGAATGGGGAGCCTCCTGGCAACACGAGACGGGCAGATTCTCCCTGCAATTTGAACGGGAGGGTTCAACCAGCGTTTTGGAAGGGGATCGGAGCCCGGCCTTCGAACGGGTGAGTCATCTGCGTGCGAACTGGGGAGTCTGCATGTGATTAAAAAACGTACTGTGGATATTAAGCAAGCGTGCAAACAGCGAGCCCAGATGTAGTCGGAAGGTATAGTGTGAACGGATGTAGCTGAAGTGAAGCATGGCAGGTGATAATTATGATTGAATTTGTTCGGAACAGTGGAGAAAACCGGAGAATGCTAGGATGAACATGGCTTTTAAAGTATAGGCGGTACTGATGGAGTGGTATCCAAGACGCAGTGATGAGATGCAATCTGGTGAAGTATATCGATTTATTGGTTGTCTGGTATCTGGGCGCGTGGGGCGGGATCTTTGCATTCCCTTAACTGAAAGGGCCGTTTGGGAGTTATTCATTTCAGGTGCGGGTTTACCGTAGATTAATTTATGGAAGAATTGAATGCCACTTATATTGCTTTGATGGATACGGCTTGGAGACCTTTAGGAGCCTACTAAGATGAGATATGAATGAAGTAACTGTAAAAAGAGAAAATTCGGGAAACAACGGGTTGAAAAAGGTGGGATGATTTGAACTATTTCCATGCGGTGTAAGACGTTTGCAGGGTTCTGGGAGAAAAACGGTTTGGAGGATGGATTCGATGGACGTGTCCGGGAGGGATTTTAGCGGATGGTTTAAGGCAGGGATGGGCAACTTCGGTCCTGGAGGGCCACTGTTCTCACAATTTTCAGCTTCAACCCTAATCAAACACACCTGAACAAGTTAATCAAGGTCATCAGGGATTACTAGAAAGTTACAGGCAGGTGATTTTTTTTCAGGGTTGGAGCTAAGCTCTGTAGGACTGTGGCCTCTCCAGGACCGAAGTTGCCCATCCCTGGTTTAAGGGAAGATCAACTGAAATAAGGAGGTACTGGAGTGGGGGTCTGTATCTGGTGCCAGCGTCCTGAATTTCTGAAAAGAGAAACGGGAGAGAGTCAGTGATTTCATTTTGAACCCCTGGAACGTGTTTTGCAGTTATTAAGAACTGGTCACGTGCGGAGATCCTGAGGCGTCTGAGGAGTGGCATGAGCGCAGGTGAGCGAGAACGACCTTATTGATACAGTGCACGGTTGCTTCATTGTTGCAATGGATTTGGATGCTTTTGGTTGACCATTCTTTCCCCCATAGGTAAGCTGCGACGACGATCGGGTAGCTCAAAAGGGCAGAGGAGGCTGAAGCCTGGGGTAGCCTATGTCTAGGAGCTGAGGGGGCCAGGGAGACGTGAACCAGCGTCCCTTGGTAACCGCCGAAGCCGATCGAGGGATCTGTGTCTGTGAACAGTTTGATATTGAGGGGGAGAGAGATAAAGTTGTAGAAAAAAGGTTAAGCCGTTCCACTGAAATTAATCCACGATTTTAGCTTGTTTTTTGACTCGCTGGAAAGGATGATCCGATCTTCCAGCGCGTGAACGGATGAAGAGCGGTCTAGGAGATGCGCTATAAAGGGTTCGGCCCTGTGCATTCGCATAATTTAGGTGGCCCAGCAGCGAGAGAAGTTTGCGTTTTGAACAATCTGTGATGTCTGTAATTTTGGATGTCGATTAAAATGATGCGTTGGACTTGATGGTTTCTTCTGGACTAACGGAATCCCTAGATTGGCAAAAACTTTCTCACTATGCGGAGGTGAGCCTCGGGGATGATGTCTGTGGGTGGGATTATCAGGAAATCGTCGAGCGCTCGGATATGGAGAATTATAGGGGGCTGAAAGGTCGATTGTCAACCGCTTTTTTCTGGAGAATTTCCTGGTAGCCACTCCTATGGGGCTGATGTGAATTTTGATAACCGATTGCATTTGCGCTGGATGACTTCATGATCGTGTTCCAAATTCAAGCTCTCCCATGTTGAAAGGTAAGACTGAAACGAATGTCATGATAGCAACGCTGATTCAATTTGCAATACCGAAGCATAATTAAATGTTGGTTTAACTTCGACAATAAACCTCACCCATATTGAAATAGACTGTGAAACAACATTCATGATGTCAACAGTGAAAAACGTCGCAAAATCCACGTTGATTAGATTTGCAAAACTCGAAACATAATTCAACGTTGATCCAACCTTGTTTCCTGACGTTGTTTCACCGGTGAATTCGACGCTAAAATGCCAGCTGGGTTTCTACACCGGGTTTGCTTGAGACCTGTCAGTAAATATTTTAAGTTAGCGCTAAGGTGGTCTAATATTTCTTCGGCTAGACAAAAAACATTCACGGGAGTCGAGAGATAATTTTGCGTTCCGGGTTGACATATCACACGGGCGTGTGCGCCGCTGCAGAAATCGCGGACGTGGAGAAAATGACGGCGTTGTCTGGGCATCTCCTTTCGTTAAAGTTCCAGCAAACTTGTCCATCGAGTATGGTGCTCTGATTGAAGAAACTTATTTTACGTGATGCGGAACGAAGCTTGAGGATTTTATAGCATTCTGCTCAGGGCAGGGAGGGATCGATGGATTGATTTGGGGGCATGTCGTGGTGGCATGGATTGTGGATCTGCAAATTGCGCAGGAGATATTTCTGCACCCGAGGAAGACTCGGTTATGAAGATCGGTGTCCAACGCTCCCCAATAGGGACATTGATTCCATTGGGAAACGCGGACTGCGCATTTTCCGGAAAACAGCTTGTGATGCGTATAAAAAATGACTACCCCGTAAGACAACGCGAGCTCCGCTTATGATGGACGAATAGTCATTCAGCTCGCGCCGTCTATGGGGAAAGACGAGCATATGATTCTGTATAGCGGCTTGAGGCAAGACAGAATTCGGCTAGTGACAATGTACGAGATGTCACCTGTGAGTTATGTTTTAGAGTAACTGAAATGTCGCCGCACTCTACTTGGCGATCGTATTCGGCCGGGGGAAACCCGAACGGGAGAGAACCCAAATCAACGTCTGCGCCTGCGAGGATTTGAGCTCGGATGTTATTCGTCACTGGAGGAGGTTCCGTAGCCACTGCATTCGGAGGGGCTGGTTGAGGAGCGGCTGAGAAGAGAGAAAAGGAGAAAGCACTTGAAGAGGGTTAAAGCAAGGGATGGAAAGTCGGGGCTGTGGCTGTTTGCGGAGGCATCCTCACGCAGAGATCGGCCCCTGGGTTAGGTAGAGGAGGAGGAATAGGGAGAGCTTAGTGTGGAAAGGGAAGGAAATGCGTCGGTGACATTCTCACGTTAGGGTGAGCACCCGGCGCTTGAGAAGGAGGAAAACTGAAAGAAGTAGACTGGAAGAAAAATGTTTGGGGATCCTGTAGAAAAGTGAAACTGCCGGGATCTAGAGTGTGAGGTACCACAGTGGGAGGGGCTGAGGAGGGGAGTTGGCCTGGAGGATTTTGGCGCCTTTCCATGACAGATTCCGGGGAGCGGCCCAGGCTGGCGGAAGGTCTGTGACGACGCGTGTCGCGGGGCGAGGCTCGGAGCTGCAATGCGGAAGGAGATACTGCGAGACGAGCGATCGGGAGCCGGCGGCCTTGCTCGTACTAGCCGAAGAAATTGGAGCTGAAACGGAAGGGTGAGAAGATTGTAAAATAACATATGAATTAAATAATTCTGCTTTTCGTCCTGCGGGAGAAATTAACATCAGAATTAATTAGGGCTTGCCTTAGCCCCTTAACTGTCCACTTCCCTATGGGAGGGATGTTTAAAGTAGCAGGTAGATGGGAAAGCGTCGAGGAAGACGATGATAAAGATGTTGTATTCCTCGCTGGCGGTGGTGAGGTGAGTCTTCGGCGTCTTGGTGTATGCGGATAGGATCTGGAGAGCCGACGCCCCTGGATAAAGATGGAGGCTTGATGTTGTCTTTGGCTGCTGGAGAAGGGAAAGTCGCTGGATCTGCGTCTTGCAATGGAGATGATTCCGTAATGAAAGATTCATCGTCAAAGGGGACGAGCTCTAACTTCGGACATGACTGCAAGAAGGCGGAGTCAAGTGCTGAGAAATTAGTCATGAGACAGGAGGTAAGGGAAGGCTTTATTTATACTGGCTTTCCTTGCGCTGATTGGATGATTACCTGAACATGCTCCTCCTGAACCTTGTTACATAAAACTTCATTTAATTTCTCACCCTGAAAAACAAAACAAAAGGGGTACCACTGTCATTTTTTTGGGGGTCGAAATTTTGAGTTTCTCTGATCTTCTTGAAACTCTGGATTCTGATAGAGGGCCATGATACTTAGACCTGAGTGCAAAAATGGAGGCTCTAGACCCTTCCAGAGCTGAGATATTGAGATATTTATAATGGCATAAATCCCCTCAAAACGACAGGGTACCCCTGTCATTTCTTTTTGGCGTCAAAATTTTGAGTTTCTCTGATCTTCTTGAAACTCTGGATTCTAATAGAGGACCATGAGACTTAAGGCCCGTTCACACCAAGCATCGATAACTATAAAGATAACTATAAATATATAATTCTAAAAATCGTTCTCCATATTAAAGAATAACAGAGTTCACACCACAGCTATAACGATAAAGATATGAGGAACGATATCGTTGGAATCACTTTCAGAACGATTTTTTCCAGCTGTCCAATGATAAAACACTGACAACCAATCAGAATCGTGCATTTAAAATGGCAGATGACATTGCAGAGAAGTTAATCGTCGAGGTACAAAAAAAAATCCTCCACTGTTTGACAAGTCAAACCCACTTTTCAATGATACGTTAAAAAGATGGATATATGGAAAGCATCCTGGGAATAAATGGTGAGAAGTATTCACAATGAGATTATGCAGTTTAGCATAGTGTTACAAAATTACCTCAGGTAGGCTATCCAGCGCTAGTTGACAACATTGCTGAAGTACTAGGTGATGTTTTTATCCCATCATTGAATTCGTCAGCTAAATCCAGATATTATTACACTAGACATGCTAGATTCACTGTTTAGATCCGCTTCCAAAACCTCTCGTCTTTTAAGGATATCGATTGTGTACCCAAAACAAAAAGCGCCTGTTTTTTCCTTTTGATATTTGTTTGTAACGTAAAGCAGGTCATTTTGCGCGCGCGCCCGCTACTCTCAAAACCGCAGCGCGCGCACGTGCGTGCTTAGAATAAAATAACGTTATCGGTCGTTGGTGTGGACGCATATATAGTTATCTTTATCATTATCTTTATAGTTATCGTGCTTAGTGTGAACGGGCCTTTAGACGTGAGTGCAAAAATGGAGGCTCTAGACCCTTCCAGAGCTGAGATATTGAGATATTTATAATGGCATAAATCCCAGAAAAAAACGACAGGGGTACCCCTGTAATTTTTTTTTTTTGGGTCACAATTTTGAGTTTCTCTGATCTTTTAAACTCTGGATTCAGATAAAGGGCCATGAGACTTAGACCTGAGTGCAAAAATTTAGACTCTAGACCCTTCCAGAGCTTAGATATTGAGATATTTATAATGGCATAAATCTCAGAAAAAAACGACAGGGATACCCCTGTTATTTTCATTATTTTTTTTTTTGGGGTAGAAATTTTGAGTTTCTCTGATCTTCTTTAAACTCTGGATTCTGATAGAGGGCCATGAGACTTAGACCTGGGTGCAAAAATGGAGTCTCTAGACCCTTCCAGAGCTGAAATATTGAGATATTTATAATGGCATAAATCCCAGAAAAAATGACTGGGGTACCCCGTCATTATTATTTTTTTGGGGGGGTTGAAATTTTGAATTTCTCTGATCTTCTTGAAACTCTGGATTCTGATAAAGGGCCATGAGACTTAGACCTGAGTGCAAACATGGAGGCTCTAGACCCTTCCAGAGCTGAGATATTGAGATATTTATGATGGCATAAATCCATTTTGCACTCAGGTCTAAGTATCATGGCTCTCTTATCAAAGTCCAGAACTTCAAGAAGATCAGAGAAACTCTAAATTTCGACCCCCCCCACCCCAAAAAAAAAAAAGACAAGGGTTCCCCTGTCGTTTTTATCTGAGATCTATGCCATTATAAATACCTCAATATCTCAGCTCTGGAAGGATCTAGAGCCTCCATTTTGCACTCAGGTCTAAGTCTCATGGCCCTCTATCAAAGTCCAGAATTTCAAGTAGATCAGAGAAACTCAATTTTGACCCAAAGAAAAAAAATTACAGGGGTACCCCTGTCATTTTTTTGGGGGTCAAAATTTGGAGTTTCTCTGATCTTCTTGAAACTCTGGATTCTGATAGAGGGCCATGAGACTTAGACCTGAGTGCAAAAATGGAGGCTGAAAGTTTGAGTTTCTCTGATCTTCTTGAAACTCTGGATTCTGATAGAGGGCCATGAGACTTAGACCTGAGTGCAAAAATGGAGGCTCTAGACCCTTCCAGAGCTGAGATATTGAGATATTTATAATGGCATAAATCTCAGAAAAAAACGACAGGGGTACCCCTGTAATTTTTTTTGGGGGTCGAATTTTTGAGTTTCTCTGATCTTCTTGAAACTCTGGATTCTGATAGAGAGCCATGAGACTTAGACCTAAGTGCAAAAATGGAGGCTCTAGACCCTTCCAGAGCTTAGATATTGAGATATTTATAATGGCATAAATCCCTGTGGGGTTTTTTTTTTTTTTTTTTTTTGAGTCAAAAATTTTTAGTTTCTCTGATCTTCTTGAAACTCTGGATTCTGATAGAGGGCCATGAGACGTAGACCTCAGTGCAAAAATGGAGGCTCTAGACCCTTCCAGAGCTGAGATGTTTATAATGGCACAACTGTCGTTTTTTTTTTTTTAGGTCGAAATTTTTAGTTTCTCTGATCTTCTTGAAACTCTGGATTCTGATAGAGGGCCATGAGACTTAGACCTGAGTGCAAAAATGGAGGCTCTAGACCCTTCCAGAGCTGAGATATTGAGATATTTATAATGGCATAAATCCCCATAAAAATGACGGGTAATTTTTTTGGGCGGGTTGAAATTTTTTAGTTTCTCTGATCTTCTTGAAACTCTGGATTCTGATAAGAGGGCCATGAGACTTAGACCTGAGTGCAAAAATGGAGGCTCTAGACCCTTCCAGAGCTGAGATATTGAGATATTTATAATGGCATAAATCCCTGTTTTTTTTTTGTTTGTTTTTTTTTGGTTGGATTTTTTAGTTCTCTCTGATCTTCTTAAAACTCTGGATTCTGATAGAGGGCCATGAGACTTAGACCTGAGTGCAAAAATGGAGGCTCTAGACCCTTCCAGAGCTGAGATATTGATATATATGGCATACACTATAAAAAATGCTGGGTTGCATTTAACCCAATTTTTGGGTCAGATACGGACAAACCCAATTATTGGATTCAATACATGCAATTTATGAATTTAACCCAACAGTGGGTCTAGTCCATATTTGACCCAAAATTGGGTTAAACTTAGACCTGAGTGCAAAAATGGAGGCACTAGACCCTTCCAGAGCTGAAATATTGAGATATTTATAATGGCATAAATCCCTGTGGGTTTTTTTTGTGTGGGTCAAAATTTTTAGTTGATCTCTGAAATTTAGAATTTCTCTGATCTTCTTGAAACTCTGGATTCTGATAGAGGGCCATGAGACTTAGACCTCAGTGCAAAATGGAGGCTCTAGACCCTTCCAGAGCTGAGATATTGAGATATTTATAATGGCATAAATCCCTGTGGGGTTTTTTTTTTTTTTTTTTTTGAGTCAAAAATGTTTAGTTTCTCTGATCTTCTTGAAACTCTGGATTCTGATAGAGGGCCATGAGACGTAGACCTCAGTGCAAAAATGGAGGCTCTAGACCCTTCCAGAGCTGAGAATGTTTATAATGGCACAACTGTCGTTTTTTTTTTTTAGGTCGAAATTTTTAGTTTCTCTGATCTTCTTGAAACTCTGGATTCTGATAGAGGGCCATGAGACTTAGACCTGAGTGCAAAAATGGAGGCTCTAGACCCTCCCAGAGCTGAGATATTGAGATATTTATAATGGCATAAATCCCTATAAAAATGACAGGTATATTTTTTTTCGGGTTGAAATTTTTAGTTTCTCTGATCTTCTTGAAACTCTGGATTCTGATAGAGGGCCATGAGACTTAGACCTGAGTGCAAAAATGGAGGCTCTAGACCCTTCCAGAGCTGAGATATTGAGATATTTATAATGGCATAAATCCCTGTTTTTTTTTGTTTTTTTTTTGTTTTGTTTTTTTTTGGGTCAAAATTTTTAGTTTCTCTGATCTTCTTGAAACTCTGGATTCTGATAGAGGGCCATGAGACTTAGACCTGAGTGCAAAAATGGAGGCTCTAGACCCTTCCAGAGCTGAGATATTGAGATATTTATAATGGCATAAATCCCTGTTTTTTTTTTTTTTGTTTTTTTTTGGGTCGGATTTTTTAGTTTCTCTGATCTTCTTAAAACTCTGGATTCTGATAGAGGGCCTTGAGACTTAGACCTGAGTGCAAAAATGGAGGCTCTAGACCCTTCCAGAGCTGAGATATTGATATATTTATACACTATAAAAAATGCTGGGTTGATTTAACCCAATTTTGGGTCAAATATGGACAAACCCAATTATTGGATACAAAATGCAATCGATACATTTAACCCAACAGCTGGGTTAGTCCATATTTGACCCAAATTGGGTTACAATCAACCCAGCATTTTTTAGAGTGTAATGGCATAAATCCCCGAAAAAATGACAGGGGTATCCCTGTAGTTTTTTTTTTGTTTTTTTTTAGGTCGGAATTTTTAGTTTCTTTGATCTTCTTGAAACTCTGGATACTGATAGAGGGCCATGAGACTTAGACCTGAGTGCAAAAATGGAGGCACTAGACCCTTCCAGAGCTGAGATATTGAGATATTTATAATGGCATAAATCCCTGTGGGGTTTTTTTTTTTTTGGGGTCAAAATTTTTAGTTTCTCTGATCTTCTCTGAAACTCTGGATTCTGATAGAGAGCCATGAGACTTAGACCTAAGTGCAAAAATGGAGGCTCTAGACCCTTCCAGAGCTGAGATATTGAGATATTTATAATGGCATAAATCCCAGAAAAAAACGACAGGGGTACCCCTGTCATTTTTTGGGGGGGGTCAAAATTTTGAGTTTCTCTGATCTTCTTGAAACTCTGGATTCTGATAGAGGGCCATGAGACTTAGACCTGAGTGCAAAAATGGAGGCTCTAGACCCTTCCAGAGCTGAGATATTGAGATATTTATAATGGCATAAATCCCAGAAAAAATGACAGGGGTACCCCTGTCATTTTTTTGGGGGGGGGGGTCAAAATTTTGAGTTTCTCTGATCTTCTTGAAACTCTGGATTCTGATAGAGGGCCATGAGACTTAGACCTGAGTGCAAAAATGGAGGCTCTAGACCCTTCCAGAGCTGAGATATTGAGATATTTATAATGGCATAAATCCCTGTGGGTTTTTTTTGTTTTTTTTTGTTTTTTGGGTCAAAATTTTTGAGTTTCTCTGATCTTCTTGAAACTCTGGATTCTGATAGAGGGCCATGAGACTTAGACCTGAGTGCAAAAATGGAGGCTCTAGACCCTTCCAGAGCTGAGATATTGAGATATTTATAATGGCATAAATCCCTGTTTTTTTTTTTGTTTGTTTTTTTTTTTTGGGTCAAATTTTTTAGTTTCTCTGATCTTCTTGAAACTCTGGATTCTGATAGAGGGCCTTGAGACTTAGACCTGAGTGCAAAAATGGAGGCTCTAGACCCTTCCAGAGCTGAGATATTGATATATTTATACACTATAAAAAATGCTGGGTTGATTTAACCCAATTTTGGGTCAAATATGGACAATCCCAATTATTGGATACAAAATGCAATTTATAAATTTAACCTAACAGCTGGGTTAGTCCATATTTGACCCAAAATTGGGTTAAATCTTAGACCTGAGTGCAAAAATGGAGGCACTAGACCCTTCCAGAGCTGAGATATTGAGATATTTATAATGGCATAAATCCCTGTGGGTTTTTTTTTTGGGTCAAAATTTTTAGTTTCTCTGATCTTCTGAAATTTTGAATTTCTCTGATCTTCTTGAAACTCTGGATTCTGATAGAGGGCCATGAGACTTAGACCTCAGTGCAAAAATGGAGGCTCTAGACCCTTCCAGAGCTGAGATGTTTATAATGGCACAACTGTCGTTTTTTTTTTTTAGGTCGAAATTTTTAGTTTTCTCTGATCTTCTTGAAACTCTGGATTCTGATAGAGGGCCATGAGACTTAGACCTGAGTGCAAAAATGGAGGCTCTAGACCCTTCCAGAGCTGAAGTATTGAGATATTTATAATGGCATAAATCCCCATAAAAAATGACGGGGTAATTTTTTTGTGGGCGGGTTGAAATTTTTAGTTTCTCTGATCTTCTTGAAACTCTGGATTCTGATAGAGGGCCATGAGACTTAGACCTGAGTGCAAAAATGGACGCTCTAGACCCTTCCAGAGCTGAGATATTGAGATATTTATAATGGCATCAATCCCTGTTTTTTTTTTTGTTTTTTTTTTTTGTTTGTTTTTTCTGGGTCATTTTTTAGTTTTCTCTGATCTTCTTAAAACTCTGGATTCTGATAGAGGGCCATGAGACTTAGACCTGAGTGCAAAAATGGAGGCTCTAGACCCTTCCAGAGCTGAGATATTGATATATTTATACACTATAAAAAATGCTGGGTCTGATTTAACCCAATTTTGGGTCAAATATGGACAAACCCAATTATTGGATACAAAAATGCAATTTATAAATTTAACCCAACAGCTGGGTTAGTCCATATTTGACCCAAAATTGGGTTAAATCTTAGACCTGAGTGCAAAAATGGAGGCACTAGACCCTTCCAGAGCTGAGATATTGAGATATTTATAATGGCATAAATCCCTGTGGGTTTTTTTTTTGTGGGGTCAAAATTTTTAGTTTCTCTGATCTTCTTGAAATTTTGAATTTCTCTGATCTTCTTGAAACTCTGGATTCTGATAGAGGGCCATGAGACTTAGACCTGAGTGCAAAAATGGAGGCTCTAGACCCTTCCAGAGCTGAGATATTGAGATATTTATAATGGCATAAATCCCTGAAAATCAGGGGTATCTCTTTTATTTTTTTTGTGGGGTTAGAAATTTTTAGTTTCTCTGATCTTCTTGAAACTCTGGATTCTGATAGAGGGCCATGAGACTTAGACCTGAGTGCAAAAATGGAGGCTCTAGACCCTTCCAGAGCTGAGATATTGAGATATTTATAATGGCATAAATCCCTGTGCAGGGTTTTTTTTCTTTTTTTTATGGGTCGAAAATTTTTAGTTTCTCTGATCTTCTTGAAACTCTGGATTCTGATAGAGGGCCATGAGACTTAGACCTGAGTGCAAAAATGGAGGCTCTAGACCCTTCCAGAGCTGAAGTATTGAGATATTTATAATGGCATAAATCCCCATAAAAAATGACAGGGGTAATTTTTTTGGGCGGGTTGAAATTTTTAGTTTCTCTGATCTTCTTGAAACTCTGGATTCTGATAGAGGGCCATGAGACTTAGACCTGAGTGCAAAAATGGAGGCTCTAGACCCTTCCAGAGCTGAGATATTGAGATATTTATAATGGCATAAATCCCTGTTTTTTTTTTGTTTTTTTTTTTGTTTTGTTTTTTTGGGTTCGAATTTTTTAGTTTCTCTGGTCTTCTTAAAACTCTGGATTCTGATAGAGGGCCATGAGACTTAGACCTGAGTGCAAAAATGGAGGCTCTAGACCCTTCCAGAGCTGAGATATTGAGATATTTATAATGGCATAAATCCCTGTTTTTTTTTTTTTTTGTTTTTTTTTTTTGGGTCGGATTTTTTAGTTTCTCTGATCTTCTTAAAACTCTGGATTCTGATAGAGGGCCTTGAGACTTAGACCTGAGTGCAAAAATGGAGGCTCTAGACCCTTCCAGAGCTGAGATATTGATATATTTATACACTATAAAAAATGCTGGGTTGATTTAACCCAATTTTGGGTCAAATATGGACAAACCCAATTATTGGATACAAAAATGCAATTTATACATTTAACCCAACAGCTGGGTTAGTCCATATTTGACCCAAAATTGGGTTAAATCAACCCAGCATTTTTTAGAGTGTAATGGCATAAATCCCTGAAAAAAATGACAGGGGTACCCCTGTAGTTTTTTTTTTGTTTTTTTTAGGTTCGGAATTTTTAGTTTCTTCTGATCTTCTTGAAACTCTGGATACTGATAGAGGGCCATGAGACTTAGACCTGAGTGCAAAAATGGAGGCACTAGACCCTTCCAGAGCTGAGATATTGAGATATTTATAATGGCATAAATCCCTGTGGGGTTTTTTTTTTTTTTTGGGGTCAAAATTTTTAGTTTCTCTGATCTTCTTGAAACTCTGGATTCTGATAGAGGGCCATGAGACTTAGACCTGAGTGCAAAAATGGAGGCTCTAGACCCTTCCAGAGCTGAGATATTGAGATATTTATAATGGCATAAATCCCAGAAAAAATGACAGGGGTACCCCTTTCATTTTTTTGGGGGGGGGGGGTCAAAATTTTGAGTTCTCTCTGATCTTCTTGAAACTCTGGATTCCTGATAGAGGGCCATGAGACTTAGACCTGAGTGCAAAAATGGAGGCTCTAGACCCTTCCAGAGCTGAGATATTGAGATATTTATAATGGCATAAATCCCTGTTTTTTTTTTTTTTGTTTTTTTGTTTTTTTTGGGTTCGAATTTTTTAGTTTCTCTGGTCTTCTTAAAACTCTGGATTCTGATAGAGGGCCATGAGACTTAGACCTGAGTGCAAAAATGGAGGCTCTAGACCCTTCCAGAGCTGAGATATTGAGATATTTATAATGGCATAAATCCCTGTTTTTTTTTTTTTTTTGTTTTTTTTTTTTGGGTCGGATTTTTTAGTTTCTCTGATCTTCTTAAAACTCTGGATTCTGATAGAGGGCCTTGAGACTTAGACCTGAGTGCAAAAATGGAGGCTCTAGACCCCTCCAGAGCTGAGATATTGATATATTTATACACTATAAAAAATGCTGGGTTGATTTAACCCAATTTTGGGTCAAATATGGACAAACCCAATTATTGGATACAAAAATGCAATTTATAAATTTAACCTAACAGCTGGGTTAGTCCATATTTGACCCAAAATTGGGTTAAATCTTAGACCTGAGTGCAAAAATGGAGGCACTAGACCCTTCCAGAGCTGAGATATTGAGATATTTATAATGGCATAAATCCCTGTGGGTTTTTTTTTTTGGGGTTAAAATTTTTAGTTTCTCTGATCTTCTTGAAATTTTTAATTTCTCTGATCTTCTTGAAACTCTGGATTCTGATAGAGGGCCATGAGACTTAGACCTGAGTGCAAAAATGGAGGCTCTAGACCCTTCCAGAGCTGAGATGTTTATAATGGCACAACTGTCGTTTTTTTTTTTTAGGTCGAAATTTTTAGTTTCTCTGATCTTCTTGAAACTCTGGATTCTGATAGAGGGCCATGAGACTTAGACCTGAGTGCAAAAATGGAGGCTCTAGACCCTTCCAGAGCTGAGATATTGAGATATTTATAATGGCATAAATCCCTATAAAAAATGACAGGGGTAATTTTTTTGTGTCTGGGTTGAAATTTTTAGTTTCTCTGATCTTCTTGAAACTCTGGATTCTGATAGAGGGCCATGAGACTTAGACCTGAGTGCAAAAATGGAGGCTCTAGACCCTTCCAGAGCTGAGATATTGAGATATTTATAATGGCATCAATCCCTGGTTTTCTTGATTTTTCTTTTTTTTTTGGTCAGAATTTTTAGTTTCTCTGATCTTCTTAAAACTCTGGATTCTGATAGAGGGCCATGAGACTTAGACCTGAGTGCAAAAATGGAGGCTCTAGACCCTTCCAGAGCTGAGATATTGTATATATTCGATACACTATAAAAAAGGCTGGGTTGATTTAACCCAATTTTGGGTCAAATATGGACACAACCCAATTATTCGGATACAAAACTGAATTCATACATTTAACCCAACAGCTGGGTTAGTCCATATTTGACCCAAAATTGGGCTTAGATCAATCCCAGCATTTTTGAGAGATGTAATGGCATAAATCCCTGAAAAAAATGACAGGGGTACCCCTGTCGTTTTTTTTGGGGGTGTTTTTGGGTCGGAATTTTTAGTTTCTTCTGATCTTCTTGAAACTCTGGATTCTGATAGAGGGCCATGAGACTTAGACCTGAGTGCAAAAATGGAGGCTCTAGACCCTTCCAGAGCTGAGATATTGAAGATATTTATAATGGCATAAATCCCAGATAAAAAAGACAGGGGTACCCCTGTCATTTTTTTGGGGGGGGTCAAAATTTTGAGTTTCTCTGATCTTCTTGAAACTCTGGATTCTGATAGAGGGCCATGAGACTTAGACCTGAGTGCAAAAATGGAGGCTCTAGACCCTTCCAGAGCTGAGATATTGAGATATTTATAATGGCATAAATCCCAGAAAAAACGACAGGGGTACCCCTGTCATTTTTTTTTGGGGTCAAAATTTTGAGTTTCTCTGATCTTCTTGAAACTCTGGATTCTGATAGAGGGCCATGAGACTTAGACCTGAGTGCAAAAATGGAGGCTCTAGACCCTTCCAGAGCTGAGATATTGAGATATTTATAATGGCATAAATCCCAGAAAAAACGACAGGGGTACCCCTGTCATTTTTTTTGGGGGTCAAAATTTTGAGTTTCTCTGATCTTCTTGAAACTCTGGATTCTGATAGAAGGCCATGAGACTTAGACCTGAGTGCAAAAATGGAGGCTCTAGACCCTTCCAGAGCTGAGATATTGAGATATTTATAATGGCATAAATCCCAGATAAAACGACAGGGGTACCCCTGTCATTTTTTTTTTTGGGTCAAAATTTTTGAGTTTCTCTGATCTTCTTGAAACTCTGGATTCCTGATAGAGGGCCATGAGACTTAGACCTGAGTGCAAAATGGAGGCTCTAGACCCTTCCAGAGCTGAGATATTGAGATATTTATAATGGCATAAATCCCAGAAAAAACGACAGGGGTACCCCTGTCATTTTTTTTTTTTTTGGGTCAAAAATTTTGAGTTTCTCTGATCTTCTTGAAACTCTGGATTCTGATAGAGGGCCATGAGACTTAGACCTGAGTGCAAAAATGGAGGCTCTAGACCCTTCCAGAGCTGAGATATTGAGATATTTATAATGGCATAAATCCCATAAAAAATGACAGGGGTATTTTCATTTTTTTTTTTTGGGTTCGAAATTTTTAGTTTCTCTGATCTTCTTAAAACTCTGGATTCTGATAGAGGGCCATGAGACTTAGACCTGAGTGCAAAAATGGAGGCTCTAGACCCTTCCAGAGCTGAGATATTGAGATATTTATAATGGCATAAATCCCTGATGTAGTTTTCTGTTTGTTTGTTTTTTTGGGTCAGATTTTTTGAGTTTCTCTGATCTTCTGAAACTCTGGATTCTGATAGAGGGCCATGAAGACTTAGACCCTGAGTGCAAAAATGGAGGCTCTAGACCCTTCCAGAGCTGAGATATTGATATATTTATACACTATAAAAAATGCTGGGTTGATTTAACCCAATTTTGGGTCAAATATGGACAAACCCAATTATTGGATACAAAAATGCAATTTATAAATTTAACCCAACAGCTGGGTTAGTCCATATTTGACCCAAAATTGGGTTAAATCTTAGACCTGAGTGCAAAAATGGAGGCACTAGACCCTTCCAGAGCTGAGATATTGAGATATTTATAATGGCATAAATCCCTGTGGGTTTTTTTTTTTTGGGTCAAAATTTTTAGTTTCTCTGATCTTCTTGAAATTTTGAATTTCTCTGATCTTCTTGAAACTCTGGATTCTGATAGAGGGCCATGAGACTTAGACCTGAGTGCAAAAATGGAGGCTCTAGACCCTTCCAGAGCTGAGATATTGAGATATTTATAATGGCATAAATCCCTGTGGGGTTTTTTTTTTTTTTTTTTTTTGAGTCAAAAATTTTTAGTTTCTCTGATCTTCTTGAAACTCTGGATTCTGATAGAGGGCCATGAGACGTAGACCTCAGTGCAAAAATGGAGGCTCTAGACCCTTCCAGAGCTGAGATGTTTATAATGGCACAACTGTCGTTTTTTTTTTTTTTTTTAGGTCGAAATTTTTAGTTTCTCTGATCTTCTTGAAACTCTGGATTCTGATAGAGGGCCATGAGACTTAGACCTGAGTGCAAAAATGGAGGCTCTAGACCCTTCCAGAGCTGAGATATTGAGATATTTATAATGGCATAAATCCCTGTTTTTTTTTGTTTTTTTTTGTTTTGTTTTTTGTGGGTCGAATTTTTTAGTTTCTCTGATCTTCTTAAAACTCTGGATTCTGATAGAGGGCCATGAGACTTAGACCTGAGTGCAAAAATGGAGGCTCTAGACCCTTCCAGAGCTGAGATATTGAGATATTTATAATGGCATAAATCCCTGTTTTTTTTTTTGTTTGTTTTTTTTTGGGTCGGATTTTTCAGTTTCTCTGATCTTCTTAAAACTCTGGATTCTGATAGAGGGCCATGAGACTTAGACCTGAGTGCAAAAATGGAGGCTCTAGACCCTTCCAGAGCTGAGATATTGATATATTTATACACTATAAAAAATGCTGGGTCTGATTTAACCCAATTTTGGGTCAAATATGGACAAACCCAATTATTGGATACAAAAATGCAATTTATACATTTAACCCAACAGCTGGGTTAGTCCATATTTGACCCAAAATTGGGTTAAATCAACCCAGCATTTTTTAGAGTGTAATGGCATAAATCCCTGAAAAAATGACAGGGGTACCCCTGTAGTTTTTTTTTTGTTTTTTTTTAGGTCGGAATTTTTAGTTTCTTTGATCTCTTGAAACTCTGGATACTGATAGAGGGCCATGAGACTTAGACCTGAGTGCAAAAATGGAGGCACTAGACCCTTCCAGAGCTGAGATATTGAGATATTTATAATGGCATAAATCCCTGTGGGGTTTTTTTTTTTTTTTGGGTCAAAATTTTTAGTTTCTCTGATCTTCTTGAAACTCTGGATTCTGATAGAGAGCCATGAGACTTAGACCTAAGTGCAAAAATGGAGGCTCTAGACCCTTCCAGAGCTGAGATATTGAGATATTTATAATGGCATAAATCCCAGAAAAAAGACGACAGGGGTACCCCTTTCATTTTTTTGGGGGGGGCGTCAAAATTTTGAGTTTCTCTGATCTTCTTGAAACTCTGGATTCTGATAGAGGGCCATGAGACTTAGACCTGAGTGCAAAAATGGAGGCTCTAGACCCTTCCAGAGCTGAGATATTGAGATATTTATAATGGCATAAATCCCAGAAAAAATGACAGGGGTACCCTTTCATTTTTTTGGGGCGGGTTGAAATTTTGAGTTTCTCTGATCTTCTTGAAACTCTGGATTCTGATAGAGGGCCATGAGACTTAGACCTGAGTGCAAAAATGGAGGCTCTAGACCCTTCCAGAGCTGAGATATTGAGATATTTATAATGGCATAAATCCCTGTTTTTTTTGTTTTTTTTTTTTTTTTTTTGGGTCGAATTTTTTAGTTTCTCTGATCTTCTTAAAACTCTGGATTCTGATAGAGGGCCATGAGACTTAGACCTGAGTGCAAAAATGGAGGCTCTAGACCCTTCCAGAGCTGAGATATTGAGATATTTATAATGGCATAAATCCCTGTTTTTTTTTTGTTTTTTTTTTTGGGTCAGATTTTTTAGTTTCTCTGATCTTCTTAAAACTCTGGATTCTGATAGAGGGCCATGAGACTTAGACCTGAGTGCAAAAATGGAGGCTCTAGACCCTTCCAGAGCTGAGATATTGATATATTTATACACTATAAAAAATGCTGGGTTGATTTAACCCAATTTTGGGTCAAATATGGACAAACCCAATTATTGGATACAAAAATGCAATTTATAAATTTAACCCAACAGCTGGGTTAGTCCATATTTGACCCAAAATTGGGTTAAATCTTAGACCTGAGTGCAAAAATGGAGGCACTAGACCCTTCCAGAGCTGAGATATTGAGATATTTATAATGGCATAAATCCCTGTGGGTTTTTTTTTTTTGGGGTCAAAATTTTTAGTTTCTCTGATCTTCTTGAAATTTTGAATTTCTCTGATCTTCTTGAAACTCTGGATTCTGATAGAGGGCCATGAGACTTAGACCTGAGTGCAAAAATGGAGGCTCTAGACCCTTCCAGAGCTGAGATATTGAGATATTTATAATGGCATAAATCCCTGTGGGGTTTTTTTTTTTTTTTTTTTTTTGAGTCAAAAATGTTTAGTTTCTCTGATCTTCTTGAAACTCTGGATTCTGATAGAGGGCCATGAGACTTAGACCTGAGTGCAAAAATGGAGGCTCTAGACCCTTCCAGAGCTGAGATGATTTATAATGGCACAAACTGTCGTTTTTTTTTTTTTAGGTCGAAATTTTTAGTTTCTCTCTGATCTTCTTGAAACTCTGGATTCTGATAGAGGGCCATGAGACTTAGACCTGAGTGCAAAAATGGAGGCTCTAGACCCTTCCAGAGCTGAGATATTGAGATATTTATAATGGCATAAATCCCTGTTTTTTTTTGTTTGTTTTTGTTTTTTTTTTGGGTCAAAATTTTTAGTTTCTCTGATCTTCTTGAAACTCTGGATTCTGATAGAGGGCCATGAGACTTAGACCTGAGTGCAAAAATGGAGGCTCTAGACCCTTCCAGAGCTGAGATATTGAGATATTTATAATGGCATAAATCCCTGTTTTTTTTTTTTTTTGTTTTTTTTTGGGTCGGATATTTTTAGTTTCTCTGATCTTCTTGAAACTCTGGATTCTGATAGAGGGCCTTGAGACTTAGACCTGAGTGCAAAAATGGAGGCTCTAGACCCTTCCAGAGCTGAGATATTGATATATTTATACACTATAAAAAATGCTGGGTTGATTTAACCCAATTTTGGGTCAAATATGGACAAACCCAATTATTGGATACAAAAATGCAATTTATACATTTAACCCAACAGCTGGGTTAGTCCATATTTGACCCAAAATTGGGTTAAATCAACCCAGCATTTTTTAGAGTGTAATGGCATAAATCCCTGAAAAAAATGACAGGGGTACCCCTGTAGTTTTTTTTTGTTTTTTTTTAGGTCGGAATTTTTAGTTTCTTTGATCTTCTTGAAACTCTGGATACTGATAGAGGGCCATGAGACTTAGACCTGAGTGCAAAAATGGAGGCACTAGACCCTTCCAGAGCTGAGATATTGAGATATTTATAATGGCATAAATCCCTGTGGGGTTTTTTTTTTTTTTTGGGGTCAAAATTTTTAGTTTCTCTGATCTTCTTGAAACTCTGGATTCTGATAGAGAGCCATGAGACTTAGACCTGAGTGCAAAAATGGAGGCTCTAGACCCTTCCAGAGCTGAGATATTGAGATATTTATAATGGCATAAATCCCAGAAAAAAATGACAGGGGTACCCCTTTCATTTTTTTGGGGGGTCGAAATTTTGAGTTTCTCTGATCTTCTTGAAACTCTGGATTCTGATAGAGGGCCATGAGACTTAGACCTGAGTGCAAAAATGGAGGCTCTAGACCCTTCCAGAGCTGAGATATTGAGATATTTATAATGGCATAAATCCCAGAAAAAAACGACAGGGGTACCCCTTTCATTTTTTTGGGGGGGGGGTTCAAAATTTTGAGTTTCTCTGATCTTCTTGAAACTCTGGATTCTGATAGAGGGCCATGAGACTTAGACCTGGGTGCAAAAATGGAGTCTCTAGACCCTTCCAGAGCTGAAGTATTGAGATATTTATAATGGCATAAATCCCCATAAAAAATGACAGGGGTAATTTTTTTGGGCGGGTTGAAATTTTTAGTTTCTCTGATCTTCTTGAAACTCTGGATTCTGATAGAGGGCCATGAGACTTAGACCTGAGTGCAAAAATGGAGGCTCTAGACCCTTCCAGAGCTGAGATATTGAGATATTTATAATGGCATAAATCCCTGTTTTTTTTTTTGTTTTTTTTTTGTTTTTTGGGTCGAATTTTTTAGTTTCTCTGGTCTTCTTAAAACTCTGGATTCTGATAGAGGGCCATGAGACTTAGACCTGAGTGCAAAAATGGAGGCTCTAGACCCTTCCAGAGCTGAGATATTGATATATTTATAATGGCATAAATCCCTGTTTTTTTTTTTTTTTTTTTTTGTTTTTGGGTCGGATTTTTTAGTTTCTCTGATCTTCTTAAAACTCTGGATTCTGATAGAGGGCCTTGAGACTTAGACCTGAGTGCAAAAATGGAGGCTCTAGACCCTTCCAGAGCTGAGATATTGATATATTTATACACTATAAAAAATGCTGGGTTGATTTAACCCAATTTTGGGTCAAATATGGACAAACCCAATTATTGGATACAAAAATGCAATTTATAAATTTAACCCAACAGCTGGGTTAGTCCATATTTGACCCAAAATTGGGTTAAATCTTAGACCTGAGTGCAAAAATGGAGGCACTAGACCCTTCCAGAGCTGAGATATTGAGATATTTATAATGGCATAAATCCCTGTGGGTTTTTTTTTTTTGGGGTCAAAATTTTTAGTTTCTCTGATCTTCTTGAAATTTTGAATTTCTCTGATCTTCTTGAAACTCTGGATTCTGATAGAGGGCCATGAGACTTAGACCTGAGTGCAAAAATGGAGGCTCTAGACCCTTCCAGAGCTGAGATGTTTATAATGGCACAACTGTCGTCTTTTTTTTTTAGGTCGAAATTTTTAGTTTTCTCTGATCTTCTTGAAACTCTGGATTCTGATAGAGGGCCATGAGACTTAGACCTGAGTGCAAAAATGGAGGCTCTAGACCCTTCCAGAGCTGAGATATTGAGATATTTATAATGGCATAAATCCCCATAAAAAATGACAGGGGTATTTTTTTTGTTGTCTGGGTTGAAATTTTTAGTTTCTCTGATCTTCTTGAAACTCTGGATTCTGATAGAGGGCCATGAGACTTAGACCTGAGTGCAAAAATGGAGGCTCTAGACCCTTCCAGAGCTGAGATATTGAGATATTTATAATGGCATAAATCCCTGTTTTTTTTTTTTTTTTTTTTTTTTTTTTTTTGGTCGGATTTTTTAGTTTCTCTGATCTTCTTAAAACTCTGGATTCTGATAGAGGGCCTTGAGACTTAGACCTGAGTGCAAAAATGGAGGCTCTAGACCCTTCCAGAGCTGAGATATTGATATATTTATACACTATAAAAAATGCTGGGTTGATTTAACCCAATTTTGGGTCAAATATGGACAAACCCAATTATTGGATACAAAAATGCAATTTATACATTTAACCCAACAGCTGGGTTAGTCCATATTTGACCCAAAATTGGGTCTAAATCAACCCAGCATTTTTTAGAGTGTAATGGCATAAATCCCTGAAAAAAATGACAGGGTGTACCCCTGTAGTTTTTTTTGTTTTTTTTAGGTTGGAATTTTTAGTTTCTTTGATCTTCTTGAAACTTCTGGATTCTGATAGAGGGCCATTGAGACTTAGACCTAAGTGCAAAAATGGAGGCTCTAGACCCTTCCAGAGCTGAGATATTGAGATATTTATAATGGCATAAATCCCAGAAAAAAAACGACAGGGTACCCCTTTCATTATTTTGGGGGGGTCAAAATTTTGAGTTTCTCTGATCTTCTTGAAACTCTGGATTCTGATAGAGGGCCATTAGACTTAGACCTGAGTGCAAAAATGGAGTCTCTAGACCCTTCCAGAGCTGAGATATTGAGATATTTATAATGGCATAAATCCCTGTTTTTTTTTTTTTTTTTTTTTTTTTTTTTTGGGTTGGATTTTTTAGTTTCTCTGATCTTCTTAAAACTCTGGATTCTGATAGAGGGCCTTGAGACTTAGACCTGAGTGCAAAAATGGAGGCTCTAGACCCTTCCAGAGCTGAGATATTGATATATTTATACACTATAAAAAATGCTGGGTTGATTTAACCCAATTTTGGGTCAAATATGGACAAACCCAATTATTGGATACAAAAATGCAATTTATAAATTTAACCCAACAGCTGGGTTAGTCCATATTTGACCCAAAATTGGGTTAAATCTTAGACCTGAGTGCAAAAATGGAGGCACTAGACCCTTCCAGAGCTGAGATATTGAGATATTTATAATGGCATAAATCCCTGTGGGTTTTTTTTTTTGGGGTCAAAATTTTTAGTTTCTCTGATCTTCTTGAAATTTTGAATTTCTCTGATCTTCTTGAAACTCTGGATTCTGATAGAGGGCCATGAGACTTAGACCTGAGTGCAAAAATGGAGGCTCTAGACCCTTCCAGAGCTGAAGTATTGAGATATTTATAATGGCATAAATCCCCATGAAAATGACAGGGGTAATTTTTTTTGGGGGTTGAAATTTTTAGTTTCTCTGATCTTCTTGAAACTCTGGATTCTGATAGAGGGCCATGAGACTTAGACCTGAGTGCAAAAATGGAGGCTCTAGACCCTTCCAGAGCTGAGATATTGAGATATTTATAATGGCATAAATCCGTTTTTTTTTTTGTTTTGTTTTTTTGTTTTGTTTTTTTGGGTCGAAATTTTTAGTTTCTCTGATCTTCTTAAAACTCTGGATTCTGATAGAGGGCCATGAGACTTAGACCTGAGTGCAAAAATGGAGGCTCTAGACCCTTCCAGAGCTGAGATATTGAGATATTTATAATGGCATAAATCCCTGTTTTTTTTATTTATTTATTTATTTTTTTTTGGGGTCGGGTTTTTTAGTTTCTCTGATCTTCTTAAAACTCTGGATTCTGATAGAGGGCCTTGAGACTTAGACCTGAGTGCAAAAATGGAGGCTCTAGACCCTTCCAGAGCTGAGATATTGATATATTTATACACTATAAAAAATGCTGGGTTGATTTAACCCAATTTTGGGTCAAATATGGACAAACCCAATTATTGGATACAAAAATGCAATTTATACATTTAACCCAACAGCTGGGTTAGTCCATATTTGACCCAAAATTGGGTTAAATCAACCCAGCATTTTTTAGAGTGTAATGGCATAAATCCCTGAAAAAAATGACAGGGGTACCCCTGTAGTTTTTTTTTTGTTTTTTTTAGGTCGGAATTTTTAGTTTCTTTGATCTTCTTGAAACTCTGGATACTGATAGAGGGCCATGAGACTTAGACCTGAGTGCAAAAATGGAGGCACTAGACCCTTCCAGAGCTGAGATATTGAGATATTTATAATGGCATAAATCCCTGTGGGGTTTTTTTTTGGGTCAAAATTTTTAGTTTCTCTGATCTTCTTGAAACTCTGGATTCTGATAGAGAGCCATGAGACTTAGACCTGAGTGCAAAAATGGAGGCTCTAGACCCTTCCAGAGCTGAGATATTGAGATATTTATACACTATACATAAATGCCCAGGTTGATTTAACCCAATTTCGGTAAAGTGTGACAAACCTTTCATTTATTGGATGACAAGAATGCAAAATTTATGAGTTTTAACTCTAATCAGCTGGGAATCCATATTTGACCTAAAATTGGGCCTAAGATCTTAGACCTGAGTGCAAAAATGGAGGCTCTAGACCCTTCCAGAGCTGAGATATTGAGATATTTATAATGGCATAAATCCCTGTGGGTTTTTTTTTTTTTTGGGTCAAAATTTTTAGTTTTTCTGGTGTCTTGAATTTTTTGAGTTTCTCTGATCTTCTTAAAACTCTGGATTCCTGATAGAGGGCCATGAGACTTAGACCTGAGTGCAAAATGGAGGCTCTAGACCCTTCCAGAGCTGAGATATTGATATATTTATAATGGCATAAATCCCTGTTTTTTTTTTTTGTTTTTTTTTGTTTTTGGGTCGGATTTTTTAGTTTCTCTGATCTTCTTAAAACTCTGGATTCTGATAGAGGGCCTTGAGACTTAGACCTGAGTGCAAAAATGGAGGCTCTAGACCCTTCCAGAGCTGAGATATTGATATATTTATACACTATAAAAAATGCTGGGTTGATTTAACCCAATTTTGGGTCAAATATGGACAAACCCAATTATTGGATACAAAAATGCAATTTATAAATTTAACCCAACAGCTGGGTTAGTCCATATTTGACCCAAAATTGGGTTAAATCTTAGACCTGAGTGCAAAAATGGAGGCACTAGACCCTTCCAGAGCTGAGATATTGAGATATTTATAATGGCATAAATCCCTGTGGGTTTTTTTTTTTTGGGGTCAAAATTTTTAGTTTCTCTGATCTTCTTGAAATTTTGAATTTCTCTGATCTTCTTGAAACTCTGGATTCTGATAGAGGGCCATGAGACTTAGACCTGAGTGCAAAAATGGAGGCTCTAGACCCTTCCAGAGCTGAGATGTTTATAATGGCATCAACTGTCGTTGTTTTTTTTTGAGGTCGAAATTTTTAGTTTCTCTGATCTTCTTGAAACTCTGGATTCTGATAGAGGGCCATGAGACTTAGACCTGAGTGCAAAAATGGAGGCTCTAGACCCTTCCAGAGCTGAGATATTGAGATATTTATAATGGCATAAATCCCATAAAAAATGACAGGGTGTAATTTTTTTTTGGGCGGGTTGAAATTTTTAGTTTCTCTGATCTTCTTGAAACTCTGGATTCTGATAGAGGGCCATGAGACTTAGACCTGAGTGCAAAAATGGAGGCTCTAGACCCTTCCAGAGCTGAGATATTGAGATATTTATAATGGCATAAATCCCTGTTTTTTTTTTTTTTTTTTTTTTTTTTTTTTGGTCGGATTTTTTAGTTTCTCTGATCTTCTTAAAACTCTGGATTCTGATAGAGGGCCTTGAGACTTAGACCTGAGTGCAAAAATGGAGGCTCTAGACCCTTCCAGAGCTGAGATATTGATATATTTATACACTATAAAAAATGCTGGGTTGATTTAACCCAATTTTGGGTCAAATATGGACAAACCCAATTATTGGATACAAAAATGCAATTTATAAATTTAACCCAACAGCTGGGTTAGTCCATATTTGACCCAAAATTGGGTTAAATCAACCCAGCATTTTTTAGAGTGTAATGGCATAAATCCCTGAAAAAAATGACAGGGGTACCCCTGTCGTTTTTTTTTGTTTGTTTTTAGGTCGGAATTTTTAGTTTCTTTGATCTTCTTGAAACTCTGGATTCTGATAGAGGGCCATTAGACTTAGACCTAAGTGCAAAAATGGAGTCTCTAGACCCTTCCAGAGCTGAGATATTGAGATATTTATAATGGCATAAATCCCAGAAAAAAAACGACAGGGGTACCCCTTTCATTATTTTGGGGGGGTCAAAATTTTGAGTTTCTCTGATCTTCTTGAAACTCTGGATTCTGATAGAGGGCCATTAGACTTAGACCTGAGTGCAAAAATGGAGTCTCTAGACCCTTCCAGAGCTGAGATATTGAGATATTTATAATGGCATAAATCCCTGTTTTTTTTTTTTTTTTTTTTTTTTTTTTTTTGGGTCGGATTTTTTAGTTTCTCTGATCTTCTTTAAACTCTGGATTCTGATAGAGGGCCTTGAGACTTAGACCTGAGTGCAAAAATGGAGGCTCTAGACCCTTCCAGAGCTGAGATATTGATATATTTATACACTATAAAAAATGCTGGGTTGATTTAACCCAATTTTGGGTCAAATATGGACAAACCCAATTATTGGATACAAAAATGCAATTTATAAATTTAACCCAACAGCTGGGTTAGTCCATATTTGACCCAAAATTGGGTTAAATCTTAGACCTGAGTGCAAAAATGGAGGCACTAGACCCTTCCAGAGCTGAGATATTGAGATATTTATAATGGCATAAATCCCTGTGGGTTTTTTTTTTTGGGGTCAAAATTTTTAGTTTCTCTGATCTTCTTGAAATTTTGAATTTCTCTGATCTTCTTGAAACTCTGGATTCTGATAGAGGGCCATGAGACTTAGACCTGAGTGCAAAAATGGAGGCTCTAGACCCTTCCAGAGCTGAAGTATTGAGATATTTATAATGGCATAAATCCCCATAAAAAATGACAGGGGTAATTTTTTTGGCGGGTTGAAATTTTTAGTTTCTCTGATCTTCTTGAAACTCTGGATTCTGATAGAGGGCCATGAGACTTAGACCTGAGTGCAAAAATGGAGGCTCTAGACCCTTCCAGAGCTGAGATATTGAGATATTTATAATGGCATAAATCCGTTTTTTGTTTTGTTTTGTTTTTTTGTTTTTTTTTTTTGGGTCAGAATTTTTTAGTTTCTCTGATCTTCTTGAAACTCTGGATTCTGATAGAGGGCCATGAGACTTAGACCTGAGTGCAAAAATGGAGGCTCTAGACCCTTCCAGAGCTGAGATATTGAGATATTTATAATGGCATAAATCCCTGTTTTTTTTATTTATTTATTTTATTTTTTTTGGGTCGGGTTTTTTAGTTTCTCTGATCTTCTTAAAACTCTGGATTCTGATAGAGGGCCTTGAGACTTAGACCTGAGTGCAAAAATGGAGGCTCTAGACCCTTCCAGAGCTGAGATATTGATATATTTATACACTATAAAAAATGCTGGGTTGATTTAACCCAATTTTGGGTCAAATATGGACAAACCCAATTATTGGATACAAAAATGCAATTTATACATTTAACCCAACAGCTGGGTTAGTCCATATTTGACCCAAAATTGGGTTAAATCAACCCAGCATTTTTTAGAGTGTAATGGCATAAATCCCTGAAAAAAATGACAGGGGTACCCCTGTAGTTTTTTTTTTGTTTTTTTCAGGTCGGAATTTTTAGTTTCTTTGATCTTCTTGAAACTCTGGATACTGATAGAGGGCCATGAGACTTAGACCTGAGTGCAAAAATGGAGGCTCTAGACCCTTCCAGAGCTGAGATATTGAGATATTTATAACGGCTATAAAAAAATGCTGGGGTTATTTAACCCAATTTTGGGTCAAAATATTGACAGTTAACTCACTACTGGATACAATCTTAGAAACTAACCCGGCAGTCTGGGTTAGTCCATATTTGAGCCAATTGGGTTAGACTTAGACCTGAGTGCAAAAATGGAGGCACTAGACCCTTCCAGAGCTAAGATATTGAGATATTTATAATGGCATAAATCCCTGTGGGTGTTTTTTTTGGGTCAAAATTTTTAGTTTCTCTGATCTTCTTGAAACTCTGGATTCCTGATAGAGAGCCATGAGACTTAGACCTGAGTGCAAAAATGGAGGCTCTAGACCCTTCCAGAGCTGAGATATTGATATATTTATACACTATAAAAAATGCTGTGGTTTATTTAACCCAATTTTGGGTCAAATATGGACAAACCCAATTATTGGATACAAAAATGCAATTTATAAATTTAACCCAACAGCTGGGTTAGTCCATATCTGACCCAAAATTGGGTTAAATCTTAGACCTGAGTGCAAAAATGGAGGCACTAGACCCTTCCAGAGCTGAGATATTGAGATATTTATAATGGCATAAATCCCTGTGGGTTTTTTTTTTTTGGGTCAAAATTTTTAGTTTCTCTGATCTTCTTGAAATTTTGAATTTCTCTGATCTTCTTGAAACTCTGGATTCTGATAGAGGGCCATGAGACTTAGACCTGAGTGCAAAAATGGAGGCTCTAGACCCTTCCAGAGCTGAGATATTGAGATATTTATAATGGCATAAATCCCTGTTTTTTTTTTTTGTTTTTTTTTTGTTTTTGGGTCGGATTTTTTAGTTTCTCTGATCTTCTTAAAACTCTGGATTCTGATAGAGGGCCTTGAGACTTAGACCTGAGTGCAAAAATGGAGGCTCTAGACCCTTCCAGAGCTGAGATATTGATATATTTATACACTATAAAAAATGCTGGGTTGATTTAACCCAATTTTGGGTCAAATATGGACAAACCCAATTATTGGATACAAAAATGCAATTTATAAATTTAACCTAACAGCTGGGTTAGTCCATATTTGACCCAAAATTGGGTTAAATCTTAGACCTGAGTGCAAAAATGGAGGCACTAGACCCTTCCAGAGCTGAGATATTGAGATATTTATAATGGCATAAATCCCTGTGGGTTTTTTTTTTTGGGGTCAAAATTTTTAGTTTCTCTGATCTTCTTGAAATTTTGAATTTCTCTGATCTTCTTGAAACTCTGGATTCTGATAGAGGGCCATGAGACTTAGACCTGAGTGCAAAAATGGAGGCTCTAGACCCTTCCAGAGCTGAGATGTTTATAATGGCACAACTGTCGTCGTTTTTTTTTCAGGTCGAAATTTTTAGTTTCTCTGATCTTCTTGAAACTCTGGATTCTGATAGAGGGCCATGAGACTTAGACCTGAGTGCAAAAATGGAGGCTCTAGACCCTTCCAGAGCTGAAGATATTGAGATATTTATAATGGCATAAATCCCCATAAAAAATGACAGGGGTAATTTTTTTGGGGCGGGTTGAAATTTTTAGTTTCTCTGATCTTCTTGAAACTCTGGATTCTGATAGAGGGCCATGAGACTTAGACCTGAGTGCAAAAATGGAGGCTCTAGACCCTTCCAGAGCTGAGATATTGAGATATTTATAATGGCATAAATCCCTGTTTTTTTTTTTTTTTTTTTTTTTTTTTTTTTGGGTCGGATTTTTTAGTTTCTCTGATCTTCTTAAAACTCTGGATTCTGATAGAGGGCCTTGAGACTTAGACCTGAGTGCAAAAATGGAGGCTCTAGACCCTTCCAGAGCTGAGATATTGATATATTTATACACTATAAAAAATGCTGGGTTGATTTAACCCAATTTTGGGTCAAATATGGACAAACCCAATTATTGGATACAAAAATGCAATTTATAAATTTAACCCAACAGCTGGGTTAGTCCATATTTGACCCAAAATTGGGTTAAATCAACCCAGCATTTTTTAGAGTGTAATGGCATAAATCCCTGAAAAAAATGACAGGGGTACCCCTGTCGTTTTTTTTGTTTTTTTTAGGTCAGAATTTTTAGTTTCTTTGATCTTCTTGAAACTCTGGATTCTGATAGAGGGCCATTGAGACTTAGACCTAAGTGCAAAAATGGAGTCTCTAGACCCTTCCAGAGCTGAGATATTGAGATATTTATAATGGCATAAATCCCAGAAAAAAACGACAGGGGTACCCCTTTCATTATTTTGGGGGGGGTCAAAATTTTGAGTTTCTCTGATCTTCTTGAAACTCTGGATTCTGATAGAGGGCCATTAGACTTAGACCTGAGTGCAAAAATGGAGTCTCTAGACCCTTCCAGAGCTGAGATATTGAGATATTTATAATGGCATAAATCCCTGTTTTTTTTTGGTTTTTTTTTTTTTTTTTTTTTTTGGGTCGGATTTTTTAGTTTCTCTGATCTTCTTGAAACTCTGGATTCTGATAGAGGGCCATGAGACTTAGACCTGAGTGCAAAAATGGAGGCTCTAGACCCTTCCAGAGCTTAGATATTGAGATATTTATAATGGCATAAATCCCTGTGGGTGTTTTTTTTTTTTTTTTTTTTGAGTCAAAAATTTTTAGTTTCTCTGATCTTCTTGAAACTCTGGATTCTGATAGAGGGCCATGAGACGTAGACCTCAGTGCAAAAATGGAGGCTCTAGACCCTTCCAGAGCTGAGATGTTTATAATGGCACAACTGTCGTTTTTTTTTTTTAGGTCGAAATTTTTAGTTTTCTCTGATCTTCTTGAAACTCTGGATTCTGATAGAGGGCCATGAGACTTAGACCTGAGTGCAAAAATGGAGGCTCTAGACCCTTCCAGAGCTGAGATATTGAGATATTTATAATGGCATAAATCCCTGTATGTTTTTTGTTTTTTTTTGTGTAATTTTTTTTGTGGGTTCGAATTTTTTAGTTTCTCTGGTCTTCTTAAAACTCTGGATTCTGATAGAGGGCCATGAGACTTAGACCTGAGTGCAAAAATGGAGGCTCTAGACCCTTCCAGAGCTGAGATATTGAGATATTTATAATGGCATAAATCCCTGTTTTTTTTTTGTTTTTTTTTTTTGTTTTGGGTTGAATTTTTTAGTTTCTCTGATCTTCTTAAAACTCTGGATTCTGATAGAGGGCCATGAGACTTAGACCTGAGTGCAAAAATGGAGGCTCTAGACCCTTCCAGAGCTGGTATTCTGGATTATATCTATACACTATAAAAAATGCCTGGGTTGCCATTTAACCCATATTTTGGGTCAAATATTGGGACAAACACAACTATCCGATACAAATGCAATTTACACATTTTAACCCAACAGCTGGGCTAAGTCCACATTTGAGACCAAAATTGGGTTGGCTAATCGGTTACCAGCTAAGTTTTTTAGGTGTAGTGGCACCAATCCTGCAAAAAATGACTCGGGGTACCCCTGTAGTTCTTTTTTTTCTGTTTTTTTTTAGGTACGAATTTTTAGTTTCTCTGATCTCTCCTCTGAAACTCTGGATTCTGATAGAGGGCCATGAGACTTAGACCTGAGTGCAAAAATGGAGGCTCTAGACCCTTCCAGAGCTGAGATATTGAGATATTTATAATGGCATAAATCCTGTTTTTTTTTTGTTGTTTTTTGTTTTTTGTTTTTTTGGGTCGAATTTTTTAGTTTCTCTGATCTTCTTAAAACTCTGGATTCTGATAGAGGGCCATGAGACTTAGACCTGAGTGCAAAATGGAGGCTCTAGACCCTTCCAGAGCTGAGATATTGAGATATTTATAATGGCATAAATCCCTGATAAAATCTGGTTTTTTTTTGTTGTTTTTTTTTTGGGGGTTGGATTTTTGAGTTTCTCTGATCTTCTTAAAACTCTGGATTCTGATAGAGGGCCATGAGACTTAGACCTGAGTGCAAAAATGGAGGCTCTAGACCCTTCCAGAGCTGAGATATTGAGATATTTATAATGGCATAAATCCCAGAAAAAAACGACAGGGGTACCCCTTTCATTTTTTTTGGGGGGGGGGTCAAAATTTTGAGTTTCTCTGATCTTCTTGAAACTCTGGGATTCTGATAGAGGGCCATGAGACTTAGACCTGGGTGCAAAAATGGAGTCTCTAGACCCTTCCAGAGCTGAAGTATTGAGATATTTATAATGGCATAAATCCCCATAAAAAATGACAGGGGTAATTTTTTTGGGCGGGTTGAAATTTTTAGTTTCTCTGATCTTCTTGAAACTCTGGATTCTGATAGAGGGCCATGAGACTTAGACCTGAGTGCAAAAATGGAGGCTCTAGACCCTTCCAGAGCTGAGATATTGAGATATTTATAATGGCATAAATCCCTGTTTTTTTTTTTTTTTTTTTTTTTTTTTTTGGGTCGAATTTTTTAGTTTCTCTGGTCTTCTTAAAACTCTGGATTCTGATAGAGGGCCATGAGACTTAGACCTGAGTGCAAAAATGGAGGCTCTAGACCCTTCCAGAGCTGAGATATTGATATATTTATAATGGCATAAATCCCTGTTTTTTTTTTTTTTTTTTTTGTTTTTTGGGTCGGATTTTTTAGTTTCTCTGATCTTCTTAAAACTCTGGATTCTGATAGAGGGCCTTGAGACTTAGACCTGAGTGCAAAAATGGAGGCTCTAGACCCTTCCAGAGCTGAGATATTGATATATTTATACACTATAAAAAATGCTGGGTTGATTTAACCCAATTTTGGGTCAAATATGGACAAACCCAATTATTGGATACAAAAATGCAATTTATAAATTTAACCCAACAGCTGGGTTAGTCCATATTTGACCCAAAATTGGGTTAAATCTTAGACCTGAGTGCAAAAATGGAGGCACTAGACCCTTCCAGAGCTGAGATATTGAGATATTTATAATGGCATAAATCCCTGTGGGTTTTTTTTTTTTTGGGGTCAAAATTTTTAGTTTCTCTGATCTTAAAACTCTGGATTCTGATAGAGGGCCTTGAGACTTAGACCTGAGTGCAAAAATGGAGGCTCTAGACCCTTCCAGAGCTGAGATATTGATATATTTATACACTATAAAAAATGCTGGGTTGATTTAACCCAATTTTGGGTCAAATATGGACAAACCCAATTATTGGATACAAAAATGCAATTTATAAATTTAACCCAACAGCTGGGTTAGTCCATATTTGACCCAAAATTGGGTTAAATCAACCTAGCATTTTTTAGAGTGTAATGGCATAAATCCCTGAAAAAAATGACAGGGGTACCCCTGTCGTTTTTTTTGGTTTTTTTAGGTCGGAATTTTTAGTTTCTTTGATCTTCTTGAAACTCTGGATTCTGATAGAGGGCCATTGAGACTTTAGACCTAAGTGCAAAAATGGAGTCTCTAGACCCTTCCAGAGCTGAGATATTGAGATATTTATAATGGCATAAATCCCAGAAAAAAAACAACAGGGTACCCCTTTCATTATTTTGGGGGGGTCAAAATTTTGAGTTTCTCTGATCTTCTTGAAACTCTGGATTCTGATAGAGGGCCATTAGACTTAGACCTGAGTGCAAAAATGGAGTCTCTAGACCCTTCCAGAGCTGAGATATTGAGATATTTATAATGGCATAAATCCCTGTTTTTTTTTTTTTTTTTTTTTTTTTTTTGGGTTGGATTTTTTAGTTTCTCTGATCTTCTTAAAACTCTGGATTCTGATAGAGGGCCTTGAGACTTAGACCTGAGTGCAAAAATGGAGGCTCTAGACCCTTCCAGAGCTGAGATATTGATATATTTATACACTATAAAAAATGCTGGGTTGATTTAACCCAATTTTGGGTCAAATATGGACAAACCCAATTATTGGATACAAAATGCAATTTATAAATTTAACCCAACAGCTGGGTTAGTCCATATTTGACCCAAAATTGGGTTAAATCTTAGACCTGAGTGCAAAAATGGAGGCACTAGACCCTTCCAGAGCTGAGATATTGAGATATTTATAATGGCATAAATCCCTGTGGGTTTTTTTTTTTTGGGGTCAAAATTTTTAGTTTCTCTGATCTTCTTGAAATTTTGAATTTCTCTGATCTTCTTGAAACTCTGGATTCTGATAGAGGGCCATGAGACTTAGACCTGAGTGCAAAAATGGAGGCTCTAGACCCTTCCAGAGCTGAGATATTGAGATATTTATAATGGCATAAATCCGTGTCAGTACCCTTTCTTTTTTTTGGAGGTCGAAATTTTTAGTTTTCTCTGATCTTCTTGAAACTCTGGATTCTGATAGAGGGCCATGAGACTTAGACCTGAGTGCAAAAATGGAGGCTCTAGACCCTTCCAGAGCTGAAGTATTGAGATATTTATAATGGCATAAATCCCATAAAAAATGACAGGGGTAATTTTTTTGGGGCGGGTTGAAATTTTTAGTTTCTCTGATCTTCTTGAAACTCTGGATTCTGATAGAGGGCCATGAGACTTAGACCTGAGTGCAAAAATGGAGGCTCTAGACCCTTCCAGAGCTGAGATATTGAGATATTTATAATGGCATAAATCCCTGTAAAAAATTACTGTTTTGGTTATTCTTTTTGTTTTTTTGGGTTGGTCGAAATTTTTAGTTTCTCTGATCTTCTTGAAACTCTGGATTCTGATAGAGAGGCCATGAGACTTAGACCTGAGTGCAAAAATGGAGGCTCTAGAGCCCTTCCAGAGCTGAGATATTGAGATATTTATAATGGCATAAATCCCTGTTTGTTTTTTGTTTGTTTTTTTGGGTCGGATTTTTTCAGTTTTCTCTGATCTTCTTAAAACTCTGGATTCTGATAGAGGGCCATGAGACTTAGACCTGAGTGCAAAAATGGAGGCTCTAGACCCTTCCAGAGCTGAGATATTGATATATTTATACACTATAAAAAATGCTGGGTTGATTTAACCCAATTTTGGGTCAAATATGGACAAACCCAATTATTGGATACAAAAATGCAATTTATAAATTTAACCCAACAGCTGGGTTAGTCCATATTTGACCCAAAATTGGGTTAAATCTTAGACCTGAGTGCAAAAATGGAAGGCACTAGACCCTTCCAGAGCTGAGATATTGAGATATTTATAATGGCATAAATCCCTGTGGGTTTTTTTTTGGTCAAAATTTTTCAGTTTCTCTGATCTTCTTGAAATTTTGAATTTCTCTTGATCTTCTTGAAACTCTGGATTCTGATAGAGGGCCATGAGACTTAGACCTGAGTGCAAAAATGGAGGCTCTAGACCCTTCCAGAGCTGAGATATTGAGATATTTATAATGGCATAAATCCCTGTGGGGTTTTTTTTTTTTTTTTTTTTTGAGTCAAAAATTTTTAGTTTCTCTGATCTTCTTGAAACTCTGGATTCTGATAGAGGGCCATGAGACGTAGACCTCAGTGCAAAAATGGAGGCTCTAGACCCTTCCAGAGCTGAGATGTTTATAATGGCACAACTGTCGTTTTTTTTTTTTAGGTCGAAATTTTTAGTTTTCTCTGATCTTCTTGAAACTCTGGATTCTGATAGAGGGCCATGAGACTTAGACCTGAGTGCAAAAATGGAGGCTCTAGACCCTTCCAGAGCTGAGATATTGAGATATTTATAATGGCATAAATCCCTATAAAAAATGACAGGGGTAATTTTTTTTGGGCGGGTTGAAATTTTTAGTTTCTCTGATCTTCTTGAAACTCTGGATTCTGATAGAGGGCCATGAGACTTAGACCTGAGTGCAAAAATGGAGGCTCTAGACCCTTCCAGAGCTGAGATATTGAGATATTTATAATGGCATAAATCCCTGTTTTTTTTTTTTTTTTTTTTGTTTTTTTTTGGGTTGGATTTTTTAGTTTCTCTGATCTTCTTAAAACTCTGGATTCTGATAGAGGGCCTTGAGACTTAGACCTGAGTGCAAAAATGGAGGCTCTAGACCCTTCCAGAGCTGAGATATTGATATATTTATACACTATAAAAAATGCTGGGTTGATTTAACCCAATTTTGGGTCAAATATGGACAAACCCAATTATTGGATACAAAAATGCAATTTATACATTTAACCCAACAGCTGGGTTAGTCCATATTTGACCCAAAATTGGGTTAAATCAACCCAGCATTTTTTAGAGTGTAATGGCATAAATCCCTGAAAAAAATGACAGGGGTACCCCTGTAGTTTTTTTTTGGTTTTTTTTAGGTTGGAATTTTTAGTTTCTTTGATCTTCTTGAAACTCTGGATACTGATAGAGGGCCATGAGACTTAGACCTAAGTGCAAAAATGGAGGCACTAGACCCTTCCAGAGCTGAGATATTGAGATATTTATAATGGCATAAATCCCAGAAAAAAATCGACAGGGTACCCCTTTCATTATTTTGGGGGGGTCAAAATTTTGAGTTTCTCTGATCTTCTTGAAACTCTGGATTCTGATAGAGGGCCATTAGACTTAGACCTGAGTGCAAAAATGGAGGCTCTAGACCCTTCCAGAGCTGAGATATTGAGATATTTATAATGGCATAAATCCCTGTTTTTTTTTTTTTTTTTTTTGGGTTCGGAATTTTTAGTTTCTCTGATCTTCTTAAAACTCTGGATTCTGATAGAGGGCCTTAGACTTAGACCTGAGTGCAAAAATGGAGGCTCTAGACCCTTCCAGAGCTGAGATATTGATATATTTATACACTATAAAAAATGCTGGGTTGATTTAACCCAATTTTGGGTCAAATATGGACAAACCCAATTATTGGATACAAAAATGCAATTTATAAATTTAACCCAACAGCTGGGTTAGTCCATATTTGACCCAAAATTGGGTTAAATCTTAGACCTAGAGTGCAAAAATGGAGGCACTAGACCCTTCCAGAGCTGAGATATTGAGATATTTATAATGGCATAAATCCCTGTGGGTTTTTTTTTTTGGGGTCAAAATTTTTAGTTTCTCTGATCTTCTTGAAATTTTGAATTTCTCTGATCTTCTTGAAACTCTGGATTCTGATAGAGGGCCATGAGACTTAGACCTGAGTGCAAAAATGGAGGCTCTAGACCCTTCCAGAGCTGAGATATTGAGATATTTATAATGGCATAAATCTCAGAAAAAAACAACAGGGGTACCCCTGTAATTTTTTTTGGGGGGGTTGAAATTTTGAGTTTCTCTGATCTTCTTGAAACTCTGGATTCTGATAGAGGGCCATGAGACTTAGACCTGAGTGCAAAAATGGAGGCTCTAGACCCTTCCAGAGCTGAAGATATTGAGATATTTATAATGGCATAAATCCCATAAAGAATGACAGGGGTAATTTTTTTGTTTTTCGGGTCAGAAATTTTTAGTTTCTCTGATCTTCTTGAAACTCTGGATTCTGATAGAGGGCCATGAGACTTAGACCTGAGTGCAAAAATGGAGGCTCTAGACCCTTCCAGAGCTGAGATATTGAGATATTTATAATGGCATAAATCCGTTTTTTTTTTGTTGTTTTTTTTTGTTTTGTTTTTTTGGGTCAAATTTTTTAGTTTTCTCTGATCTTCTTGAAACTCTGGATTCTGATAGAGGGCCATGAGACTTAGACCTGAGTGCAAAAATGGAGGCTCTAGACCCTTCCAGAGCTGAGATATTGAGATATTTATAATGGCATAAATCCCTGTTTTTTTTTTTTTGTTTTTGTTTTTTTTTTGGGTCGAATTTTTTAGTTTCTCTGATCTTCTTAAAACTCTGGATTCTGATAGAGGGCCATGAGACTTAGACCTGAGTGCAAAAATGGAGGCTCTAGACCCTTCCAGAGCTGAGATATTGAGATATTTATAATGGCATAAATCCCAGAAAAAACGACAGGGGTACCCCTTTCATTTTTTTTGGGGGGGGGGTCAGAAATTTTGAGTTTCTCTGATCTTCTTGAAACTCTGGATTCTGATAGAGGGCCATGAGACTTAGACCTGGGTGCAAAAATGGAGTCTCTAGACCCTTCCAGAGCTGAAGTATTGAGATATTTATAATGGCATAAATCCCCATAAAAAATGACAGGGGTACCCCTGTCATTTTTTTGGGGCGGGTTGAAATTTTGAGTTTCTCTGATCTTCTTGAAACTCTGGATTCTGATAGAGGGCCATGAGACTTAGACCTGAGTGCAAAAATGGAGGCTCTAGACCCTTCCAGAGCTGAGATATTGAGATATTTATAATGGCATAAATCCCTGTTTTTTTTTTTTTTTTTTTTTTTTTTTTTGGGTCAACATTTTTAGTTTCTCTGATCTTCTTGAAACTCTGGATTCTGATAGAGGGCCATGAGACTTAGACCTGAGTGCAAAAATGGAGGCTCTAGACCCTTCCAGAGCTGAGATATTGAGATATTTATAATGGCATAAATCCGCTTTTTTTTTTTTGTTTTTTTTTTTTTTTTTTTGGGTCGAACATTTTTAGTTTCTCTGATCTTCTTGAAACTCTGGATTCTGATAGAGGGCCATGAGACTTAGACCTGAGTGCAAAAATGGAGGCTCTAGACCCTTCCAGAGCTGAGATATTGAGATATTTATAATGGCATAAATCCCAAAAAAAGACAGGTGTCTTTTTTTTTTTTTTTGGGTCGAGATTTTTGAGTTTCTCTGATCTTCTTAAAACTCTGGATTCTGATAGAGGGCCATGAGACTTAGACCTGAGTGCAAAAATGGAGGCTCTCAGTACCCTTCCAGAGCTGAGAATCTGATATATTTATACACTATAAAAATTGCTGGGTTGATTTAACCCAATTTTGGGTCAAATATGGACAAACCCAATTATTGGATACAAAATGCAATTTATAGATTTAACCCAACAGCTGGGCTTAGTCCATATTTGACTCAAAATTGGGTTAAATCTTAGACCTGAGTGCAAAAATGGAGGCACTAGACCCTTCCAGAGCTGAGATA
>JAQIUQ010007212.1:0-83378 GCA_030378365.1 Hybognathus amarus | reverse complement strand
GTTACGTATTGCTAGTATCAAGAAAACAGAAATAATAAAAGAACATTTTAAACTGCTATTCGCTGCTGCCTCTTTTTTTGTTCATTTATTAATTTTTGTATGAATATATGCAAAAGGTGCCAAAAAGAAAAAAAAAATCAGACAGAAAGACTATTTCCAAAGTTTCAAAACAGGTCAACTGATGAGACATAAAGAGGGACATTCAGGTTTACAAAGCACACAGATTCAATGCAGCTGTGGACCCTCCACCAGTTTCATAGTAGAATGTTCAGGCGGCTCGCGTCTGACGGGATCATCATCCATTTATCCCCTCATGATGGCTCAGATAGGTCTTTGTTAGAGATATATGGTTTGTAAGATTAAGCAAAACTTTCTGTCAGAATCACATATCCCGCAGCTGAAGCCTGCAATGTAAATCTATTTGTTGCTTTTTCCCTGCTCTAAGCAACTCACCAGCCTGAAGTCAATTAACCGGCTGTCGAGGGGTTGCGGTAGACTGTGCGCCGTTACAAGATGAAATTGGATTCAGATACACAACACTAGCGCAGGACAGAGAGTTGCCAGATCAGAGGGAGGGTAGGAATTCACACTGGGAATTCAACGACTGTGCTTGTTATGCTATATCGAGCAAACAAGGATGCTATTAATGAAACAGGAAAAAGTTTTGTTTCATTAGCAGAACATTCTAGGCAAGCTAACACTTAAAACTGAACCTCTAAAAAATATCATAAAGCCATTGGCCAAAACAGGAACTGTTTGGCTTTCTGTTTTACTGAAATAAAAACAGTTGATGTTCTGATTATCAGGCTGGAAACAGGGTCCTGGTCAATAATGTAGAAAACAAAAACCAGAGGCCCTGTATAATTTAATAGCAAATGACATGCTGTTATCTCTCATGGAGTAGACTAAATGAGACAAATAAATCAATATGGACAGTTTCTAAGATCTGTAATATAAAATAAGGGAACATGAATGAGCTTTATTAATAAGCTGACACTCATATACGGTGTGTATATTGTTTAAAAGTCTCACCAAAGCTGATTTTTAAATGATGTACATTTTAATTTTAGCACGTACAGTTTACAGGTTTCACCTCAATAAAATGAAAACACATTTCTCTCTGTTTTGCCAGTGACTCAAACACTTCCAGAGAAGAATATGACTGTACAAACATCCTTTTTCCACAGAAAGGAAATGTAGACCAAATTAAACGAAAAATTAGGAAAACGTCAGCGTGATTCAATGCAATCTAATGCAATTTAAGGGACTAACAATGAAAAGAGTTAAAAACAATTAACATTATGTATAAGAATGGATTTCCATTTTCTCAGCATCTCTCTCATAATGTTTAAGGTTGTTAAATTTATTTTTTTATTCCATGCCACTTATTTGCTACTGACATGTACAACCCATCTATTACATATATACACCCATAGCACATCAGAGCGGGGAAAAAAGCCGAACAAGGACATCACTGTTTTAAATCTGCAGTAGACTTTGCCACACAAATTTATGAGCGTCTAGATTTTTGTGATCTTTTGTAAGCCATTACGAACAATCCATTAACTGTTTTCATGCTGGGTTTCCTTCAGGTGGTTTTGGTGGTGGGTGGTATATGTAATATTTTTGGTGTACTCCAGCCTACTCATCCAAGTCACCCAATGCCTTATGGCACTAAAAGTAGGTATAAGAACGAGAAGCCATCGTGCAAGGTTGTATTTATGAGGAATGACTTTTGTATGGGGCTTAACTAACTGAACTATGAACGCTATTGAATTAACTTTGGATGAATGCACAATGCAGAGACTCATTTGTTTTTCCAATTCAATAAAGAGTGCTCTGCAGATAAGTAAGGAGGGCTAAAACAAACACAAAATCTCAGTCACTAAAATAGCAAGGCTAAACTATCCCCGCATGCTTCACTGAGTGAGAAGACAATGCAAGAATTTTGATTTGTTTGTTTTTTTTTAGTCATCACTGTTGCACAAACACAGTGACATTTGGACTGCTTAAATCACTCTACCAGATTACTAATAATATTTTCTCCCTTCTAATGTCTGGGAAAAACAGCACTGTAGCTGAACAATGAGAAATTATAAATGCAAAAATTCACATGGTTCGCCACCACATATTTATGTTAGTCAAGGACAAAGTAGGCAGGTTTGATCCTGTGAATTTAAGGAAATGAATAGCTTGCACTTCTTTCTTTCTTTTTTTTTTGGCCAACCCACCAGTTGTCTTCAAAGAATGTTTCTTTTGAGTGTTTCAAACAACACTGTGACAGAACCTCCATTTCATCTGTCAGTGTGGTTGGAAAACAAATGTGGCCTTTCATGATTACAGAAAGGGACTAAGGCGAGATTAAGATGCATTACATCACTCGATTCAGTCCAGCAGTTAAGGAGAGTCTCTTCTCTGTGTACATCTATGTTCAGTGAGCAGCTCTGGCTTAAGCCCCAGTGATTTTCACTGAACTCAGACTGATGAGTGGGTGGAGGAGACGGCAATGTCATCTCATGAACAATGTTTGATTTGACAAAACTCAGATGGATGACTACCATTCACAAAAGATTCCAGGCCTCCCGCTGCTAAGCTTACACCACTGTACCATTTTGTAAAACAAATCACCTCTATACAATACAGCTATACATAACAATTTCAATAAACATGATGACTTAAAATGTTTTTGTGTGTGTTCTCTTGTTTGTGTATATATATATATATATATATATATATATGAAAACAATATGAAACAAATGATGAGTAAATCATTGAATCATTCATTCATTCAAACCATTTTTTTTCAAAATAATTCATTCAGATTAGCGTGACCAGATGTCCCGAAAAATTTTGGACAGTTCCCGAAATGTTGCCCCCGAATCCTGAATCCGGCCTTAATTGTCTCGAAAATTATACTTGGTAATTATTTTTGTATAATTAGCAAGATTTTGCTAATTATATTCAAAATCTTTGAGTAGTTATTGTCTGATAAAACAAAAACTGTCTTGTTCGTTGAGGATGTGTGGGTGCAGGCAACCAGTTGTAAAGGAGTGATTGATTGGTCATTGGCACTGTGTGAAAAAAATTCTTCGGCCTAATGTCTGAAGCAAATCATCAACACAATTATTTTGTTTGTTTCTTATTTAATGTTCGACAATTTAGTTAATAATTTTGGCATAAGGATTATTAAAGCTACACTGTGTGATTTTTACCCCCATCTAGGGGTGAAAAGTTATGACCATCCAGTGAATATTAGTTTCTGTTCCTCTCAATTCCGATTTCGTTTTAACTCCTACGGTGGCCAATGTAGTCCAAGATTAACATGGCTTCCAGTTCGACCTCGTCCATGATTGATAACTGAAACGAAAACGCGAAAGGCAAAGCTTGAATTAACGGGTATGTCCCTCTTTGGCTAATGTACTTTCAAGATGGAGGGGCAACATGGTGAGCGACATTAGAACCCCTTACCCGTATGTATTTTCAATGGCATATTATACACTCACAAGAATACTTTGTTACTTGAACGAAGTAAATATACATTAATGAGCATATATATTTTTGAAAGAAATAAGTGTTTTTAGCTAAGAATAAACTAAAAGAGTTACACAGTGTAGCTTTAAACTGCGCTGATTTTGCGGATTCATTTACTGAACAATCCAGTGAAATGCACTGAATAGGAATAAATAATGTTCATCTGAGACCTTCACATTGTTGAAAATAAAGATCCACATTCCCAGCATTAGGATGCTTCTAAAGGTAATGTTATTTTTAGTACAGTGAGTGACCCTGTGTTCTTTTCTCTTCCCCATCTCACTAACGCCACTAAGTTGATTTTCTTCTGCAGAGTCGGTCTTTGACTACCGTATTACATGATAAAGAGGAACATTCCAGGATGAGTCTTTTGCTAGGCCTGGTAACAATAAAACTTAACACGATTTTGGACAAACAAGGAAGTTTTCAGTTCTGAAACTTTCAGGATAGGCTATTTTTATAATATGATGACCTCTTTTATGTCAAAACCCTGTATGTTGATATAAAAAATGTCAAAATTTGATTTCTCAGTTCATGACCCCTTTAACAATTTTGACACTGAGCTAGACTTCTGAATAGGCAACATAAATCATAGACACTATAATGAAAACCATGCACATCCCAAGCTGTGTGTGTTTGTATCAGCACACAGCGTGCGAGTGTATATGTGACGTTATTGTGTGTGAGAGGCGAGGGTAATTATGCTGTATGCACGCATTCTGTGGTGAAGGAGGGTGGGACGGCTCGAATGTTGCCTTGTAATCAGGCGGTATGTCTACGTTTTAAGTTACCTCATTGTCATCTCAAAATAGGCGAGCACAGCGGATGGGCAATCGCAGAGGTGGAACCCAAATAGCAAGATTGCTGTTTCTTTTAAGCTTGATGAAGTTTTGCCAAGCTCAGAGCATGCCTGTTATTTTCCTCTGATTTATGAATCATGAGAATGTACAGCCGTCCTGCGAACACAGTAGAAGGTATACAATTAAAGAACAGTTCAGATATACAGTGGGGTCCAAACGTCTTGAAAATGTATTTAGGGGGAAAAAACGTAACGTAAAAAAATGTCCACTATATCTACACTACCAGTCAAAAGTTTAGGGTCGGTAAGATTTTTTAGGTTTTTAAAAGAAGTCTCTTCTGCTCACCAAGGCACAAAAAACACAGTAATATTGTGAAATATTATGACAATTTAAAATGACTTTTTTATGTTAATATATATTAAAATGTAATTTATTCCTCTGAAAAAAGCTGAATTTTCAGCATCATTACTCCAGTCTTCAGTGTCACATGATCCTTCACAAATCACTTTAATATGATGATTTTATGCTCCAAAAACATGTATGATTATTATTCATGTTGAAAACAGTTTTTTACATTTTTATTTCAGGATTCTTTGATGAATAGAAAGATCAAAGAACAGCATTTATTTAATTAGAATATTTTCTAACATTATAAATGTCTTTACTGTAACTTTTGATCAATGTAACTCATCCTTGATGAATAGAAGTATTGATTTCTTATTTATTTCCCCCAAAAATAAAATACAAATTCTTACGTGACCCCAAACTTTTTAAAGGGTAGTGTTTAATGTAACAAAAGCTTTCCATTTCAGATAAAAGCTGTTCTTTTGAACTTTCTATTCATCAAAGAATCCTGAAATAAAAATGTAAAAAACTGTTTTCAACATGGATAATAATCATACATGTTTTTGGAGCATAAAATCGATCATATTAGAGTGATTTGTGAAGGATCATGTGACACTGAAGACTGGAGTAATGGAATTAATTACATTTTAATATATATTAACATAAAAAAAAGTCATTTTAGTGTTTTTTGTGTATTTTTTATCAAAAAATTGCAGCCTTGGTGAGCAGAAGAACTTCTTTTTAAAACATAAAAAAAATCTTACCGACCCTAGACTTTTGACCGGTAGTGTAGGTTACTAATCAACGGAGAAGGTGACCATATGAACATTAATGCACACTTTGGATCATTCTCAAGTCATGATCATCATGTTTTACACAATGCAGTCCATGTAGCACGATTGCAGCTGTCATCAGAACAAACCAACTTCTGGAATCAACATTGACACTTGGAGCCAGACATCTCTTAATGAAGGAAAAAGAGAAGGCCCATAAATGTTTCCCTTTTTATTTATTGTAAGATTTCGAAATAGCTACTACTGTATAAGCACTGAAATTACTTCAAAGACGTTTTCCTTGCTGATTATGGAGATCCATCAGTCTGTGTTAAGTGATTTATGCATTTGTTTATTTCGTTTTCATGAGCGTATGTTCTCTTTCATCAATGTTCACATGCAATCCCCACAGGGGCCCACAACTTCTTATTCGCGTGCCACTGTCCTAATGTAATATGAGCAGCATATGGTCCTGTAACCGCCCATCCCACAAATAAAAATTCTAAGCAAGATTTAGCTTGGCAACTGCGATAAAACATCTCTTCTTATTCATTCACCGACCCCATGATAGTTATGCTACATTGGCATTTTTATATCAATGCCCTCATCCCGCATCTCCAAATGTCTGCTCTATCTTTTAGTATCTTTATTGCATTCACTCCCTCTTGCAAATGTATAAAAAAATAAAATAAAATAAAAAAATAACCTGTTTTTCATCTGTGTGACAAAATGGCTCTGGAATAGTTTTCACAATGTTCTGGCAATGTCTGAAAAGTATATAGGTTTTTTTTTTTCTTGCATAAATGTGATTCCAAAGACAGGCATTGCACATAAGTAGAGCAATTATGAAATGGGAACTGCAATTTAAAGGATTTTTTTCATATTGATGATATATTAATATGTAGTTAAAGGAAAATCAGCAACTTAAGTTTAATCGACAGAATTTGTAGCATGATGTTGATTACCACCAAAATAAAAATTAAAATGTAGGTTATGGTGAGGAAATTTTTTAAGAATTTAAAAGCAAAAGTGAGAAGCTTAATTACATTAATTTATACTTTTTTTTCTGTTAACGAGTATTTGAGCTGTCAAATTGTTTAAATCATATTTTAAGTAGTTTTACGGGCTTTCAATGCCATAGCAACAAAGTTGTAAAATTTGGATATAACTATAATTTAGTTAATGGGGGATTTTGTTCCAAACCAACAAATTGTTTAAATCTTATAGCTACACTTGTAGTAAGTATTTTAGCCTTTATTGATTGTCCCTATTGCCTTCCCATTTTGGTGCCACAGTAACCCTGATATATATTTACAGAATACATTTTTATAAGAGAAAGTGGGAATTACTTTGTACTTAGGCTGAAAATTATAGTAATACAAATAAAATCACAACAAAATTACAAGTTGTTTCAACAATCTAATGAGATTTCCTACAAGTGTAGTGTTGTTTCCTACAAATCCACAAAAGTAATTTTATACTTTTAGCTTGACTTGACCTATAAAGTATTTTGTTCATATCAATTAAACTGTGCTGCTAAACTGCAAATTCACAATCCTAAGCACATAATATAACAAAATGTGATATAAGCCGCTGGGAACCACCCGTCTAGAAACATGATGGAGCAGAATACAGGAGCGATCAGTCATAAATGTCTGCTATGATATAAGAACCACACAGTGTTGTGAGGGTCACTATATCTGCAGTGTCAAATAAACTATTATGATATTGTATACTCAGATTTCAATAGCTTGACGACAGCCTTAGAAGGCTAACCTTGAGGTTTTATGTGGCAAAATTTGCTTTGTGATAAAGATAACTTTTCCCATCCCCTACAGGAGGGGGAGGCCAGAATCCTGTGCGGTTTCTACTTTCATCGATTTTAATGTGTCAGAAACATTTTGCCAAATGGTAAAATCTTCCCAAGCACTCCATGCATGTTGCTTTTATTTTAATTGTTAACAATGCCTTACTTGCTGCAATTGTATACACTGTACTTGTTTTGAGCAGGTGGGTGCAGCTTGTTTGTTGAGATATATGCTGAATGATGTATGTGATTTCGCAAAACACACAAAACTAATAATACCTAGCTTTTTCTTTAAAATGTTACGCAAAACACAGAGACGGGCCATCGGAGAGGAACTCACCCAAAGGCTCAGTTCTCAAAGCAGATGGGATGTGCATGGAAATAAAGAGACAAAATTAAGGGAACATTATATTTATAAAATATGGGGACAAATTATGAATTAAAGGAAATTACTGATACTGATTGTCTCTATGAAAGAATACTAATGAAATACTATGGAAGTGAACAGCTAAGCAGAGGATGTGCATGGACAAGTGCAGTAATTTCACTACATGAAAACTCTTATAATGCTGTGAAATTAATATGAAAGAATAACCTGATTTCCTCCATGGCTTGGGGTTATGTGAAAGGGCACGGCCAGGCTTTTTTTTTTTATCCGTGCTACATAAAAAAATGTACGTGAGCAGTCTTGTAACAGTGATCACATGGAAGGATTAATCACTTTTGAGTGTTTGCCATGATCTCATCAGGGATGAGTTGTAAAAACACCTGAATACAATGTGCAAATCCAAGAGGAACAGATCCTTATTCTTTTGTGTTTGGTTAGAACACCATCTTCCCTCACAGTCAAGGAATTTTCATGAAAAGGATATACAGCAATTGCACAGAGTTGGTTTACAGGTCACTTTCTTTTAAAGACAAACTTTTGTTTCTGTTTAGCTCAATACTCCCTCTAGTGTTATTTGTTGGTGTTAAGTTTAAAATGTATACAATAACTTAATAACTGACATAATTCATACTTTGCACGTGACGTCACAAGTACTGGCTGGCGGGCAAGAACGTGCATTTTTAAATGCATCGATTGAATATAGATGTATATTTTAACTTTTTTCTTTATTCCATAATTAAAATATATATGCATTATTTGCATAAAAATATACATTATTTACATAAATAATATACATAAATAGTATACTATAAATAATATACATAAATAGAATACATAAATAATAGTATATTATGTAAAGCATATATATATATATATATTTATATATATATATATATATATATATATATATATATATATATGGCCCTATAATTTCCGCGATCACGGAATAAAAAGCACACTCTCTACAACTAAAATAACAATAAAGGGTAAAAAAATAATTCCCAAAAATTAAAACGGAAAAAACGGAATTTGCAAAAAATAAAATGGAAAAAACGGAATTTGGGAAAAAATTAAATGGAATTTGGGAAAAAAATAAAACGGATTTTATAGGGCCATATATATATATATATATATATATATATATATTGTAAACAAAAAAAATTACCATACCATATTTTTTTTAAGAAACTAATTAATTTAAGAGGGCATCAAATCTGAATAATATTCAGCAGCTTTCTGTTAATAAGTCTTAATTTAACATTTTATTTTTTTATCTTCATTCTTACATGCCCTCTCCTATACGATTTTCTTGTAGTAAATAGTCCAATTTTCTATATTTGCAAGGTAAATGAGGATAATTGAACATAAATATTTATTTATTTTTATTTATCACAATATAAATAAAATGTTTTCTCAAACCTGCAGTTGTATGTACTTTTTGTGATCAACGTGCTGTTTAAACACTTAAATATTAGTTCTAAATATATTGAAAATACAATTACAACTTACACCAAACATACAACAATGCAAAGTTAGTTCTCCTTCATCTTCTAAAGGAATATTAACACTTCCAGATTGCCATGGCTTAATAGACGATCACGATTTCAAAAGGACTACCACAACCACAATATCTGAAAATTAGGTGGCATAAGCAGAAAATTAGTTTGATCATTTGTGATATTTTCTGATGAATGCATATATATCATAAACCCTTTCCTGGTGTTTGTTCATGCACTTTTATTTTCCTACTGCTGTGTGAAGCAAGATTCTTTTATGAACTTTAACAATCAGAATGTATGTGGGTCAATGAAGTGATTACTACATTTTCTGTCTGATTGCATTTTCTTTTTTTTTTCTTTTTTTTTAGGTAAAAACAGGTTTTAAGAAAGACATTTTTTTAAGGCTACGGCAAATTTGTCTAGAAACATTCAATGAAGAAACACTAAAATCGCTGCAATTAAAATTTTGATATGAATGAAGGCTATGTGTAAAAGTGGTCCAGCCCACTGCAGACAAACCGGAAATTCTATTTCCGTTGTTGCAACTAACGAATTGCATTGCAATCGTTTTTTTTTTGTTTTTTTTTGTATTTTTAAAAATGGCCTGTCGAAAATCCTTATACGTCACCATTTACAAATCCATAGTATAGTCTTAGCTACAAACTGTTAAACAATGATTATATAAAGGAATCAAGAATAACAGCCAAGAAAAAAAAAAAAAACATCAAGAAGACTTCAATGAGTAAGATAATAATAAAACACTCACGGTGGCTCAGCAACAAAATCTGACAAGACTGCTTTCTCTCCATCCATTCACAGCTGTCACCTGTAAGCAGTAAAGTGTTTTCAACCTCAAAATTTAATTTGTTTTACAATAATTCAAATAATACAAATAATGTATAACTGTTGGATGGTGAACGTCACTTCTAGCTAGACCCTCCCCCCTCCTCATCTCCGTCAAAAACAAATTTAGTCAAAGTTGTCAATAGGTTATGAATTAAAATTCAAATTCATAACAAACAGTTGGTGAAAACAGTCATTCACACATAAACTGTTGCCCTACTGTGAGTTTGCTTAATCCTCGATTGAGATCCAGATAGAGATCAATAGCCGCTAAAAACCTAATATGATGTTTCACCAAAGTTACCTTTGACTATTATATATTATCCTTGTGTTTGTTAGGCAAACATGGAGGTCCATTTAGAAAAACAAACTGGATTTACCCACCTGTCCAACAAAAACAGATGAGCTAAGTTAACGTTGTTACCTGAATGTCGGATTCTCGCCACCTTTCAAAGACTATCCAATGTAAATTCGGGACTTTGCACGTTCCTTCTACTTTTCCCTCTTCTGTGCAATTTTTACAATCTTTTTATTGGAACATCATCTCTTTGGTCGTGTGCCAGCCATATCAAAACTTGAAGAGAGTTATAATTCCAACTTCCCTCTTCATGCTTCTCTCTCCTCCACACCCCCTTCATGTGTACGCGCACTGAACCCCACCCCCAAATCATTCTTCAATCATCGGTTATTGGCTGGAAATCTGTTTGTTTTCGTTGTTGAGCCTGGGCTGTCTGAGACCGAGTTATTTTCTCTGTTTTTTTGTTTTTTTTTACAGTGTGTTCATGGGACAGACAGCAAGTGGATCAGGCCTAAAAACGTGTGCACATATCGCTGTAGCGCACCTTTAAAGAACACATTTGCGTTTAAAGGTTAGATGTATATTTTTTGCACTACCTATATATATACATATATATATATATATATATATATATATATATATATATATATATATATATATATATATATATATATCTATCTACCTATATATATATATATATATATATATATATATATACCTACCTATATATATATATATATATATATTAGGGCTGTCAAATGATTAATCACGATTAATCACATCCAAAATAAAAGTTTTTGTTTACATAATATATGTGGGTGCACTGTGTATAATTATTTTGTATATATATAAATACACACACATACGTATATTTAAGAAAAAAATATTATTTATATATAAAATATTTATATTATATATATAATATAAATGATATATAAATCTATATACAGTATATACATGAAAATATTTCTTAAATATATACAAGCATGTGTGTGTATTTATATATAGAAAATAATTCTACACAGTGCACCCACATATATTATGTAAACAAAAACTTTTATTTTGGATGTGATTAATCATGATTAATCATTTGACAGCCCTAATATATATATATATATATATATATATATATATATATATATATATATATATATATATATATATATATATATATAAATGAAGAGTTCAGATGCAAAAGCCTCTAAATGCCATTTGAAATTTTCTTCTAAAATGCCCATTTTTATCAAGCTTGTATATTTAAGTTCAGTAATTTCACTTAAATGACAATTAATAGGTAATCTTCATTGCCATTTAAGTGAAATTACTGAACTTTAATATACAAGCTTGATAAAAATGATCATTTTAGAAGAAAATTTCAAATGGCACTTAGAGGCTTTTGCATCTGAACTCTTCATATATATATATATATATATAAAATATATATATTTTTTTTTACTTTAAACTTTTAATGAATGAAAACTGTAGACTACCACAGAAACAAGTAACTAATCATCTTTTAGAATTATTGAGCTTAATATTAAGTTATACTAAATAACTGTTTTTCCAACTACAACAAATGCTTGAGAACATAGGAAAAGGCAAAAAAAAGTTCATTGACAACAGCACAAAAAAATGTTTATGGTCCATTCCATGACATCTTAACTTGACCTAATATAATCTTGCATAGCTTGTAATATTATGATTGTACACGTTATGTAAGATTATTATTATATATGAAAAAGTTGATACACAATTATTCTATCAAATATACAAAATGAATGTTATTATAATACAAATATAAAGTGCTTTACAAATATATATTTTTTATTATTTTATTTAATTGATATTAAAAGCTATTTAAAGATATCAAATAGCCTAGGCAATTTAATTTGTAGTGTTTGTTTAGTTTAGTACATCAGAGACTTACACTTTCCAGTTCAGTACTTACAAAAACATATTGTGACAGTGGAATTTCAAACGCCATCTAAAAATGTGGAGCAACTTAAAATGACATAACAGCTTCTTAATGAAAACAATCATTGAGATAATCTAAGAAACGTTGTTTAGCACTGTTTATACTGTATTAGTAGCCTGTTTGTGTGTTTTGTTCTTTTGTATTAATTCCATGACTTAACTCAGTGACGACTCAGAGTATTTTCATTACTTACTAGACACCATATTCCAAGACACTGGCTTTCAACATCTCATTTCCATGACTTTACTATTCGGTTTTGCTGTAAATGTGACGTATTTTTGAATGTAGCAAGTTCCCATGTGGTGAAAAGAGCCAGTGAGAGACTACTCTAAGATCTCATTGGTGCATTGAAATGCCAGTCTTTTTTTTCGCTTGCTCTTATTGGTCCAAACGAAGCACCACCTACGTATAATCCAATAACTTCCGCTGACGTATTTTGAATGTAGAGCGGTTAATGTTGGTTTATGATAAGTAAGGGCAAAGTGGCAGAAAAAGACAAATTTTAAATCTGAACTTTTGAGTCGCCGAAAACAACTGTAAATATCAAGCCATATCCTGAGATGGATCAAGCATTGGAGAAAATACTTATTGGGCTCGCAGTTAATATAAGTCGTAGTGATGGTAAGATGCTTGTTTGCTAATGCTAACACTGCTTTTCCAAGTACCGCTAGCTTATGTTAAGTTAACTTCATGAACGTCATCAAATCATTTGATTTAAAATCAGATTAAAGTTAACATAATGTTAATAAGATACTAGTGATCGCAGCGGGAGGTTTCTAAAGATTGAAAATTAACGCAATCTTTTTTTAAAGCAATAAAGAAAATTAAAGCAATCTTTTTGTTTGCTTTAGAATCTCTTTTAGTGTTGATCTTTAGTCAAAAAGTAAATAAAATGTAATAATGCAAACAACAACCTGTCACTTTTTCTTGTGTTGCCTTGTCATGACTGTTACGGAAACATAGTTGACTGGGATTGTTTTTGAAAGGGATAACGTTAATTCACAAAAAAAAGACAATTGTGTCATTTACTTTTGTTGTTTTAAGTTAACATGTTATTCTAAACGTTAATCTAAATAGTTAGTTTCTTTTTTTTTTAAATGAGATGTTTTGCTGAATGACATCCTCTGTCACAATTTATTGTAAGGGGAAAAAAGATGCAATAAAAGTGAATAATAAATTTTTTTGCACCAATGATGAAATTCTCAAAGTTCAACCAAGAAAATGTTGTTTATGGCACTGTTTCCCCATCATTGCAGGAAGAATACACAGCGCCACTGTGAAAACTGTCAACATCACTAAAGCCACAATCAATGTGGAATGGGCTGAGAAAGGCATGACTAAAGGAAAAGAGGTTGGTACTTAATTTGTCATAACATTTGTTTTACTGTATAGAACAGTACATTGTCTTCTGTGTGGAGTTGTTTTTATTTGCACTTGTATAGCCATGTCAGCCAAATACTCTAAGATGTCTTTGTTAACTAGACTATTAAATCGATTGTACTCTAGGTTGACATGGATGAACTCAAGCAACTCAATTCTGACCTCATGCAACACCTTCAACCATGTCGTCAAGAGGAACCAGAGCCCCCGTGGCCCCCATCGCTGCACCTGAGAAAAAAATGGCAAAAGTGAGTTCTGTGTGCTTATCCTTAAATTCTATGGATAATACAAGGATTACTGTGTTTTACGCACATTCATGCACATGCTCTGTTTGAAATCACACTCATTTGTTATTCATTCTAATCTAAAAATACATATTTGATTACATTTTTCTATGCATAATTGACTACTTGGTCATTTACACAGTACTTTATGTATGCTTCAGAACATCAGAGCATCGGAGCTTCTTCAAGGTCATCCAGAATCCCTACTTCAGAACGTAAGTTATATTATTCATTGTTTCCAGTAGGTTTACTCCAATTCATAGTTGGTCTCCTGACCTGCATTAGTGTAATCTTCTGGTGTGTTTCCTATTTGAAGCTGCTCCTCAGGATTGTTCATCTGAAGAGTCAGGTTTGCATCAAGTGCATGCTCTCTTTCTGCCCTCCAATCACACTCACAAAAGGCTAAATTGAACTTCTCATTAGACTTGAAGGAGAACTCCGGTCAATTTTATCATTGAACAAATTTTTTTGTACATTTGGAGTGCTGTCCGTACAGAAAAAAAACCCTGACAAAAATCAGTGTGGCCTACACCGTGTTATCCTCTTTTTAAAATCCGTCAGCACAGTCATTGACTGACCGTTTGAGTCTCCACTGTTGCTTACAATGATTGTGAACTCGACAATCGAACTGCTGTGGACTTTGACCGAAAACAGGAAGTAAATACAGGTATGTGAGCTGGCTGAATTAATATCATTTTTATTAAAGGGCATATTGCAGGTTAGAGGACCTGAATGAGTCAATGCATGGAAAAATAATGTAGGAACTATATTTTCTTTAAAATATACATATAAATATGTTACAGAAGCTTCTGGAGTTGTTTTTGAGAGAATTTTACTTCCACGTCTGAAAATGGGCGTGGCTGGCATGACATAACTGGCGGGAGAGCGGTCGATTCCAAACAACAGAAAACTATGGATCGCAATGACATTTCAAACGCTGAGGAAATACTCCTATGACGGACCAAGCCATAAAGTTATGAGCCTGCTATTCTGCCAAGAGAACAGGGATGGGCCAGGATTAATGTTAGACAGAACAGTCAGAGACAAATTGAGTTGTGGTGTGAGAACCAGTGGTGAACAGGACAGGTGTCTTTTGGTGAGAGCTAGGGATGGGCAACGATTAATCACGATTAATCGCATCCAAAATAAAAGTTTGTGTTTACATAATAAATTTGTGTGTAGTATGTATAATTAATTTGTATATATAAATACACACACATGCATGTATACATTTAAGAAATATATGCATGTATATACTTTATATTTATATATAATTAATATTATACATACAAATAAATATTTGATATATTAATAAGACATTTTTCTTAAATATATACATGCATGTGTGGGTATTTATATATACAAATTAATTATACACACAAATACATTATGTAAAGACAAACTTTTATTTTGGATGCGATTAATCGTTGCCCATCCCTTATAGATATACACGTCACTAAACATATACACTGTGCTCTCAATATTGTACAGATTATTATGATCCTATAACAGGCCAGCTGACATTAGTATGTTTAGGGTAGATTTATACTATTAAATGTATAAAAACTATACTAAAAGCATTCTCAGGTACATTTTTAATATATATTTTTCACCTGGGTTATAACATAAACAGAAAATTAAAGATTTGAGTATTTAAGCATCCAATTTTGTTTTCAATTACATGTTGCCTCTATTTAGGGCATGACTACCTATATCACACTATTTGATGCCATTGGTATAGTATACAACGATCAATATTCTTGCTTCGGCATCCCATGTTGAACTCCATCATGTCGTTGGCATGATCATTTGAACTGAAGTGAACGTTACACATGACCGCGTTTTCCAAAGTCGATGCGGAAGAGAAATCCCGTCTCTACACCTGCACAAACCGCGCCAGGAACGAAAGATTTAGGCTATAGCACAGTCCCTTTTCTTGTAATAGAAACCTGTGGACTCGATCTTGAAGTCTTGACAGGCTGGAGTTTTTGCAACCTCCACAAACACATTAATTTACCATGACCATGATAAATTAAAATACAAAAAGTACTGAAAGCACACTGACTGACAACCGTTCTCACTAAATACTAGCTTACTCTGCACTGAGCTAAGGCTGAGGCTCCCTAGCGTGACTTAAAATGACGTGATGTTGATAAAAAAAGCTGTTTTTACGAGCAGTCCCATCTGCTAAATTAGTGCCCTTATGTCGTTTTAAAACATTTTAAATCCTGCATACTTTTCATATGCTATTTTCAAACAAGGTTATCTATAAATTTAGTTTTTTTTTACCTGCAAAATGCTTTTTAATCTTTCACATTTACTGCAGTCAGATTGACTGTGGTCACTCTTAATAACACCACTCACATGGCTGTGCACTTGTAATGACAAATCAAGGATGTTACAAGGCTAAAAGCACGTTTAGAACTTGACCCATTGAAATCAACAGGGTGCAAATTTTAAAAAGAGGAGAACACTGTGTAGACAACACCGATTTTTGTGGTTTTTTGATTGTACTGACAGCACTCCAAATGTACAAAAAAATGAGCTCAATGTTAAAATTGACAGGTGTTCTCCTTTAATCAGGGTGTTTCTTCCCACTTTAATCCACATGGTCTTTTCTACAAATGATCTACTTATCAAAAATAGGACATGCTATAAATTCCTGTCTCTTTCAGTCCAGAAAATTCACACATGGCAGAGATGGTCATTTCGTTCTAGCAGCGATCAATGGACTGGCTGATAGCTTTTCACTTTTGGGTTTCATATTGCAATGACTGTTCTTTTAATCATTTTAATAAACATTCAAGTTTATTTCTGCACATTGTCGGATACTATGAGGGTGAAGATACTGTCCAAACTGTTGTCCAATTTTATTGCTGATAAATGCAATCATGACAAATGGTTTTGGAGATACAGGATTTGTCTATTGGATTGCCTTTGGATTTAGTGGCCGTGTTGATATTGTGAAGCTCTTTATTCTACTTTGGAAATCCCTTTATTAGTGCCTTGATGTGACTAAACATAAATAAATCACACTGAATTGCTGTGACATCATACATTTCTGTCCCTTTCAGCCTCTAGAAGAATGACCACACGCCAGACGTGCTTGTTCCGACTGCCCGCCCCTCCACCTGTGGTCTCGGCAGCGGCTGCAGAAGGAGTGCTCTCTCAGGATCTTCCCACATCTACGATCCCTAAACCTTCAGGTCTGTCTCTACATCAACATGATATTAAGATATGTAGTCAAGGTACAGGTAATGTTGGATTGGCATGAACTGATATTGATTGGTAAGCGATGTGAGGTGAACGCTGACAGCACAATCAAACCCATTGTTCACTTGTGCTGTCAGCTTGGAGACTCAAATCATTGTTAAAACACATTTTACAAAACATTTCACCATCTGGATTGGCAGGCCAGAAGAGACTTGTTTCAAAGCCAGCTTCTCCGCTGCTACCAACCATTGAGGCTATATGTGAGAGTGAGGCTTCCAAATGTGCCCCCATGGGTCCACCAAGTATGTACTGTTTTGAATTTGTCATGCAACCTTTGACATCATGGATTTGGTGGCTATTAACATTTACATCACTTATAGCACTGCACTGTTGTAATTGTAATCTTTTAGGCAATCGCATGTCTCAAATTTCAGACATGTTTGGGGGACAAACAAGGGGGACAAACAAGAGGTTGTCCCTAGCTAAAAATCCTGAAGTGCAAAAGAGAGGAAAGGTACCGTATTTGATCCGATATCATGCCTATAGTTTTAAAGAGCAACATGCAGCTTGGACACCCCTATACAGCATAGTGTATGTTGACGATAAAACAACTAGATTTTCTGACTTGGAGTAATATATATTTAGCCATTAACGATATTTTGAGAAAAATTGTGAGAAAAAACACTAACCGGAAGTGACGATCTCCGAGGGAGTCTGTTCAAGTTCAGGTTCAGGTTACAATGGATGCGAACGACGAAACCGCATTCTGCGATGTCGACGAATATGCCTATGATGACCCACAGGAATATAATTATCAGCGTTCTAGGTGAGATAGAAGTCAGGGGAAGATCAGGGGACGAACAATGGGCAGAAGAGAGAAGTAACGTTAGAGTTGTGGTGTCGAGAAAACCAGTGGCGAATAGGGCAAGTGAGTTCATGTAAGTTAGCACCGTGGCTAACACTGGTTCATCTACTGTATGGCTATACCTTGGAGTTTTGTAATAAATCTGCTTAAGCAAACATACATTCGACTTGTTCTTGATTAAACATCCATTTAGATTGTCTTAATTTAAGCCAGCAACATTTTGTCTTCTCATATTCTACGCTGACAGTGATTATGCAGTCCATCCAAGCTGGTTAGCACTATCAACATTGACTAATGACCATGCTATAACAAATAAATAATGCTTTTCAAATGCAGTTAGTGATACCATTTAAACCGAGTGAAATGTGCGCCACAAACGACCGAGTGTGCGTGGTAAAAGACGCGGCAGTCAAGATCTGCTCTCTATTCACCTGAACATAACGCACCCAAGACCAAAAAGCCTTGTTTTTCCTAGAGGGAAAATGATGGATATGATGTCCTGACAGGCTGGAATTCGTGCAACAAGCACAAACACAATAATTTACCATTATGGCTTCTCTAAAACTCGATCTAAAACTTTCCGTCTCACACTACTGCTCGAACTACATCAACACCCAGCAATGAGAAGCGGACCGCGAGCTCTTGTATTTGCCTCGGGATACGTCATATGACGTGTTGCTTGCGGGAAAAGGCGTCATTCCAGAGCCTAGCGCATTTTCATCAAAATCTCGACATCAAATGAGATTTCGTTCAGTAATTTTTACATGCGTGTTTTTAAAAGACCTCTGCAGACAATTTAAAGTATTAATTCAGAAATAAAGTCAACCTGCATGTTGCTCTTTAAGTAATTTTCAAATGAAGTCTGAATTTATTTGCACAAAACCTTTTTTTTTGTGGTTTATTATTGCTTAATTGCTGAACCATATTTCTTTTTTCTCTGCATTGGATTTTCATTGTGACTACTACTAATATAAAAAAACGTTTGCTAATTCACTTAAGAATATTCATTTAGTTTATTTTTAGACAGACAATGGAGTTTATTTATTTATTTTACTCTTCTGTTGTGGTCACTTGATGTAGAAATGTGGAAAAATGTATTTGAATATCTCCTTTCACAATTTTTTTTTCTAGTTTGGAGATGCAAGTCGCCCTAATAAGCAGTTTTACCAGATGATTGAAGACTTCAGAGAACCCTGGAGAAAGTACCCATGTCCTTGTCCGATCCTGTGAGTTATTGAGCATAATATTAATATCATCTATTCATTCATTTTATTTTAACACGCAGTGCCTTTTTTTTTTTTTTTTTAGGTCAAACCTCACAGAATATGTGTCTGCGTTCGCAAACGTCCTCTGAATAAAAAAGGTAGGTTGCTGATATGACCTCTCCAATTGACTCTTTCTTGAACTGAATTTTTGGGGGTTTTCTTTTCATGTATTTCTCATTTATTTGTGTTCAGAGTTGGCAAAGAAAGAGATTGATGTGGTCACAATTCCTGGTAATGGAGCCCTGCTGTTGCATGAGCCCAAGCAGAAAGTGGATCTGACTAAGTACCTGGAGAACCAGAACTTCCATTTTGATTACTCGTTCGACAAAGACGCCACTAATGACTTGATTTACAGGTAGCTAAGTATTTTGAGTTTCTATTTGGTATTTATTAGAGCCTGACCGATATATTGGCGGCCCAATATTATTAGGGTGGGAATTGGCAACAATGTAACGATTCGATATTATTGCGATATTTGGGCCACGATTCAATATATTGCGATTTATGTTCCCCATATTATTCAAAGACATCACAAAAAAATTAGCAAAATAAGACTGCTCAACTCACTTTAATTAAATGACACATTTAATTCTATAAACATTATCTTTTACACATTAACTGAAGAGCAAAAACTTGTTCTTGAACATTCGGGACACAGGACAGGACGTAATTATTCTCTGAATAGGAGACCTCTCACATGAATGTTGAGCTCCAGGCTTGCTACGATAGTCGGTGTTGCGATGTTCAGTCGCAACACCGGTGTAATCACTTGCCCACCGCGGCAACTCAAGAACAAACTATTTTTTTAAACGCAATTACGCAGTTTCCGTACAATCCTGACTGTATTAACACACACACACACACACAGACAGAACAAACTTTTCTTTTAATGCAATTACGCAGTATCCGTTCAATCCTGCCTGCATCACACACACACATACAGAACAGACGCGCGTCAGTATCAAGTTCTCTTTCGGGCTTGAACAAATCATTACACACACAAATTATGGCAAAATGTCCATTTTGTCAAATGTCCTCATAAGAGCTGTCTAAAATGATTTAAATAAAGTCTTAAATTAACATTTGTGAGAAAATGGACGCGTGTCAGATCGCGTCGCTCTCCCACATTGCACTGCATTAACGTGTAGCCTACAGCTTGCGCTCAACGGCTGTCCAAATTCACGCACTCGTTTTCATTCACTCCTAGTGAACAGTATTAGTGGACTTAGGGAATAAGCCTAACTTACTGAATGATTGTTTAAGGGGCGATTTTGGATTCAACCTATGTTCTCAAGCAGTGAAAAAAATAGAGAAACCAATGAAGAAAACCGGAAAGTAAAACAGATAATTCTATTATTAAATATGCCAAAAAAGATCGATACTTGGCGCCCGTGTATCGATATACAGTATTGCCACAGAAAATATTGTGATACTATGCTGTATCGATATTTTTATTTTATTTTTCACACCTAAATATTATTGGCCGACATAAGGCATTTTCCTATCGGCTGATAAATGTATATTTAAAAAAAAATACAGGTGCTGTGTTTTATTATTATTAATAAAATCTTTTTCATTATGATATCATTCATTTTACTTTAGTAAAAAGATCTGAGTTCTTCCTCCACTGGTAGAGATTAGAGGAATTAAGACAAAAATAGAAGATAAGGTTTTGTCGGTGACACTTTTGATATTTATTGATACACAATATGTTTTATATTACGTGACTAAATTTAAAAAGTCGTTAGTTAAGATTATGCAAAATATTTATTATATAATATGCAGTGCAAACTAGTTTGGTTAAAGCTCAAATGTATCATTCTCATTCTATCATTTACCCTGTCTCCATGATGTATCTTTGTCACAAGTTTTTGATCACCACATTTGAGTGATCATTGCAAAATGTTTATATATTGCTTCTGTTTAAACTGTGTATTCTATATATAGTTCCCATCAAATGTTTGTACACACCAACAGGAAAGGGTGTCCAAACCTTTGACTGGTACTGTACTATAATACACATACATAATATTGCTACTGTATCACAATATACACATAAAATAATATCAGTAGATATATCGGTATCTGGCTTTTTTTTTGATCGGCATCAGCCCCAAAAATCCATATCGGTCTGGCTCTCTAGTATTAACATGTGAACATGGCAGGTATTGTTTATTCAAGAATTAGTTCACATCCGTGCCATTCCAAGCATGTATGTCGTTCTTCCAAGAAAAAAAGAAACGTGTTTGTATTTACATGGAACACAATTTCTAGTTAACTCTGTTTTTCCCACAAATAATGCCAAAGTTTAACCTACAAAACGTTCAAATGGTTATGAATTTAACTTTTAGGTTCACCGCTAAGCCTCTGGTAAAGACCGTTTCGAAGGTGGTATGGCGACGTGCTTTGCATATGGCCAAACAGGCAGTGGAAAAACTCATGTAAGTTGTTTGTGTTTTCCAACAAAAATAAATAAATAAATCCCAAACTGTCCAAAACCATGTTGTTGATCTTAAGGCATTCTTTACAGACTATGGGTGGAGACTTCACTGGAAAGAGCCAAAACAGCTCTAAAGGGATTTACGCCCTGGCAGGTGATTGTAACTGTCAAATGTACTTTACTTAGTGGGCTGTTACTTTTATCCATGTTCACTCTGGTATTAATCTGTCTGCATACTTCACAGCACAGGATGTATTTACCCTCCTAAAGCAAAAGCGATATGCTGATCTGGACCTTTGCCCATATGTCACCTTTTTTGAGATCTACAATGGCAAGGTTTGCACATATTGTATTACATGTTTTCAAAACATTTCTGTGATGTCTTGTCAAACGGATGGCTGATTGTGCTTGTTACAGCAAATAAACCTAAAATTTCCAAATGATTAATGTACTCTTCATGCTCAATTAAACAAGTGGGGTATTTCATTTTATGCTGATTTAATTTTTAGATTGTGGTTGCAAGCATAAAGTACTTGTTCAGGCATGATGATGAACATTTTGTGCACTGCAGGTGTTTGACTTGCTGAATAAAAAAGCAAAGTTGCGTGTTTTGGAGGATGAGAAGCAGCAGGTCAACGTTGTTGGCTTGCACGAAGTTCCCGTGTCATCTGTTGATGACGTCATAAGATGATTGAGAAGGGAAGTGCATGCAGGTAAATATGAAAGAAAACCCTTTGTTTCTTGCTTTCTTAAATGGTTCTGTTTATGCTGCAGCTCTGATCTCACCAGTGTTTTTAATATCAAAGTGTTGCGCTGTGGTTATCCACTAGAGTCTGTGGTTATATATTGTGTTGACAACTCATCATTTAAATATTTAGCATCTAAAGGCCAATTTATACTTCTGCGTAGGGTGCATGCAGTAGGTACGGTGTAGCATACGCACAGGACGTGTACCATACTGCGTTGCCTTTGCCGTAGCCTGACACGCACCTCCTCAAATGACCGCAAGATCTGTGATTCTTTGGCTTGGTAGCTACACATTTTCGCACATACCATCTCACGCACCATCTCCTCCGACGTCTTCTCTCATTTCTGCCTTTTAGTTTTAGTAATTTCAGTAGAATATTAAAACCCTCCTCCGCCACCTAGCGTTTTGGAGCAGTACTGCAGACCAAGACCTGAACGCAGAAGTATAAATGCTCACAATGGCGTCGCCTACATCAGGCCCGTACACTCCGGCGTACCCTCAACGCAGAAGTATAAATTGGCCTTTATATTCTATGTTAATGTAAAGTTTTCACAATACACACCGTTTCCAAGCAGCTTTACAGATATATTAAAATGTCAGATCTATAATGCCTTAAAGTTTTCAGGGCAGCCCAAAATATAACTATATATAATCGATCATCTGGATTTAGATGTACTTAAATAGTCTTTACTGTTGTCTAGCTGGTCACAGCCTTTGCTTTATACATTTCTGCTGTGTTTATAAATGTCAGGAAACCCGCTTTCTGGCCACATGTCGATGTCCATGGACCACTCTAGTTCTTTACTAAGTTGTAAGGAACACTGTCAGAGTCCAACTTCCTTATTTTAAGAATTCCTTTTGTTTTACTCTCGTTATTGTGGTATCTCGTAATAAATCCAGTCATGTTTTAGGATGTTTTGTCACTCAGTCTGGCTAGAAGAGGGTGTTCTGATGGGAAAGTGACGTCAATACAGTGCATCTATTATTTCAGTATTAGATAATTAGTTTAACAATAACATTCTACCATCTCTATACCAGAACGTCTGGCCAAACGTTTGCAAATGCCATCTCATCACGGTCGCATGCGATTTTGCAAGTAATCCTAAGGCGGCGGAATTTCCTCCATGGGAAGTTCTCTCTGGTGGACCTTGCTGGGAACGAGCGTGGCAATGATGTCAGCAGTAATGATCGGCACACCATAGTGGAGACTGCGGAGATGCAACCGTAGCCTGCTGGCTTTGAAGGTGCTTTGTCGTTTTCAGACTGATTGACCAAATAGGTTCATTTTAATACACACTAAGTACACAGCCACATTTCTAATACTATGACCTGGTTTCATGGACAAGGGCTTACGACTAGTCCTAGACTTAAATGCATGTTTGAGCTGTTTTAACTGAAAGCAACTTGGCACTGCCTTTTTAAGAAGTTGTAAGAAACTATATTGTTTTGTTTTGCTATTTGAGCAAATGCGAATCACCGTGTTTTCTCAACTAATCTCAAACTCAAATGGGTAGAAACGGATTTTGGCTTCATGCAACAAGCCTTTGTTGATTTATAGCTTTTGTTTGCTGCTCCATTAGTGCAAAAAACTAGTTTGTTCCCAGTTGTTCCACCATTCATACAAACACAAAAGTAATTGGCAGTTACAGAATTTGAATGCAATAACTTTTTCATTTCTTACCTGACTGTTCAGGAATGCATCCGCTCTCTGGGTCAAAACAGTGAGACACATCCCATTCAGGATGAGCAAACTCACCCAGGTGCTTCGGGATTCCTTCATTGGAGAAAATTCAAGGACCTGTATGGTAGGAGAGATTTTATTATTTTCCTTTTTTCTTTCAGTTACCCTCTCTTTTTAAAGCTTGCTTTTAATACTGTTGTTTTAACAATCTCCTTGTTTTTCCATTTTTGCCTGTTCTAGATCGCAATGATATCACCTGGTATGGGCTCTTGTGAATACACTCTGAATACACTACGTTATGCAAACAGGTGCTTTTTTTATTCTTCATGGGAACTTGGGTTGGTTCTGACTGACCTCTGGTGGTGTAATATAGTTATTACTGTGAGTTTTGTGTGTTTCTGACAGGGTAAAGGAGTTGAATGGCATGTCCAAGGGAGCTTCAGTGGAGAATTTTTCACACCTAGAGATTTCTGAAGAGGGAAACTCCTCAGAGGAGGTGAGTGACTCATGCCTTGCATATTAATTTCAAATGTCAGGAATTTCCTTTCATCTACAGATCAAATTAAATTTGATGTTTTTATTTTTGCTTGTGTTCGAATGGAGCTTTTTAATTGAACCACTGAAGTCAATATTATTCATAATATAGAAAGTTTAATATTTCTTTTGTTTAGAAATCAAACAAATTGAAATATAGGGCTGGGTATCGATTCAGATGTTCCATTTCGATTTTGATTCTCATATGAATCGACTATAATGAATATAGATGTAATACAAATCCTGTATTTATTAAAAAAAAACAGTGGACATAAGTTTACAAGTGGTTAATACAAAGAAATTAATAGCCACAAACCTGTATATAACACTCTTTATATTCTAGGTACACTATACTAGGGCTGGGCGATATGTCAAATATTTTATCAATAATCACCTTAAACAATATCGCGATATCCGATTATATCGTCTACCCAAGCCCCGCCCCCCAACACGCCCCGCCGCATGTTATAGGCCATATGTCATGTTATTTTAGTCTACTTGTCCTACAAAAAATCCACTTGTCGCAGACGAGCCTTAATGTTCGAGCCCTGCATTACCATTTATTATACTGTCTGTCATGCACGTTTTATGTTTAAGACATAACCGACTGTCTTTACGAGGTTCCTTGCCAAGACCAGAGTTTGGACATAACTTGTTATGCATGTTTTTAACTGTTAAAGCGATATAATCCATGAAAAAGAATTGTGTTACTGGCGAAGCTGTTGCTTGTGCGAGCACGAGATATTTTAAAAGTTCATTGAATGTTTAAACAGATAAAACTTAAAGACGTGAAAATGATAAACGTTAGTTTCGATGCAATGCTGGCCCGATCGTGCAAGTGAATATTCCATCATGTCCCGACTCCTAAACGCAAGTGTGTATTCGACGCCTGCAGTGCTTCACGCTTGCCTTGTGCAGAGAGTGAATATGGAAAAAATCCATTCGTGGCCATTGCGAATCGATTTTTGAATCGACCACATTTAAAAACGATTAATTGAAAAAAAAATGTTCAGCCCTATTGAAATAACTAGCTGTAAAGTTGATGAAATGGAAGACAAATATTGTGACATAATTCTGAGTGAAACGGATGAATCGTTCACAATAAGATCAGTAAGATGCATTTAGAAAATAGGTGAATTTCTTTGTGAGACTTATCTAATGCATTTTTCTATTTAGATTTGAGTATAGCATGTCACAGCTTGACATTCATGTATACATGCATGCATGTGTTTAACTTATTTATAAAAATGTGATGCAAAAATTGCTAAACCCCCCAAATGTGCTTTATTTTTTCAGGAGTCTGTGGTCCCAGCATTTGAGGCTATATCACAAGTGTCTAATATGGAGGAGAGGTTTTATGAAGAATTGAAGGTTTGTAGCTTTCTGTGTGTCTATTGTGTAAACACGCCTGCTCTGAGTGGGTGGCTTTGTTTTAAACCTCTCTATCAATCAAAAAGTTACAAAGCTCCCCATAGCAGTGAGATGTAGGACTGGACAATAATTCAATATACTTTTTTTTTTTTCTTTTTTTTTTTTTTTCCAGTAAAGGTGATGATTTTTAAACATTTTCGATATTTCAATATACATTACAGGTATGGGCTACGTTTACATGCAACCAGAGATAATCCATTAGTTTTCAGATTGATGGCTTGATCGGACTGAAAAGCCTTCATTTAAACACCTTAATTGATCTGATTGAGCTTGATCTAAATAAATTTAATCGAATTAAGTGTGGTAGTTTATTCATTTTCTAATACGATCAAGAGGACATGCAAACACTTGATTCGGATTGAAAACCGACTGAAAGGACTGCACATGTGCAATGACGTTGAAATAGCGTATGTATGACGTACGAACAAGCTGTTTTTCTTACTTAACAAAAGTGTTCTATATGATCAAATGAATTTGATGAATTAGTCAAATTATTATTATTTATTTTTTACAGTATGGCAGGGAGGGGCATTTAACTGCTTGATAAATATAAGCAGCAGCATAACAGTTAATATGTTCATTGTCTCCAAATTATCACCAGAAATGGATGCATTTTAAAACAAATAATCAATGTAGGAGAATGTTTATTATGTGCAAACAGCGGTAAACTATTTGTGCAGTGATCGCATGTCAGAAAACCAATTCCAATTTGAAGCTTAAAGCTTGTGACCCGATCACTCGTTTAGCATTCATGTAAACACTACATTCAGATTCATTAATCGGAATGAATTCAGGGTGTCATGAACTCTCAAAATGTCCCTCAGAAACATCTGTTTTCTTTTTCTGCAGCAACTCTGAGCTCTTTTCTTATTCTTTATTCTGTCTGAAGCACTTTTTCAATCTATAAGAATATTATAATCAACCTACACTACCGTTCAAAAGTTTAAGATCGGTAAGATTTATGTTTTTAAAAGAAGTCTCTTCTGCTCACCAAGGCTGCAATTTTTTGATAAAAAATAATAACACAGTAATATTGTATTATTTATTTAATATTAATATTGTATTATTTAAAATGACTTTTTATGTTAATATATATTAAAATGTAATGTATTCCTCTGAAAAAAAGCTGAATTTTCAGCATCATTACTCCAGTCTTCAGTGTCGCATGATCCTTCACAAATTAATCTAATATGATGATTTTATACTCCAAAACATGTATGATTATTATCCATGTTGAAAACAGTTTTTTACATTTTTATTTCAGGATTATTTGATGAATAGAAAGTTTAAAAGAACAGCTTTTATCTGAAATGGAAAGATTTTGTTACATTAAACACTACCCTTTAAAAAGTTTGGGGTCACTAAGAATTTGTATTTTATTTTTGGGGGAAATAAATAAGAAATCAATACTTCTATTCATCAAGGATGAGTTACATTGATCAAAAGTTACAGTAAAGACATTTATAATGTTAGAAAAAGATTATAATTAAATAAATGCTGTTCTTTTGAACTTTCTATTCATCAAAGAATCCTGAAATAAAAATATAAAAAACTGTTTTCAACATGGATAATAATCATACATGTTTTTGGAGCATAAAATCATCATATTAGAGTGATTTGTGAAGGATCATGCGACACTGAAGACTGGAGTAATGATGCTGAAAATTCATTTTAAATTGTCATAATATTTCACAATATTACTGTGTTTTTTGTGTATTTTTTATAAATAAATTGCAACCTTGGTGAGCAGAAGAGACTTCTTTTAAAAACATAAAAAATCTTACCGATCTTAAACTTTTGACCGGTAGTCTATGTCCAATCTTATGTTTATTTGATGGTGATTTCATGTTTCTTGTTTGTATGAAAGCCAAATACAAATAAAAATGGTACAAATAAATTATTGTTAATTATATTGTTTATTTCTAAAATATTATATAGTTTTATAGGAGAAGGTTTCAGAGATTAGGCAAATTCATCTTTCAAACGTCTGTATAAACAGACATTCATTGTGGGGCATTCTTGGCAGTTTTTTCCTGAGGCTTTTATACTGTTCACATCGATATCAGAATTATATCGCTTCGAATCGAAATTAAGAAATATATTGTTGTGATCTACATTTTGGCCATATCGTCCAGCCTGAAGTGAAATTACAAAATGCCCCTTTGTTATTTGTTTACCCCTGGGTGCATTTATTCAGTTTCTAACTGATCTGAGACCTTTAATTCTGTTTCTCATTCCTTTTCCAGGGGTGCAGTGAGATTGCCAGATCCATGGAACATCCCTCGTTTGATATTTTAGCAAATTTACCAGAGATTGATGCATTTATGACGAAACTCCAAGGTATTTCATTTTAATCCAAACAGAGACATGCACTACCATTCTAAAGTTTTGGCTCAATGAGGTTTTTGAAAGTCTCTTATGCTAACCAAGGCCGCCTTTATTCTTAATTTCAGTAAAAACTAAAATATTGTGAAATTATGTTTTCTAATAAATTTTATTTATTCTTGTGACTGGCACAGCCTAATTTCAAGCAGCTGTTATTCCAGTCTTCAATGTCCCATACAATTTCGGAAATCATCCTAATATGCTGATTTAGTGCTCAAGAAATACTACTCGTCAATGTTAATAACATTTGTGTAGATTCAAATTATAATTTTTTCTTTGAAGAGCTGCATCATTCTTTGAACTTTCATTATAGAGACATTATAAATGTCTGTCACTCGGGAACAATTTAATGCTTCCTTGCTAAATAGGTGTTCAATTCTTTTAACACCATTCAAACTTTGGTGACCGACAGTGGACGTTTTATAGGACAGGAGAATAATTTTCCACGAAGGTCACTAGAGCATTTTACACCAGCGCATAGAATATATAACTGTTATAATTACAGCATTGAAATACTAGTTTTCTTCTTGCAGAGTCTTACCAGGCTTTGAGATCAGCTATTGAAGCAGAACAGAGGATCAGGATGTCACCAACCTAACCTAAGATGAGATTCAGCTGCGAACAACTGCAAAGAAACCTCTTCAATTTGTTTTCAATATGTTCTTTTAATAATCTTATCTGCTATCTGGCTAGAGATGCATCAAGTGTTTGTTTGTTCGTTTTTTATGTGTGTACGCTTCAATTGTTTTTATGTACTGAATAAAGGTTCCCTCATCTTGGATCTTTTTTGCAAATCATCACATTTTGAATGCTGTGTCTTGGTTTTTCAAAGCAATCTTCATAAATCATAAGCTCTTGTTTTTTTTGTTTTTTTTTGTGCATTTGGATTCTAACTTGTTTCACATCACATTGAAACTTTTTTTTTTTGATCACCAAAGTGAGACCGTTCCCATCATCCGTAAACCACCACCCCCAGCCTTGACCTCCAAATCGCCACTATATACAAGCCACAAACAGTGTATACACTTGCCCTGCAAGCACAAGCTTACACATGACAAATCAAAGGCCTAATAAACTCCTCACACTGAACAGTTTACCTCAAAGGATGAAAATAAACAAAATCGGCCTGTGAGTGGGTGGCCCCACATCTCCGTGTGAGGCCTAGAAGCTCAACGGCTTCCTCTGAGCTCTTTGGGTGGCATTTCCCACCCCTCCCAACTATTTACCCCCATACTGTGTAAATGCTATCTGTGCTTGCATATATTGCACCAAATTTGTGAATACAAGTTAAATGTATCTTGTTCGATCACTACATTTGTAGACACACTGTTTCACACTTTTACGAGACTGTTCATTGTTTAATGCTTAATAAATGATTGTCATTCTCTATATCTAATTATCAGTGTATTATTTCTGTCTAGCTTTTTGGGGGTTATGTGTGCATGTGTAAAATGTTTCAACAACATATTTAGCAAATAATTGTTCTAAATGTATATATTAATGTGTCAACTATAGTGATGTTTTGGTGAACAGTGGTTAAAATATTTTGGTAACACTTAACAATAAGGTTCGTTAGTTAACATTAGTTAACTACATTAGTTAATATGAACTAATAATGAATAGCACATATACAGCATTTGTTAATCTTTGTTAATGTTATTTTCAACATTTACTAATACTTGATTAAAATCTTGTTAACATTAGTTAATGCACCATGAACTAACATGAACAAACAATGAACTGCTGTATTTTCATGAACTAACATTAACAAAGGTGAACAAATGCAGTAACAAATGTATTTCTCATGGTTAGTTCATGTTAGTAAATACATTAACTAATGTTAACTAATGAACCTTATTGTAAAGTGTTACCAAATGAATAAAGTCTTTTTCGTCTTTTACCCACACTCTTGCGTAACTAGGGACTTGGAGGAAAAAACGGTGTTCTGAGGTGTCAGTTTTTCTCAGAACGATAATAATTGTATCCTTCACTGGTTTTAACAGACTGAAATACACTCACCGGCCACTTTATTAGGTACCCCATGCTAGTAACGGGTTGGACCCCCTTTTGCCTTCAGAACTGCCTCAATTCTTTGTGGCATAGATTCAACAAGGTGCTGGAAGCATTCCTCAGGGAGTTTGGTCCATATTGACATGATGGCATCACACAGTTGCCGCAGATTTGTCGGCTGCACATCCATGATGCGAATCTCCTGTTCCACCACATCCCAAAGATGCTCTATTGGATTGAGATCTGGTGACTGTGGAGGCCATTTGAGTACAGCGAACTCATTGTCATGTTCAAGAAACCAGTCTGAGATGATTCCAGCTTTATGACATGGCGCATTATCCTGCTGAAAGTAGCCATCAGAAGTTGGGTACATTGTGGTCATAAAGGGATGGACATGGTCAGCAACAATACTCAGGTAAGCTGTGGCGTTGCAACGATTCTCAATTGGTACCAATTGGTATACAAAGAGTGCCAAGAAAATATTCCCCACACCATGACACCACCACCACCAGCCTGAACCGTTGATACAAGGCAGGATGGATCCATGCTTTCATGTTGTAGACGCCAAATTCTGACCCTACCATCCGAATGTCGCAGCAGAAATCGAGACTCATCAGACCAGGCAACGTTTTTCCAATCTTTTATTGTCCAATTTCGATGAGCTTGTGCAAATTGTAGCCTCAGTTTCCTGTTCTTAGCTGAAAGGATTGGCACCCGGTGTGGTCTTCTGCTGCTGTAGCCCATCTGCCTCAAAGTTCGACGTACTGTGCGTTCAGAGATGCTCTTCTGCCCACCTTGGTTGTAACGGGTGGTTATTTGAGTAACTGTTGCCCTTCTATCAGCTCGAACCAGTCTGGCCATTCTCCTCTGACCTCTGGCATCAACAAGGCATTTCCGCCCACAGAACTGCCGCTCACTGGATGTTTTTTCTTTTCGGACCATTCTCTGTAAACCCTAGAGATGGTTGTGCGTGAAAATCCCAGTAGATTAACAGTTTCTGAAATACTCAGACCAGCCCTTCTGGCACCAACAATCATGCCACGTTCAAAGTCACTCAAATCACCTTTCTTCCCCATACTGATGCTCGGTTTGAACTGCAGGAGATTGTCTTGACCATGTCTACATGCCTAAATGCACTGAGTTGCCGCCATGTGATTGGCTGCTTAGAAATTAAGTGTTAACGAGCAGTTGGACAGGTGTACCTAATAAAGTGGCCGGTGAGTGTAGTTTTGATTAAGTTTTGCATTGAGTCTTAAGCTTATCAGCTTATCTTAACCATGCTTAGAATGGCAAAAAGTTCACTGGCTTGTTACAAACATGGTTCCTTCGGATCGGTTATTCACCATGCTTTTTAAAAAAGACCAGAGAGCAGAAGGAGCTTTTGCTGGGATTTTCGATTTGGAAATGTGTTTCATGCGAGGCCGAGTCTTGTATCTGTTGGCCCTAAGTCTGTTTGACTCTGCTTGCTGGATTCCAGCTGTCCACATGAATATTTTCTCAGTGTGGAGAAAATTGGCAGTGGCTGATGCTCAGTTCCCATCACCTCTACAGACTAAATAAACAGACAAACCACCCAGCGAGCCCATCGGAGGACCATGCAGAACAACCTCTGTTTTTCTTTTCCTCCTGACCCCTTTCTTTCTTCTCTGTCATTCTGTGTCTCTGGGTTGTCTGTGAATGGATCTGGATGGGGAATGTGTCCATTAACGTCGCCAGGCCTGTGGCAAGGCTGCCTAAATGTGTTATGGTGCTTGGAGATGAGCCTTTCCATAAACACATTCACACATATTACACCATTCCCCCACCCCCCATACAAACAGTCTATAATGTGAGACAGGCTATGACTGTGATGTATTTTGTACAACCAAATATTACGGTGTAGTTTAACTTTCCCTTCAGTAAGCTGTAAATCAAAAACCAGAGACAGTGTCTTAATTCGGTTCACTGCAAAGAACGGTTCAAAAGAATGATTTGTGCACAGTTTAATCTTTTCTAAATCAGTGACAATTACTTAATTTTCAATCTAAATGTTCCTCACACAAATTATAGTTTGGCATGAGAATACACTCAACCTCACTCGTACCTTTATGGTGCTTTAGTGGGTTTATTTTGTTATTTTTGCAGCTTGATACGTCTGCTTGAAGATTCTTCAGAAATAATTCTTTAATTGTTGAACAGTAAAAATGGTAACACTTTATTTTAATGTGTCATTGTTACATATGTTACATGTATTTACTATAGTAATAACTATAAATTATGCATAATTACATGCAACTAACCCTAAACCCTAATCCTAACCCTTTAGTAAGTTACTTAATATTACTCAGTACTTAAATGTATAATTACAGTGTAACAATGACACATTAAAATAAAGTGTAACCGTAAAAATAAATGGGTTTGGAGTGAGAATGAGTGTGTCATTTTGGCAACAAATTTAATATAATTTGAATGCAACATGAATAGAAATATTTAATGAGTGTAAGAACATCGACGCACGTTTTGTCTTCATTTTTAAAACTTTAACAGATATCATTGTGCTATTCTTAGTTATAGTTAATAACTAGCTGTTAACTGTTCTAGATTTAGATATTTTAATGTGCAGTTTAGGGAGAATTTGTTGTCCTGCACATGATCATTTCCTACCAATAGAGGGCAGTCCAACTGTACAGACCTTTTACTGAACTCGCATGTGAATGTTACATTAGAAATAACGTTTCCTGCCGTTGTAATAGTGTTGAGGAATTCATGTGCACTTTTATTTATTTGTTTTAGCATGTTTACTCATTTGAAAATCAATGTGAGTGCGACACACCAGAAAATTCCCAGCATCTTGAATAGCTTCAGAGTCAGCCACATTGGCGCTTGCTTATTTTGCATGCAGTTTGGCATCGCCTGCCATGCTCATTGGCACTGGTACTGGGTCTCTAAATGTAATGTATTCACATGGGTGTTTTAATATTTGATTTTGTTCATGAATGCTACACTGTTTTCAAGGAATTATTGAATATTCCTAACGGCAATTTAGGATGTTTCCTATGTCTTTTGTGACACTTGCTATTCTTTTTCAGGTGGAATGATCAAATGCGCATGTCTGTGTGAAAAGATGCAGGCGCTGGCGACAGGCCATGCTCTGTCTGCTGGGCTGTGGTGAGTCTGGGTTTCCCCAGCTGGGTATGCCTGTTTATGCTTCCATTTCAAGGCGTCTAGAGGACATTGTGCCCGTCAACACAGGTGTGCAAACCACAGAGTCTAACAAACAGGGTGTATTATTAAAGCTCATGCAGACGTTCATCTTTTAGGCCTTTAAAGTTGCACAAATAAACTCTGCAAGAAATCGTTACTGTTAACGCTAGTCGATTTTCGAAATCTTTTACACTTAAAGAATTTGTTCACTTTTAAAAATACTTTTGCTGATAATTTACTCACCCCCATGTCATCCAAGATGTCCATGTCTTTCTTTCTAAAGTCGAAAGAAATGTTTTTGATGAAAACATTACAGGATTTTTCTTCATATAATGGACTTCAATGGACCCAACCGTTTCAAGTTCCAAGTGACCGTTTCAGTGCAGCTTCAAAGGGCTTCAAAAGACACCAGACGATGAATAAGGGTCTTATCTAGCGAAAATGTCATTTCAAAAATACATTATAAGTTTTATAAGCACAATTGCTCACCTTGCTCTGTTCTGTGATGGGCGTTCATGACTCTCCTGTTCGAACTCGTTCATCAAAATGAACAGAATCTTTTTCGAGTCATTTTGTTTGTTGAATTAACCAAATGACTCGAAAAAGATTCGTTCACTTTGATGAACGAGTTCGAACAGGAGAGTCACGGAAACGGTCATTTGGACCCTGAAACGGTTAGGGTCCATTAAAGTCCATTATATGGAGAAAAATCCTGTAGTGTTTTCATCAAAAACCTTAATTTATTTTCGACTAAAGAAAGACATGGACATCTTGGATGACATGGGGTGAGTAAATTATAAGCAAAAGTTTTATTATTATTTTTTTTTTAAGTGAACTAATCATTTAACTGTCAGTATCCTGAAAAATGTCTGTCTTACCTGCATTTAGTACTCTAAATTAAAGCTATTTCTTGAATTCCTGTTGGGGCTTTAAGGTTTAAGACAAGAATGATTTTCTGTAATGCTGCTTTTAGCACTGTACAAAATGATTTGATTTGACTTGCTATATGCCAAAAAACAAAGAGATAAAGCCAATGTGATAAAACGGCAGCAAAAAAAAATTTGTGTTAATGAAATCACTCATATGCATATTATATTGCTACATATTGTCATTACAATGTAGTGATTTCATCAGCTCAGTTTAGGCAGCAGTGCATGTGGTCTGATGTGTGTCTGGGAGGCTTTAACCTTCTCTGTGAATCCGGAGATTAGAGACCAAATTATATTGTAAAATATACATTATGTATGTATAAAATGAATGTTTACTTAAGTACATTTGCTTTAAGAGTCTGTTTCTTTTAAAGAGACCAACCTTAGGTCTGTATTCCAAAGCATTGATGAATTACAACAATTTAAGTTCATATCTATGCTCCAAAAAGGGGGTGGCAGTTAACAGGTTAGGTACGACGTGTGTGACATCTACTTTAGTCTCTCCGCACTTCAGATCAATTTTGTTGTTTAATGGCCAATATGTATTTTTATTGCATGGCTCTCTGGAATACTTAATCCTAATTAATGTTAATGATTTAAAGATAAATCAATAGGGTCTCTTGTGGATCATCCCAGAGGCCAGAAAGGTCTGCTGGACTTTCACTGAGCCAGTTCAGCACCAGTCAACACATACATGCTTACACACTCTCTCATTGCCTGTCTCCGCTGCAATGATGGATTTAGGCGATGAGAGGCATTTTGTTTGGAATATTGGGCCTCCTCGTGACTTGGCCCCATCCCTTTGGGCTGAACATGCCAGACTGAATACATAGCTCTGAATGAGGGCAAGAACTCCCTTGCAGCCTATGAGAACACCATTTAAAGTGCCTTACTATGTTATTTAGCTTTACAAATGTCCTCATTTACAGTAAAAGTACTTTTTTAGTGCATTTATCCCAATATGATAACTTTAGTAAAAGAACAACAGAATATTACGTTACTTTTCCTTTAGTGAGCTGTTAATCGAAACCACTGAGGCAGTGTCTTTAATTCGTTTCATTGCAAATAACCGGTTCAAAAGAATGATTTGTCGCAATTTCAGCTTACTAAAAAATTGAAAAATTAGTAATTAAATTAAATGAAAAGTAATTAAATTATAGTAATTAAATGAAAAATTACATAGTTTTCAATCTGAGTGTTCCTCACACAAATATATAGTTTGGCTTGACAATACACTCGACAACTTATGTTAATGATGATTTAGTGGGTTTATTTAGTCATTTTTGCAACTTCACATATAGAAAAGATCTGGATGAAGATTCTTTAAAAATAATTCTTTAATGTTGAACAGGAAAAATAAATGGATTTAGAGCGGCATGATGGCCTGTAATTTCATCAACAAACTTAAAATAATATGAATCCAACATGAATAGAAACATTACATGATTTCCAAGAACTTGACGCATGTTTTGTCTTCATCTTGAACATCCTTATTTTTGAACAATACACAATGTAATTGATTTAGGAACTAGTGGTTACGTAGCCCACTTTGTCTTTATTCAGCTTCAAAGTTTTATCAGATATTATGGTGCTATTTACATTTACAAGTGTCTTACTTGTACACCATATACAAGTGTCTATTACATTGTTAGTGAGCTTACAATTCTCTTCATTTACAAGTACTTTTCAGTGTGTATATCCAGTTTAACAGGTCTATAAATAAAGCTTAAAAAACTGTATGAAAGCTGGAACTGACTGTTGTGGGTTGTTGTTTTTTTATTTTTTAGTCTTTATTATAGTCTGAACAGCACCACCTAATGATCAAGCACCTTCATGACTCCAGATTTGTAACTTCCATTTGCAAGTTTATGCATAAGCTTGTAAATTCCTGCACTTTCTGCTCTAAATCATGAACTATTTAGATCCTCTTAAACATTACACTTAAAATCTTACTGACCAGAGAGGCGTGATACGTCTACACTGCAAAACAGATGGTTCAATACTAATCGTCAGTAAACACTCTTTCCAATTACTGGTAAAAATCTGTTTTTAAATCAAACTGTTTGTTCTTTAATCACACAGAATTGCTTAACTTTGTCTTGCATTTACAGTAAGTTTTTCATATTAAACTTGGTAATTTTTAAATTGGGTTGTTTTGTTCTCCAATGTTGCATGTAAAATCAAATTGAAAATTCTGAACAGAAACTTCTAACTTGCTCTCCAAAAAAGCTTTAACACAGATCTTTGGATTGTCTTCACTACCCACAAGGCCACTTCCATGTCAGGTACTATGAATGTGTTTAAAAAAGTGCTACAGATACCATATATGGACAGACATTTAAACCCAGAGCACCCAGAGACACATATGGCGCGGCTTTCAGCGCTACACAGACATGTTGTGCTGGCCACATAAAATGGCTCTGCCTGTCTCCTCACTACGTTCATTACGTTTTATTACCTCTCGCATGTGTTTAATTATAATGTGATGTTCTTTTACCCAGAGTGCCATATACTGCGCACAACTGCTTTATGATTATTCCCTCTCCTATTTCGAACGCAGTACAGCTCGGCCTGCGAATTGCAGTACAATTTGTAGAGAGCATCCAGTCTAGAAAAGATTTACATCCCCAAATAAAGCCCTTGAAGCACACAATGCAACTCTAACATGGTTGGCATTCAAACTGTTATTGTTTTAACCAAACAAACCACTTCTAAACACTGGGTTTGCATTACAAGTTCGTATTTTAGGCCCTTCTGTAAACATCGCTGGGCAGAATGAATCAATTAAAAGAGCATTACGTTAGTTCCTGTTTATTTAAAACATGTTTTACACTGCAGGGGCCGGCCTGAAAATTCATATTGTTTTCTGCACTGCAATAGGACCTAGAAATTGCAAACAGATTTGTTAGTTTGATGTGATTTCTGTAAATATTTATCTGTGCTCTGTATAATGAGGTCAGTGAACTAATGAGGATAGGTAAACAAGACCTTATGCAGATGGACACAGACTGAGTTCTTGCCGCGGCTTCTCGTTTCAGTACGAGTAGTTGTGCTTTGTTTTGGTGGATGTTTCCTTAGACATGTTTAAACAAAATACTGCATTGATTATTACCAGGTACCAGGACAAAACAACGGACAGTGATGACAAAATAACGTTTCCATAAATGTAAAAATTGTTTTAAAAAGATTATGTAAAATGCGAAACTTAAGATTATCACACGTGTGATTGTGAACACATTAAATATTTATTTATTTAAAAATAAGTCTTTACAAGTCTTTACTGTGACTTTTGGTGAATTTAATGCAAGTATTGTTATTATTATTAATTAGTGTTTACAGTATTTTGATAATCTCTCATTATTTTCAATGTTGAGGTAAACTTGTGGAATTGTTTTTTCCATATCTTAAAGAAGAATTTCATTACTAATTTACATGCCAGCTGAGCTTTGTTATGAAATGTTCCTCAACACCCTTTTCAGCCATATCAACCCTCCAAAAACCATAATACTGGCTAAAAGAGATAAAAAGTGAATAGAAATGTAATCTTTTTACCCATTTTCAGTCATGCCGAGAGGGAGAAGACCCGTGCCAGACACCATAAATGTAAAGCACACACACACACTTTTAACTAATCAGCCCTATTGAATTCAAGCAACAATGAGCGCTCATCCTCTGGCCACCCAAGTAGCACAGCAGATCATGTGTTCCTTCTTTTGTTCTCACCCAATTTTTTTTCCCTCCTTTTTGCCTGCCCTTTTATAGACACTGATTTGTCCCGATTGTTGCCATCCAGACGCAGCAATCTGTTGTTAAAGGTGTCAGCTGTTATCTTACCCATATATTACAGACTATTTCAAAGATTCTTTCAGTTTTTGCCAGCTTCTGCCCTCCATATCTGCCATTCACACACACACACACACACACAGCTCTATCTTTCTCTTTAAATCTCAGTTCTGCTCTGATAAAGTTTATAGAACTGAATGGGAGGCAGAGTCAGACCCCCAGTGTCGTTTGGCTCCCGCAGCTCACGATACGCTGCCAAAGCCAGACATGAATGAGAGACAGCCCTATCTCTCCTGCGATCATCTCTCTCTTGCTCTAGTTTCCTCACTCGGAGCATGTTCAGTATGTCACAGAACAGCTCACTCTTCAGGAAGATATAGTTAAACTACGTCAGCTGTCCTAATCTCAGTGCTTCCCAGCGGAAGACACTGATAGCTCTGGACCTCCAGTGAAGATATTTGGTGCTTCTTCTAACTGCTTGTATATGATTTTTGGTGCTGACATATATATATATATATATATATATATACACACATTTTTTTTATTAGGAACACCATACTAATACTGTGTTTGACCCACTTTTGCTGGAAGTTGCAATCAGAGGATGAGTTCATGGTGGCCAAAAGGGATGGACATGGTCAAAAAAACAATGCTCAGGGTAAGACCGTGGCATTTAAACAATGCCCAATTGGCACTAAGGGGCCTAAAGTGTGCCAAGAAAACATCCCCCACACCATTACACCACCACCACCAGCCTGCACAGTGATAACAATGCATGATGGATCCATGTTCTCATTGTTTATGCCAAATTCTGACTCTACTATGTGAATTGTGAAAGTCTCAACAGAAATCATTCAGGAGATTGTCTTGACCAGGACCACACCCCTAAATGCCTTGAAGCAACTGCCATGTGATTGGTTTATTAGATAATTGCATTAAAGAGAAATTGAACAGGTGTTCCTAATAATCCTTTATGTGTGTGTGTGTGTGTGTGTGTGTGTGTATATATATAGTATATATATATATATATATATACATATATATATATATATATATATATATATATATATATATATATATATATATATATATATAAATACACACACACACACAAATATTTATTCATTGTCACAAGCTGCCTGCGTCTTGGCAGATCAAGGTTTTTCCTACCTTGATTTACCTGTTGAATTTAGTTTTTATTTTAGTTAAATTAAACTAGTTTAGTTAAATTACCTGTTGAGTGCCAGAGGATACGAGTTTAAAGTCATTCAATTTCCATCATACTTTAATGTGGAGGGTGTTTATAAGTACAGAAAAGATTAAATTATTCTCTTCAGGTGCTTCCGTTTATATCTGTATATTCTGTTTTGGTCGGATATCTGACTGACCGGTTCCAATCCAACACAAGAAATCCGCCATTATTATTTCTCGCTTCAATTTTGTAGTCCAAGCTCAATGATGCAGAAGTTACAAGAGGGCTAGTCAAAATGTTCGGTTGTTGGATGTAGTGACCTGAAGCACTTCAATGATCCTCACTTCAACATCCTCAGCCAGTATACAGAAGGGTTTGCCGATCGGGTAAATTCCTTCTATCATTTAGCTGTTGTGTTTCCTGATGCTTTCTAAACGTAAGTTATCATTTTATTATCAATACAGATTTTTAGAGGTAAGATCAGACCGCAGTCATTTATCTTGTCAGTGTGCTTGTTTTAACAAGAGAAATAGTTCGACTTTCACTAATAACACAACATATTAAACTTACACACCTGCCTCCATATGAAGACGTTGTTCTGCAGGTTCGTCGTCGTCTTTTTCATATCGCTCGCTCTGGCTCGAATATGTAAGGCTTGGTGGACAAGTCTTCCGTTGTTGACATTTTGTTAACGTGTGAATAAAAATGTTATTTGAAGCTATAGTAATCGTATCTCTTATCAAACTACAATAATGGCCGAACGCGGAGAGTTGAACCTGAGTTGAGCTGACCGTGAACTCAGCGACCTGGAGAGTAGGCGGGGTAAGACGGTACGCCTTTTTCATTTAAAAGGGCCGCATTGAAAACGACTTGCTCACAGAAACACATCTGAAAAGGGGTAGAAAGGGGGCCTGTTGAGCTATAATAATGAGGAATTCAGACCCAAGCATTGCAGTTATGCTTTATATAGACCACAAATGTATGATTTATAAGTAAAAATGAATGATTTAAAAGCATGATATGTACCCTTTAAGAATTGGAATTTGAATGAAAATGTATGTTTTAATGGATTTACTTGTTAGCCCATAAACCCAAATTTTATATGCATTTCTCAATACGTATGTTTACATACACAACTTTGTGTGATTTTTCAGATTCGGAAACTTCCGTTTATTTTTTAAGGTATTTTTGAACCTGATTGGGAGGATTCAGTTCAATTATTTTTTCTCCACTAATTAGATTATTTCAGGTCTACACCAATACAATCAACATTTAATTCAGATCAAGTTCAGTTGGATCAATTAATGTGTTTACATGAAGGCTTTTCAAAGCCACTGCGCCACTGCTAACAGATTGATTGGGTGCATGCAAACCAAGCTTTTGTAAATGCATAACAAGGAATTCTCATTTTACATCAGCATTTTTGACAAAGCAGAAGCTTTCAACATGTTCCTTTTGATAAACTGAAACTCTAACATGTAGAACGAGATCATGCCCCACGGCCTCAGTATTTGCTCTCCGAGCTCCATGAGGCAAAACCCTTGACCCGCTCACTGTCTGTCCTGATACTGAGGGGCCTCGACAGTAACTTCAAAAGCCAAAGGTGTATCAGATTCAGACAGGCCCGAGGAAGCTGACAGATGAGCCCGTGTTGTGGGAAGCCGAGGAATTTACAGCACACGCCTTTCATCTCCATTGGTGGGCTTATTGTACTGACAACACTAGCCTGGGGAGTCATAACAATAAAACAGGAAGTGTAGAGCTGATACATCTAAACTGCCCTCCCCTCACTCCCCTAATCACCTCTCACATCATAACAGCATATTGGCCAAAAAAGTGAGGCTTTTTTAAAGTGATGCAATTTATAAATAACTTCAAAATATGACAGAAAAAAAAGGCCATAGAAGAAAAAAGTCATTTTTTCCATTTATTTTGTTAGTTGAATTCCTATAAAGGGTGAAGGAAATGATGGTCACAAAAGGTTTTTCTTTTCTTTTTTCCCCATAAAGTTTTCTGAAGTCACAGTGATTTAGACAACAACAAAACCAGAAACTTCAATTCTTTACATAAAGAAGGAAAGGCAAAGAGTCTACAGAAGATGGACAACTGTAGCCACACCTTTCCTTCATTATTTCCAACAGCAATATGAACATTTCAAAGCCTGCTTCACCCATACCCCCCCTCCCCCAACAACAAAAAAAAAAAATCTCAGAAACAAATAGATATAATTATATATTTATATTTATAATATATTTACTCTTTAAAAATATAACTTCAGTCTAGTGACTAACATCTGTACAAACTACAAAAATAAAAATTTTATATAAATAATTTATATGGCATGACATACATTTGAAACAAAACCTCTATGCAGAACCCCTATCCCCTACCCTTGTCTCCTGTCTGCCCAAGCCACTTCTGTCCTTAAGCTTTACATGTGCTTTAGATTGCTTATTTTGCCTTGTCTTCCAGATACAGTAGCTACTTGGTTTGTTTCTGTTAAAAAATATTTTGTTAAATAAAGAGATAGAGTAAGATAAGCTGCCACTTACATTAACATTTTTCCCTGCATTTATTCTGGCAGTGACTTGACCAATACTGAATGAGTGAGTTTTTGGCTGAAATTGGACCTAAGAAAGAACTGCATTGCAGACAGCTTACTAGGAAGACTAGCACCATAGCTATTTATCTGTCCCTACACTGGCCTTATGGGAGAAGCCCAGAAGGCAACTACCAGGTAAACTATTGCGCAGGGCTTTTGCTATGTACAAAGCAGCCAACAAGATGACAAAAAAAGAGAAAACAAACAAGCAAAACAAGAATATCCTTTTGCACACACACACACAATTCCCTTTCTGAATGATATTTGGGTAAACTGCACGTTTGCCGGACATCTACCAAACTTTTGCTGGGGCATATATAGTGACTAACTGAAGCTTATGGCTAAAATAACCATAGATGAAAAGCAACAAAAAAAGTGTAATTTAACCACCACTTCAAGTATATAAATGTAGCCTGCAAATGAGCATATAACGGAACAATGGAACAGAAAACATTAGACCCATAGTTCTGCTGTTCACTACACACTGTATAGACAGAGCAGTTCATGCTAACAACGTGTGACACCATGAAAAAAAAACGGATGATAACATTAAGCTAACAATCCATATCAATGACAATGCTGATCCTGAACAGTATAGTGATGCAACAGTTTGACAAATTAATTTTTGTAAGATTAAAAATTAAGAAGGCACAATGGTTGCTGTCAGTAAAAAAGTTCAATAAATACAGGAAAAAAACCTGGAAATTTCAACTGAGAAAAACTGTTATCTATATAGGTTTTGATTTTGTACAGTGCAAACAAATATAGGTCAACATCTTTGAACAAAACAGATAAGCTTCCTATTGGCTGCAGTTTAAGAACTTGTTAATATAAAGTTAAATCTTGGCTTATGTTGGGGAAAGGGGTACTGCATATTTTCAAGACACGTCATCTTAAATTTGAAGAGTAGCAGCAAAAAAAAAAGAACACTGACCTTGCATTTCAATAACCAATATCATTTCACTTATTTTTACATATAGCTAATTTTACAATCTATACATCTGACATTTACACAAGAGAATACACCAGTTATACAGCACATTTTAAAATAGTTTCCCTCTTTTTAGTATTAAAATATATATATATATATTTATAAATGTCTAAGAAGACCTTTTTAATAATTTTAAAATAAATCCTCTTGTCTGTGTGAGGTCTATGTACAGTTCAATAAGATAAAAGACACTTGGCTGGGGTTGGGAACTTCCCAAAAACAGCCAGAGATTCCAGACAAAGGGATGTGGGGGCTGGGAGCAGTCTAGCAATCTTTGGCTGCTTGAATCCATGCACCACCTGTAACACACGTAAAAGATAGAAAATGGTCACGATCAGTAAGGACAGATGCTTGATGTTTCAAAATTATCAGAAAATACAGTAAAACACACAAATCTCTAGTATTGGGATTTTAAATATTAAGCCATAAAAGGTTCAAATCTTTACCTAGTGTCTGGTTAGCTTTATGCTGGCTTTTTTCTGTGGATTCCAGATCTTGAAGCTCTAAAGAGTCCCTCTTATAATGTGTAGCTTTCCCATATGTTTGAGAAGTCCTCTTAGAGTCATCAAAAGAGTCTGACTCGTTATCCTCAAAACCCTCGTGCATGTAACCCTGGTACGACCCCGGCAAACTGGGGTGCACTGCCACTGTCACAGAGGCTGTTGCTGTAACCATGGTGATGGCATTGTTAGAGCTCTGCAATGCCCCAGGGCTGTGTGCTGGGGCTGTAGTCCTATTTTGCTGCTGCCCTCTCCCTGGTTGTGGCCCTGGGCCACACTGAGTAGTCCTACGAGGACAGTGGGCCCTGTCGCTAGGTAAATGTTGTCTCCTCTGCCCTTGGTACTCGTGTTTGTTGTCCCATCGTGTGATCTGCGAACTGACCGAGTTGACAGCATTCTGTGTTGACTCGCTGTTCTGTCCTTTAGAGCTGCTTTCATCAAAAGGCTTCACCACCTTTAAGGCAAAAACAAGCACAAAACACATTACAAAAGTGTTCAATGGCAGCTACATCGTAAGCAGTTTGATTCTGAATGTTTTCTGTCAGGTCGACTTACTGTGAGCTTAGGGAAGCTGGGGTTCTTGCTGGCTTCAAGCAGAATATGAGAGGTTGGCGGTTGAGCTGGTGGTGTGATGTATGAGCTCCTGTCACAGTACTTGTACTCCTCCTCGCCGATGCCAGAGGTTGTCGTAGTTTCAGAATAGTATTCAGAGTCAGAGGTCTCAGAGAACGCCTGACAGTGGTCCCTTGGGGATGTGCCCAGCGTAGTACCCATGGTGGTTCATAGGAGGAGGCATGGGCTCATGAGAGGGACTTTGCAAATGATTGCCGTTGTTAGCGGGTATGACCTCAGATGGTGGGCCCATAAGCGAAAGCAGTACCGGAAGTAGCACCAAACCATTCAGGATCCCCAACAATGTCAGTATAGCCAACACTGCAAAGAAGTATCTGCAAAAGAGAACACAAATGAAAAGATTTTTAAAGCTAAAGCAGGAACCAAACATCCACAGCATATTCAAACAATATATGAGACAATATGGTCATCATTCAAGAGAGGAAGGTCATACACAAGACTTCTTGTAGGATGCTCTTATCCATCATTGTTTCCCTACATTCCCTCTCCTTGCTTCCTCTGTCCTGGCGACCTGACAAAGCTGAAGAGAAATTCCTGGGTTCCATCTTTGTAGCTAATGCTCTCTCTCTCTCCCTCTGGGAGCCCTCATCTATCACCACTGCCCTGCCACTTCCTGAGGAGATGTGTTTACATTAGTGAGCAGATTCTACGCGTCAGAAATAGTCACCCCTCTCCATTGCTTTCTCCCCTCTGCTTCCCTCCCTCTGTCTAAAAGCTGCCACTGCTGTTAATGCAATTTTCTCCTCAGCAACTTAATACCCTCTCTTATTAAGATCCCATTTCACCCTGGCCAGGGCAAGCCACATTTGTGTTTACACTGGGAAGGACAGGCCAGACCTTTCCTTTCTACATTTTTCTTCCTCTTACTCTCTTCCCTCCTCCTGGCCCTCAACAGCCATGTTGGATCAAGAGCTAATCACACAACACAATCGTGGATATCTGCTAAAAGGTATTTCTTTCACATGTGCAATAAACTGTTCTGCGCAAAACCTGTAAAACTAACCTGATGGACTAGAGTCCATCAACAACAGTTCCTGCATTCAACAAGTATTCTGAGTGCGAAGGGGATTTGTTCGGAGAAATATCTCTCTTATTTGTCCAAACCGTTCTGAGTAAGAGTACGACTAATATGAGACTAGTTATTTTCTCAGTGGAGGTGACGAATGCAGGAACATTAATCCAGTGCTGAAGACAAGCAGGAAACACCACCCTCCAACTCCAAAGCCAAGAACCTGGAGGTCTGGTTGGCACAGGCACTAGCGGGTCTGGTAGAGCAGTGTAAAGGGGTGCAGAGACGCTTAAGAATGAAAACGTATGTTTGAACGAAGGGGCCTAGGGAGAGGGTGGTGAATGAGGTTTCCCAGGCTTTAGCTTTTGGGTGAGTGCTAGATGTTAGCGGTAGAGGCTAAAGATATAAGGCTGAGAAGTAGAGGCTAAAGATATAAGGCTGAGAAGACCATTATTAGTTTTGCACTGTATACTGGCTTGCGTGCTAACATGTAGGGCTCACTAATAAGCTGCCAGGGCTCTGAGGGTGTCTACTCCTCTGTGCTCCAGCTCAGAGCATTGAGGGAGGGCTCTGATTCACCACAAGAAAAGACAGTGCATGAGAAAATTAGAGAGCACTCCAGTTAAATGGTTACACTAAAAAGAGACAATTCAGCTGTTTTAGCTGTGGTTCAGAATTCTCGAGGTAAGAAAAAGAGGAACAGAATCTGGAAAAAAGTCTGGAATGTTCTTTTAACCTCCAACCCTCTGACCATTTTTGCTTCCTGTCGCATCTACAAGAACCTTGGGTTTAAGAAAGAAAGACAGAGGGGGAAAAGTTCATCTCTGGCATATCTGCTTGGAGCATTCCAGACGTACAGTGGAAACTGCTGTCCACTGACCCGTCTCCTCCAATGAAGCCATGTGTTTACTTTGGCTGTCTGAGAACAGTCAAACAAATGAATCAAAAAACCCTGTTAAAAAGATTACAGGTCTGACGGTCATCGCACCACTGAACCTCCATTTTGGATCTATTTTGGTTTGGTCTCTATCGCAGCTCCCTATGGAATTGAGACCTGTATTCTATCACAGAACCTCTGGTTTTAAAAGACTATAATTACCTATTTTCAGTCATTATGCACAGTCAGGGAGAGGTAATATTTAAATTGACCTCTAAAACCCAAATTTCCAAGGTGGCCCGTCGGGGTCTGTGCATTCAACGCGCCACTAACAGAGACTCTGGTCAGAATTATATGCCATTTTTAGACCAGAGACTGAGCTTTGCAATGGGTTTCTCAGACTGAGACAAGCAAGTCTGCTTTCATTCCCTCTACTCCTTCCTCCCAATTCTTTCATGTCTGATTCATTAACATAGATGAATCAGACAGCTTGAGTGTGAACCGTTTTCTTTTTTAGTCATCTCTCTCTAAGATGATGGCTGAAAACAGTTCAGAAGAATCACTTAGTTTAGGTGACACTTTGATAGGAGTTTGAGAAAGGCACAATCATCCTTTCATCACAGTTTGTAATGTTTATTAAAAACACAAAGGCTGTTTAAGAATTGAAAAAAATCAGTACAAAGCAGCCAACCATCTCTGGCTGCACTTATGTCCACCTTTTGTTAGTTAAAGGCGCTCATTCTGTCTGACAGTCCTGTATACATGAAAAGATTGGAAAAGGGGTGCATGTTTATTTTAATAAGTCAACATTCCGAAAGTGGAGCATGATTTATTTAAAGAGTAAAAAAGAAAAAGAAAAAAAGGGGAAAAGACTAAACCATCCATGGGCCCCGCCTGGGTTAGACCTCCAGAGTAGACCTAGTGTTAGGAATTCTGTTGTTTATATAAACTGTAATCTTTTCCATTCCAAGTCAGGGGTTGGAAAGGGTGGCTCGTTCTAAGAGGGGCTGCTGAGCTTGTTCTCCTGTTTATTCAGTGTCCCATAGCCAGGAGATGTTTACAGCAATGCATTTATGCTACTCCCCAGCTAGAGGGCCAGACCTCTCTCTCTCTCTCTACATCTAAACAGGACCTCCCACTATGAATGCCCCAGTGCTGGCACACCGCTTGCAACAAATGGTTTGCTCCAATCCCCAACCCCCAATCTTCCCTCCAGTTTTAGCACTGTCCTAAAACAATCTGCTCGAACACCCTCCTGCAGTTACCTGAAGACCCTCATATCCAAGTAACTCTTTGGTGCAAAAAGTGGGTGCTTGAAAACAAATGATCAAGGGGCATGTTTCAACATTTTTCAACATGCAGCTTTTTTGTACTGGGTCTTCCAACAAAGTACATTTTGTATCATGGGTCTGTTTTTGGCGGTTCTAAGGTTGTGGTTTGCTTTCAGCAGAGTCCAAATCCAGTTGGAAAAAAAAAGACTATTTTGGCATTTTTTTCTTCCTGAGAATTAGGCATTAAACCAGGCAGAAAAACTGCCCAAATGTAATGGCTAGAGGGAGTTCACAACCAACTGATTGGACAGTGGACCTCCTCCCTCATTCAGGGTCCAAGTGTGTGCATGTTGAGTCACCGGACAGTAGGTAGTATATTTACATGTTTACAAGCAGCTGCTGCACTCCATTGATGTTTCCTCCATTTGTTGTGCATTCAAGAAGCTCAAATATGTTTGTAAGAGTGCTGTGGTGGTCTAAGGGCAGTTAGAGACTGACAACACCAGGTGATGGGGAGACAAACGTTACCACCTGTACCCTAGAGCCACATGGACAACTGTCTCCCTGAAGAAGGCCTGCCACCATTTTAAAAGGCAGCATATGGGCCGACCTCAGAGACCTGCCTGGAGAAGTGTCAATCACTCACCTCATAATGAAGTCAAACTCTGAGCCAGCAAGCATGAGCACTCCCAGCAGAGTGGAGATGGCGCCGTCAATCACAGGAGCGAACATATGCTCCATAGCCACGGCTGAACGAGTATTCCTGTCCCCAATGGCAGTCAGGAAACCCTACAACAGTGCGAAAATAGAGAGAATGAAAATGTATTTCTGCTATTGAAATCTAATAGACCAAATACTGATGAATTACTGTGCAAGATTATCTTACCAGCGCAATGTGCACAGTAAACTCCACTCCAATACCAACAGAGGCAATAAGGATGACCACAGGAATGGCACTCAGCTTGATACCAATTAGACCCATGATGCCAAAAAGTTCCACTGTCATCATGGCCAATATAAAAACCTGGGAGCAAAAAAAAAAAAAGACTAGCACGTTAGCAGCTACATCACAAGAAACTATGTGCATTGAAATAGTTCTACATGAATCACAATGCAGAAATGAATTACTGGGTTAATATCCTCTACATTTCACTGTCATCTGCCCCAAGTATCAGATAATCTAATGGCCATTCCCCGTGTCTATTCAATTTCAGGAGTACGGAAATTAGTGACACTATATGATAGAAGAGCAAAAGGACCATTCTACTCTTGCATTCCTGGTGCAGTGTCGTTTCTCAGGGTTTTCCTACTCATGAGAAACTGTTTTTTAATACAATAAATAGGGAACTTGGTTAAGTTTTTTCCGCTTTAAAGCTTTGATGTTGGCAGGGGTCCCAATTTAGTCATGCTTTAATTGGAGATTGTAAAATCCATTTTACTGTGGCTCCATATAGGCAGTGAAATTGAAGATGACAAGGAGATTTTGTCATGTAAAAAAGAAAAAAAGTGCACTAAACAGTTTTAAATGTATTTATAATTTAAATGAATGCAATATGCATTTACACTCAAATGAGTTTGACATATTACAGCTAAGCCAGAAATACATGTCAACCAAAGCCAATGGCTACTTCTAGTTTCCTTGATTCTTCATGTTGATCTGAGGAACCCGCCAGCCTGTGTGAAACACCTCCTAGGCCCTAAACTAACCCACCCACCAACTACCCCCACTACATCCAGTCCCTGATGGATGGGTTTAGCAGGCCAAGGTCGTGACTGGGCAGATCCGTCCCTGTCCCCAAATTTCTGGACAAAGGCAGTTGGAGGTAAAAGCCTTCAGGAGAGCTTTGCATTTCTTCTTTAGAAAGTCTTGCTGCCATCATTTGAATGACAAAAGATATGAGGGGGAGAGTATGTATATGTGTGACTATGTGTTTATATGTGTCTATGCAAGCAGCACCCTCTAGACAACCCGCAAAGACCCTCCCCAGAAAACTGCCCTGGTGGCAAAGTTATTGAGCTGTGTTGAGGGGATCAGAGAGAAACAAGAGAAATAAGAGAATAGAGAAAAATGCTAAAAAAGAGGAGAGTTAGAAATGGATTAGGGTAAGAGGAAGGCAGACTTACAATGATGCCTGCGGTCCAAGGGTTGAGCAGGAGGATGGCGCACACCAGGAAAGTACAGGCAAGCACTACGCTGATGGCAAGCAAGAACCAGTGGCGCAGACCAATGTACTGTTCCCAAAACAAAAAAGGGTAGCCATTGGGATAGTTCTGGATTCCCTGCCGCATGAACTCCTCGCAGATTGTGCGCACACTCTCAATGGCTTCAATGAAGTCTGAGGCTTGTCTGAGGCCATTTAGGTAAAAAGGAAACTGAGCAAATTCTAGAGGCTCTGCCGCAGGGACTAAGAAAAGAGAAGAGAAGTAATGCTCTTAGACACAAACTTCTGAAACATATCCATAAATACTGGCATAATGTCACACTTCTGGGTTTACTTACTGCGAAGGTTCTCCCCAGTGGTGTCGGTACTTGTCATGGATCCACTCCCGAGGATGGGGGTAAAAGTTGGCTTGGGATGCGGCATAGCCCAGCGGATCATTACTGACCCATACCGTCAGGTAGATGTAAAAAACCTCTGGTGGAATGAGACCATCCTCATCCACCAGGCGACGGGATGTAAGCTTTAAAAGAAACAAAATGTGTAAATGTAAGTTTTGGGATAGACGGCAAAGTTTTGAAGCAGTATTTAAACTGAATGTACCAATAGTTGACCACACACCTGGCTGTAGTTGAAAGGGTCTTTCTTAGAGCCAGTTTGTATGAGAAGCTTGTAGGCCAGTGCTCCATCCTCTGTGCCATTGCGATAGCTGTCAGAGGTGATCCTGCCAGCTTCCCAATCAGCATCAAATGTAGCTTGAAGACCTACATGGATCATGCACATGTACAATTAGACCAACTGTGAGAAAGACGTTCAAACCTTCCTACATTTCTATTAACAACTCAGTAAGCTATGGCAGAAGATTATTAAAATCACTCCTCCCTTAGATAGGGGGCAAAAAAACTTTAGAGCTCAGATTTAATGCCAATCCACGCACACAAACAGGCATATAAAAGCCATCTTTCTGCCTGGTGCTGAATAAATGTGTGTGGGCTGAATAAACTAACCAGAGAAAGCCTTTCGTGCTCTCCAAATTACAAAGTCTAGCAACAGCTGAAAAACAGTTTCCACAACCATTCTATAATTATAGAGATCTCCTCACAAGAAAAGGAAATAGCAATGGGGAGAAATAGAGAGCTTTTAAACTACTTTCAGTTTCCACAGCCTTATATATAGCCAAATAAATAGCTTCTTTTCAATTTGTTGGGTTTTAACTATTGTGGAGGCAACGGTTAAGCTCTCAGTACAAACAAATGTGAGCAAACAGTCTGAGATAACCCCTGACCCTCCCATAATCCTCTCTATGTCCAGGTTGGAGGAACACAAAAGCCGATGACAGAAGTGAACTTTCACTGAACTCTTTTTCCATCACCTTCAGAGATAAGAGTATTTCCCACACCAGTGAACACAGCAGAAAATGCTACTTTGTGGCATCTTTCACCATATCTATGCAAATTTATGTACAAATATTTTGTAGATATTGAAATATCCTAATCTATGACTAACAAAATAGTGCAACACTGACAAGTTATGGTCTAAATTTTTTATACTAAGATTTAAGCATTTTGAAGAATAGTAGTAAAACCAGTAGCCTTGGCAAGCACCACTAATGAAAAAGAGCTCATTCTGAAACGAAGACTTACCTTTGAGCCAATCCTGGAAGTAGTGCAGCCACATTCTGGGAAGTTTGTGATTACTGTCTTTAACGACGTATTTTACAGAGTTGAAGGCATTGTGAAGTTGTAGAAGCTGTCTTTGAGAATGTGCATAGTCAAAGCCATCCATGGTTACCAGGTACATGTTATAGAAGGAAAAGTATTTAAACTGGGCAGTGATGAAGTCATACTCCTTTGTATCCCTGGGGACAATATCAGTCAAGTAAAGTCCATCATGAACCATTGTGGTCCCATAGAGGCTGAGACTCAGAAGAGCCACAAAAACGACAACCACTACAGTCTTAGTTTCAGGCTTTAGCAACAGAGGGGAATACTTTTCCCGTGCAAAGCTTGACAGATTCCACCGAAAGAAGGGCAGAGGCACACACTCTCGTCCCTCTTTGGCTCCTCCACCTGAGCTAGAAGGTCTGGGTGGAGCTGGAGGTAGTGAACAGCTGGGAGCCATAAGGGTCAGAGGTGGAAGTGGGTGTGGACAGGACCATGGATGGAGGACTGGTGGAGATTTGGGAGGTTGGTGGCAGGATGGTGACAATATGTTGGCCAGCTGCATCACACTGGGTGAAGGCCTGCACAGTTGTGGTGATATGGGTGCTGGTGGTTATAGTTGAGCCAGCGTAGGTGGTGGTGGCCGGAGCATGCTGGTGGTTGTCGTTAGCATCTGAGAACTCCTGAGGCCGGATCTGAATCACCCGAGAGGAACAGGGACTGGAGAAAAGAAACATCTCAGTAAACATCTTGAGTACGACAGGCTTTAGCATTGTAAAATTGACTGAGATGAAGTAAGAGGACAGTGCATCTTCGTTACCTGTAAAAACAGCACAGGATGTCCAGTCTTTTATCCTCCCGCCTCTGCAGGTCCAAGCTCAGAATGGCAGGGGAAGATCAACAGAACCATGGCAAAGTTAAAGACCACCACAATTGCTGCCTGAAAAAAGAGTGAGAGAGAGAAAGAGAGACTTTAGGATAGAGGCCAAGTCATTTCGTTCATGAGTTCTGCTCTGCCACCCGACTCCACAGCTGCTGTCTGAACTTGATAAAAAACTCTGCATTCAGGATCCCTCGCTGTTTTAGTGCCTCGGATTGAATCCCAGAAAGTAAAATATGCACCCTAAATCAACCAGCAACCCCCTCCCCCATCACTCCACAAATAGTCAACAATCCAAGGAAAGGGGACTCCCAAGGTCACAGCGAGTCTGAGCAGAACCCCCCCAAACCTCAGACAGACATTACATTCCATATCATTACAGCACAGACCACCCAGGGTTAGCCTGGGGAGATCAAGAGGAGCACAGTATGATGGCTGGGTGATATAGTGATATATATTCACCCATCTCATTTCCCCCATCTGAAAAACAGGCTTTGACATTAGTTGGATGTAGGGGAAAGAGATGCTGTCCTCACTTTGAATAAACTTTGACCGTTCATTTATTAAAGCCACATTTCATTGCACATTTCATTGGTGATCAGCACTGCCAGTTTTTCTGAATGGGCATCACAGGGCACAGTGGTTTAAGACACATAATAACACTCAAAATACACTCTCGTACCTGAAGTGAAAAGGCCCTGAGTGCAGGAATAGGCACTAGGGCAGCCATGAAGAAAGCAATCATGTTATTGATGGAGGTGAGAGCCACACTGGTGCCAGTTCTTCTCAGGCAGTCACCTGTTCTCTCCTATGGAGAAAAATGGCAAGGAATGAGTTGTGATCTTCAACAGCAACAGAAAGTCTAGGCAACACTTTCAGGCCCTAGAAGTCATAATCCATAGCGTGTTCATGAGATACCTTGAATGGGATGTTAGATCTGGCCTCGGTGAAGGAATGAGCCAGCAAGAACATGTCATCAACTCCAATGCCCAAGGCCAGAAATGGTAGCACCTGTGGAGGAATGCAAAGCTCTGAATTAGAGCCAAGCCTTGAGGGTGAGTGTGAATTTAAGATGTTTAGGTGTGTATTTACCTGTGTGGTGGCGGCATTGAAGGACAGCCCCAACAGTGAGCACAATCCAAGTCCTGCAGCAACAGATAGTGCGACTAGCAGCACTCCTGCCAGCCCTACAGCACCCTGAGATTTAGCACAGTCCCAGCGGAGCATGGTCACGCATGCGTATGCCAGCTGTGCATAGAAAGACACATGTAAGGGAATAGCTCCACACATATGGAGACACACTCATCACATTTCCATTAGCCTTAACTAGAGTTTCCACAGTAATGGATGTCTTACCATGAGCAGATAACCACCTGCCACCCTGATTACGCTGACGTCAGAGAAAGACTTCATGATGTCATTAAGAGTGGTGGTAGAGAAGGCGTAAACACTGGAGGAAGAGTTCTGAGGAATGCTCCCATGGACAACCTAGAAACAAAAATCACAATTTTAAACATCAATTCAGAGAATGCAACTACGTGATTTGCAGTATTTATTATGTTCAAATGAAAGATACCTCTTGTGACTCAATTTCAACATGAGCAAAGTTGCTTAACCTAGCATTGTGTTTTTAACGAACTTGTGCACACATTGCAGAACACAAAACAAATATTGATTTACTATTTCAGATAAGCCACACAAACATTAATTCTACTGTGGGCCGTACCCTCATCCACCTCTTATTTTATCCTAATAACACACAAACAAGATAGCACGAGACCCTGTGAAGCTTGACAAGCGAGAAATAATGAGCACAGATGCCAGAGGGCAGAGGTCAGATGGATCAGATGAGATCACATGGTCTCTCAGGCTACTCCATCAGCACCATGAATGGCCGACAAACTTAAGGGGAAAGGAATACCCCTGCACTTTGTTTTTACAGTGCCCTATCCCCCAACCTCCCCTGACTTCACTTCCCCTTCTCTTGCTCTCTTTCTGAGGCAGTGGACATTATTGCAGGCTCTTCTCTCTCCTCTCTAATTCTCTCTCTTTCAGTCAGCATGCTGGGTGTCAGTTATCACAAAAACAGCTTTTTCCTATAACTGGAAGTTTGTCAGTGGCCTCCTAGGAAGACTCCCTTTACTAGGCAGCTGAGGATTGATGGAATTCAGGCAGACGTTGCCATCCTCTGGTCTAAGGAAAACAACCCTCTAGCACCACTTGTGACCTCCTACACTCTTTTTACCTTTCCACCCCAGCCAGGAACCCTCCGTGGTCACTGAAACCATTCAGACCTCACAAAGTGACCCTTTGGGATCTGTTATGAAATAGGAAATTACCTCAACAAACTTCCTCTGCCAGGACTCCAAGATGGCAGTGGCCTTGTCCTCATTCCAATTGATGTCATGGATCTCATAATCGTCTTTAAAGTGCTCATAGAGCTGTTTGGGACTCATGAGGAGGAACATGGTTTGAAGAGCCTCTGCACTGTAGGGGAAATACAGAAGACTGAGTGAGATCAGAACAAACAATAATGCATGTGCAAATACCATTGTGTAGCAAGGTGAGTTAATAGGCAGACATGGCTAAAATGATGCGTGTGGTCCCTCTCAGGCTGCTGTAAATCACACTTCTACTGAGATTAGAAAAATGCTCAAATGCTGGGCACAAGGCCAATGTCCGCTCCTGCAGAGACTTTCATTTATTGCAGATTAAACTGCATTGAAAATACACATACGCATATGATATTAAATTATAGGTGTCAAATACATTTGCTTTTGATTTTAGTTTACCCACAGTTTGTTAACTTTGTATCATATGCTCTTTTTTCTTTTCAATGTGTTTTCATTTTCCTCCACTCTGCATTTCAGATCCGTCCATAGGTTATGCGGCTGTCCATCATGTTTAATTGGTCTTTCCTATACTGGGGTCAGAGGTGGAAACTGATCCCTCCTCATGTAAGGAATTCCTTGGATGTGTGAGGTTATTAGGAGTCAGAACGATTCCTCCCTCTCTCTCTCTCCACCTCTGTCTCTTTCTGATTTTCTCTCTCACTTTCTCTCTTGTCAGGGCCTCCTGAGAGAGGCCCACCCACATACCCCCTCCTCATGACTCTCCTTCTTTCTTTCCCCCTTTCTCACCTCTGCAAGGCATTCTGGGAGTCCTTTACTCTTTCACCCAGGATCAACTCCTCCTGCCAGTGCATGAACTTCTTGGAGAAACCATGGCAACCGCCCTGAAGTTCAGCAGCAATGTCGGGGACCTAAATAAAACACAGACCACACATTTAAAATCTACAGACTCATATTAAGACATCGTCATTTGCATTACAACACTGTTCCCACCTGCCATGGGTCCTTATTAGGGGCACTGTAAGGGCAGTCAGTGTCATTAGGATCCAAGCATGGGCGGTTCATGTAGGCATGGCCAACCTGAGCCTTATCCAGCATCTCTCTGAAAGCCCTCTAAAGATGTAAACTGGCTCAACTCTTCCATTAGCTTGAGGGGGTCCAGATTCATCCACTGAATGTCAGGCATGCCCCTACAACAACAAACGACAAAATTGAGACACATTTTAAGCAGGCTAAATCAATTCTACAACTTTTTCAAAAGATAGCATGCTTTTTCCAAGCAATCCCCCTTTCCCCTTCCCTGCTGCTGCTTCCCCAACCCTGCCGGCACCAGTCCCTCCCTGGTGGTGGTGGACTACAGATGCCGCATAAAGTAGCGTTTATTATCCTGTTACACGGAGGGGCATAATGTGCTGGCGGTCTACAGGCTGCTGTCTCTTAACTTTGTGCATTGAGTCACAACGATTACCTCTGCCTCTAAAACATCTTGATAAGGATGAAGGTAGGCAGTGAGAATTCTGTGAAGGGCTGTGCATCTTGAATGCTGCTTTGAGCTCAGTGTTCTCAACCCCTCAGTCTGCAGTTTTTAATCTATCTTCTCGCAGTCGGTGGGCATTGAGAGGGTGGACTGTTGTCTATTGACGTGCCAAGAACTAATTCTCTAGGTGTAGTTAAGTTACAGTTGGACTCAAGGTAAGTCCTCAATAGGGGTGGTTCTTCTGGGAAGATTGCAAAATGTTAACAATATTATATTATAAAGGCCTTGAAAATTAAAACTATTACACATCGCAAGAAAAAGAAACAACACTCACAGTCAACACCTATGTAGCTAAGAAAATGCCTCAGAACCCAGAGTGATACCCCCTGAGTGAGAGAGGGGCCTTTCGCTGTGATGGGTATTTGTAGGTAAAGAAGAATAAAAGTGAATAGTGTCCTAACTCCAGGACCAATCTTCACTCTAATAACTCATGAAGAGCAGCTTCAAATAAAGCTGGTCCTCTCCCATTCCCACATACCAAGCGCCTTTGCTCCTGCTTGCAAAGAGAGTCTCCTTTATCTCCTATTTTTTGCTTGAGTGAACCGGCCTGGGCCCTTTTGTTTTTCCATAGATTGCTGCTCTTTGTTCCCTCAAGTTTTTCTCCCTCCCTCCCTCCCTCTCTCTCTCCCTCTCTCTCTCTCTCTCTCTCTCTCCTTTAGAAAAAACAGCTGAACTGAAGCGGAAGCCTGAGAGGACATTAGCCTCAGTGGCTAACTCAAGCCCTCTTCATACATGGCCAAATAGAGAAATAAAGACAATGAATAACAATATTTTTAAAGGCCACTCATCCTTCTCCGATAATCGGGGTATTAGTAAGAGGAAGAAGTCTCTATGAGAATTGATAGAATCTATCTTAACCAATTAAAAAATTGCCAATTGTTTGTCCAGCATGAATTTATAATACAATTTATGGGGGAGGGGTGGCAGCAAAGAGTGCAATTTATAAATTTCCCTTCAACATAATATTAACTAGGTATTTTGTGTGGAAGTTTAAACTACAATGTATAATGTCCACCGTTATTTTCTCTCGAACTTTTCCGTCCCTCTTTTTCTCTCTGGGCCTACGACTTGAATAATGCCCGTTTTATTTGTTATAGAATACAATTTATCAATTTTCCTTCAACAAAACATTAAGGAGGTATTTTGGGTGGAAGTGTAAAATACAATGTCTAATGTCCACAGTTAATTTCTACTACTTTTTCGTCCCTCTTTTTCTCTCTGGGCCCACGACTTTAATAATGCCCATTTCATTTGTTGGACAACTTACAGCTCCAAGCCTGGGCGATTACCACTGAGAATGCACAGTGTTACCCAGTGCTGACAAAGCCTGGCCCCCTCCAGGGCCCCCTCACTGATGGACACTCACTCTGTAAACTGAAAGAATGCTTACCATTGTCTGACCCAAAAGCTCTCCTGCCCACCCCCACCCATCCCTCCTACCCACCCAGTAGCAGTCATCTCTCTCTCTCTCTCTCTCTCTCTCTCTCTCTCTCTCTCTCTCTCTCTCTCTCTCTTCTCCCTTTCCATAAGGGCTTCTTCATGCTGGGGGATTGGGTGGTGGCTCAGAGGTGCAGGATCAGAGATTGTCCTGTAAAGTCCTCTCACCACACTGATGACAACTCAAGCCCCAGAACCAGGCTCCAGCTTATCAACAGACTGAAATAGAGCTTTTGCTAGGGGCTTGATGTTAGAGTTTGTCACACCCAGCGCCAATTTGCGCTGTAGTTAAGGCACAAGCCTGTTCTATAGTTAGCTCTTATCTCTCTGAGCTTATATATTAATAATAGTCAAGCTGTGTATGACTTAATTAGAGATTATTAAGATTATATCATTATCATTAAATAATAATGAATAAGCAGAATTCTTATCGGTAAGTAGGCGGAGCCTCCCTGCAACTTGGAGCCTTCCCAAAAGCAGTCCAAAGGAGTCACGATCATACAGGGGAAAAGTTTGTCAATCATCTGGGAGAAATAGCATATCATCTTTGGTAAGACAGATTTCATGGCACAGAAAAAAATGCAAGATAATTTAAATGAGCCCTATTATAGCTGTATGAAGCACTAAGCAAAAAGAAATAATACTAGACAATGATTTGGGGAGAACGTCAAATAACACAGAAAAAAAATGCTTACCCTCTCAATCATGACATTTTCAATAATTGGGACTCCAGATTTGAAGCAAATTTTATTAAGATCCCAGGATCTGTGGGAAGAAATCACACAACCACATATTAAAAGACTGGCCCTCATGTTTGTTAGTGTTCCCTATAATCATTCTGGGGGTTGCACTCACTTTCCATAAAGAGACACTTGAACTTTGCTGGCTGACAAAGCAGCCTCCAGGTGGAGCAGCAAAGACTCCTGGGTAAGAATATTGGTTCCCTCTTGTTTAGGTGTCTGTATGAGCATCTGTGAGGTGAAAACTGATTCCTCTCCCTGCTTCTCTTTTGTGTAGCCGTAGCTCCTTGCTTACCCGACTGCCAGCTGAAATAGACAGACACCAAGGTTTATTCCCAAACATTCAGAAAGGACCTTTGCAGTCATTTTGTTTTTATTCCTTTAGACTGTGGATAAAAATAAGCCAGAGGAACAATATAGTTTCTCTGTTAATGGTCACACTGCAACAATTGTTTAAACAAAGAAACAACCATGATCTTCAGTGAGAGGTTAATGTCATAATTAAACCCAAATTAAACCGATTAAACACGCTAGTTCTCACTCCCCTGTGTACTCTCCAACTAACCCCAGAAAACAAATATGTGGATCACATTTATATCTCTAGCACACTAAAGATTGGAAAGTACTCCTTATGACATGGCCCACAATTTAACACAAGTTTTAATTAATGGCTAACTACTACTTAGCACAGACTGTGGTTCCTGATTGGAAGGTCCCTCAAGACTTAAGGTCTTTCTCTGATCTACTTGTCACATCCAAGATTTAAGCAGTAAATTGAAGGAGGGAGCAAGGCAGAAGAGTACAAGCAGAAATGCCGTTCATGTGGTATGTTGAGTCGGAACGAAAAGCATCAAAGAGTGCAGAGGAAACTCCCTGAGTCCAGCCTCCTAATTAACGGGAGGCGGTGATAAAAGAGGACGCGGGTATCTGCGGCCATGCCAAATGCACATGAAACACACCGGCCCAGATCAGAGCCTGCCCTGTCTGCCCCTCCACTTCCCAATACATGATGACAAGCCTGCAGTGGCTGGCTGAGCCCACCGAGCCACTTCTCTCCTCGGCACATCTCGCTGCCTGCCTCAGTTAATTGAGAGAGGGAGTGGAAGAGAAAGAGACATAGAGAAACAGAAAGAGAGAAATGCTGTTGTTGTCAGGGTAGCCCACAGCTTTGTAAGTGGCTTAGAGCTGAACAGAAACAAAGAAATTGCACCACAAATATAAATTCCATGTGGTTTGCCCTGGAGCTTGCAACTTTAAAAATGCAAACATTCAACCTCCTGGTTCCATTCATGCAGCTATCTGACATGCAGGTTACATAAACACATTACTTCAAAAAATGTGGCGGCCTAAATCTGAAGGCTGTATCCATTTGCAAAACGCAAACACGCATTTGTGTCGTTATATGGACAGCGTGTTCATATTTAATGCATTCAGGCATCTGCAGGAATTGAGCTCCAATCCTTGGGCCTGTAATTACAGGGGCTCCTGAAGTAAATTATAGCTATTTGTGTCTGGTTCCTCCCATCTGGACCACCCAGCTAGAGGCCCGAGTGGGCCCCGCCGCTCAGTCACAGCTCCACTCAGCCACCCTCCAGATGGGAGCTTTGCTCTGTTCTTTCGGCTCACTGCTGCTGTACACTTAAAGAGACAGGCACGCAAATACTTTCACAGCCAGAAACACAACACAGGAGGGTGGAAAAAGAAATGTGATGCAGAAGAGTGATTTGAGATTCAAACAACTAAAAATGTCAAACACAGACACCTGGGGGGGGGGTTGTAAAGCATCTTTGCTTTGAGTTACTGGGGCTGAAACAGGGTAGAGAGGTCCATGGTTATGAAAATAAATTAAAAAGTCAATAGACACTAAAGTGAGGGCAGCATGAAGGTGTTGTGCGATATCGATGTAGCAATACAGCCATGCAGAGCTTACTATCTCCCAAACAGAGCCCCCTCCTTCTTTGTTACTTTCATTTTTCACATCCTTGGGGTGACATCACCATCACTGGCCAATTATCCATGAGGAGGGTCCAACCAATGTTCCCCAACATTGCCAGAAAGGAAACCAGCCTCAGTGTCTCATAGATTAGATAGTTGTACAGATGATCCTGTAAATACTATCTAGCAAATAAAAAGCTGAAGCTAATCTACAGTCTGCCCTAACTGACTGGAACACAATGGTAGCAAGCTTCAGTAAGCTTGTCTCAAGGTCCCACCCAGGAGCAAACCAGCAAAATTAGCTGGTGTGAGGGGGTTCCCTCCCAGTGGGCAGTATGGAAAGTGACATGTAATTAACTATGGAGAAGAAGCCACTTGCTCCCCGGTGTCACCCTGCCAGTGGACCTTGTCCGCTCTAATCTCCACTCATGTCCACCCTGGGCACGGCCTATCCAAATGCTCTGCATCATATAACCCACAACTGCATGCTTACATTGACATAAAATAAAGTTATGGTTACCATATTGATGCAGGGAGCAAGAAAATGTGATTTGACTAAAATCGCGATCATGTTAAAATTAACTGAAAGATTACGCAAAAATATGCCTTTACTGTCAAAATTTGAGCATTTGAATATGGTGCAGTACCAATAAGCAACAAGGTCTGAAACCCAGTGCTTTCTCCATTAGGACAGGCCACCTTCAAAGTGTTGTGGGCCAGATTAGAGGGATTAAGAGGCTTCTGAAAGGACTCACGCTGTTCTGGAGGAAGTCCCACAAGGAAGACTGCTGAAAGAGACATTTTTACCTGTTTTCACCACCCAAGTAAATCCAAGAGCACAGATACACAGTCGGGTGCCAGTGCGTGCCCACGCACACACTCCCTCATACACACATTCATTCTCTCTTTCTGCTTTCCCCTTTTCTTCCACACACATTAGTATATGAAACCACCAAGGACAAAACAAGCCGGTCCAGTTCTTTCGCCTTGGTCCCGTCAAGCCCCCATAATGTCCATTTCAAGCTCTTTGTTTGATTTTTTCTTCCTCTTCTTTCCAAACACATTATAAAGACAAGAAGGATAGATTTGGCTCAAGTGCAAATCTTTTTTAACATTTCAGCTTCACTGCTACTCTTAATCACAAGGAGTCTCAATAGCTTGACCATGACTGAGAGAACCACCCCATTTCGCCCCAATACAGCGGCAGATGGAGACTGATCCACCTCTGCCTCTATGAGCTCTAACTCAAGGCCACCAAGAGACTCAATGCATGTCTTTGTCAACCTAATTTTCAGTCACGTTCAGTTGTTTTCCAACAAACAAGAAAAATAATTAAGAGAGAAACTCACGACAAAAGCGGCTGGACCTTGTTTTTTCCCAGCAGATTAAACAATGCTAAAGAAAGGGAGGAAGACCTGGCTTCATAGCTTGTTGATTTGTGTGAAATGCATGAATGTCCTCCAGTGCATCTCGCTGACAGAACTTTTTGGCCTTGATGATAAAACTAATACACATCATGCACTGTAACTCAGGTAAAAAATATTAAAAACAAATAAAGAATACTAAAACTATGCTTGAGCTAACACCTATTCAGACCTGATACTTCTGTCAGCATTGACATAAATTTCCACTCGGTTCTGGCATTAAGGTCCTGGCTATTTCCATATGTATAGCCTTCCCTGTACTAATTATGCTAATCAGCCCTAGTGTTGGCTGCTGTGAAAAATACCCACATTAGGCACTCCACTGGCTGCTAATGCAGCTTAATGTGTGGTTGAAACATACATTCATCCCACGGTGAAAGGCAAAAATTTTCCACGTTGCTGGTTTCATTCAAACTGGAAATGAATTTATTGAGCCCAGAAACCATTTCTTTTCCAACCACGTACCAAGAAAATGTTTTTTTTTTACCCTAACCAAAAGGACAAAGTGTTGAGGAGGACAAAAAGGAGACTTTTTTCCCAAAAAAGTGACCAGTTTCTTTTTTTTCCAGCATGGATCAAAGAGAAATGACCCTTGCTGACTGAATGTAAGAAATACTGTCTGAATCAGGCAGCAAGAGGGGCATCTTCTTGGGGGTCTGGATGACTTCTGCCTCCTCTGGCGTTGTTCTAGTAACATTAGCTTAAGAAAATAAACTAAAAGGTGTGCCCCTAGCACTTCTGCCATGGAGCTAGACCTCGATTTGCCTCTCTATACAATATATGAAACGTGCACTGATAACCTTTGGAACTGCATCATGGTCTTAACTACCCAATGGTTAAAAACAAATGCAATGCCAAACGAACTGATTAGGTTGAGAGAATGAAAACTCTGGCAGAGTAAGTGTAGCCTTAATTGGCAACGCTCTGTATTTAGGGTAGAAAGTTGCTAAACTCTGAGAAGGGATGCATTCAGTTCTTGACTGGCTGTTCTTGAGTAATGGGGCTGGATGGATTGGCCCGCGTGGGAGTGGGGGGTTGAAGTAAACATTTTCAACTGACCCAGGTTGACTCTGGCCTTGTTTGTACTTTCTACTGGTGAGGTCTAAGTCTCAGCAGTTAGAGTTTATTTATGTAGCTGGGGTACTGGTGGCTTGCCATTCACCTTCAATAATGCTTCATAGAGCTTTCTTTCTCTTGATTCTGGCACCAGGACTGGAAGACTGTGTATTTTCTAAATGAATTATTGCATTTACCTCACATTTCTTTTTTGTTTAGATAACTGCTCTTAACACTGAACTGTCCACATGTGGCTGTATAAATTCTGGGCTTGTGCTAGTTCCACCACTGTTACATGAATGTGGACAAGGTCATTCATGCAATGTGTATATGTTCTTTATTCCTCTCTTCTACAGCCTGGTGGCTTCATAAAACTCACACAGGCCTGCTACCCAGATATCTGGGTAACTTTTTAGTAATGTTTGTACAGCTTGTCTGTGTGTACACGTCTGTCAGGCACACTGAAAATAGTGTCAAAACGTATGAGAAAAATTAAGTTACGACTGTATATCGAGTACATAAACATGTCCGTTCTGTTTGAAAAAGTTTGCCGTTTGTTTAGCCCAACACACATTTTTGCAATGACCGTTAAATGCCAACAATTCTTTTGGCCAGCATCACTTAAGCAAATAATCACATATCAAAGTCTGCTTTTTTCACCTCACACCAATAGGCAATTTGTCACTGACAACGCTTTCCTCATCATCCGTCTCAAAAAACTCAATCAAATATTAAAATCTGCACAATTAAAGATACGACAACTCAGTTTGGTGTCAGAAACCAAATGAAATAACTTCAGCTCCTATGAAAACACAACTTTCTCAATCCTTTTGCTCCCTCTCTAATTCTCCAAACAAATTCCCCTTTGCAATCCGACACTGGCACATAAGAAGAAAACATGAGTAATTTAGGCTGTAGATTCTAGAATGTTTCTTCACTCACCAGCCCCCAAACCGTCACCCTACATTTCATTTTATCACCTCTTTCTCACGCCTTATATGGCAAAACTAAATCAACACTTTCCCAAGAATTATCCAATGATTTAAAAGGATACCTCACCCAAAAAGCTTTATGTCTTCCATTTTTAACTGGGACACAAAATAAGATATTCTGAAGAATGTCTGAACTGTCTTTCATTGTATGTACAAAAAACAAACAGAAATGAATTAGCATACAACTTTCACGACACAAACACCCTGATTTATTTTACGCTAATAGATCAGATACATATATCTACATTCTGACTTTAATAGCTACAAAACAGGCTGTATAAACCTGATTACTAAACTATAGGTTCATTTTTATAAGACATCTAAACACATGGTTGCTGTTTTTTGCACATCATTTGACGGAAGGCGGAAGCAAATACGGGTGGTCCCTGAGAACATGGACACTTGGTGGCCTGTGTGTCATTTGGGTGGGGGCTAGAGCAGAGGTGAAAGAGGGACAGTCACTGCCTCAGGGGTAAGTAATGAGGAGCCATATTCTCCAAATGCACAGCTGGGCAACTGGGAGATCCACAGGCCCAGGCTGCTTTACCATTCTTATAGCTCCCCCAAAAACAACAGATTCAATTTTTTGTGACAAAAAGGTTAACATTTAAAATGTAACTGATCTATCCTTAACTTCTGAAACGGAGCAATGCATTTGCCATATTCATTTTATGATAAAAGGTTTAGGCTTGGCAGGTCACTGGATAATATATGCAACTATTTAGCAATCACTAACAGCACCAGAGACCTTTCTCAATTCAATTCCCAATCACAAGACCTATTATAAAACTCTTTTGTTTGTCCCTGTGACTTTTTATGTGTATGTGTGCAGAAGTGAATGTGTGTGCCTGTGTGTGAGAACTAACCTCTCCTTGTTACCATACCACTTACTCCCCATTCAGCCTAGAGCAGCTTTGTCAATGGGCTATTGGGGGAAACAACACAGGCAGAAACTTTAGAAACACAGGCACTGCCTCTTAAAGGCACAGCGTTCCTTTTCAGCACTTTGGCGTTTCACTCCAGGAGCCCCATGCTTTATGCCTGCTTTACATTAAAACACAAATTTCACTGCCAACATCTGACAACTCCCTTTGCTTTAAACTCCATCTAACGTTCCGATCGCAGACAGCATTAGATCATATATCGCGACATTTACAGTTCTGAATATTTCAAATGTGATTATGAACTTTTTTGCCTTCTGACTTGCTGAAAGCCATATTTTCTGACTATATTGTAAAACACAAAACATAATTATATATAAGGTACCACCATTTATTTTTAAATAAGCCAATGCTGAGCATGAACATAAACATGTTTTATTTTCAAGTAAAACTCCAAAAGTGCAAAGAACCATTTCCCTTGTGCGTGTGCATGTTGTGTGTGTGAGTGAGTGTGAAACAGGTGGGTAAACTTCAGCTGTATTCACTTTTTTGGTAAAGGGGGGTGCCTTTATTGTTGAATGGAATCCAAGAATAGTGAAGGACCACACAGCAAGCATGAGGGGGAGGGTCAGCACCTCAAAGATGGCTAACGATTCACACACAGCCCATCTGTGCAGGGGATCAGCAGTGTGGCGAAAGCCTAGGGGCTTAGAAGGAATTTGGCAGTGTGAAAACCAAATAAAGCTGCCTGAAAATGCACAGATAAGTGAGGTGCACGGAAAGGACGTCAAATGGGAAAGGGGAGAAAAAGAAAAACATCAAGCTCAGCTCCCACCGCAAACAATATAGGCTGATGGGGAGAGAACAAGAGAAGGCTTGCATGCGCTAGGAAAAAGAATGCTACGTGTGCGTGACAGAAGATATGGAATTCCAGAGGCCACGGTCTATGTCCGCTCAAAGATCCCGAGACTTCATATCAGAAGCCCACACAAGGTCTAGGTCTATATCGCCCGACAACAGCACAACAATCACATTTTCAATCAGTTAAGCTTTGTTAAGCTAAAGCAAAGACAGTCAAATGGTTTGTGAGAGAGATCTAAAACTGAGTTGCACTAAAAAGGACTATGTAAAACCGTGTCAGGTTCTTTGCAAAGTGAAAAGTCACAGCATACAGCTCACAAATAATTTGATCCTGCAGATCTTCTCCACACCGATCAGCCCCAAAAACCCACCCACATAGCGAAACATGAAAGCTTGGACTCACCTTCCACCCATAGTTTCTCAATGTCCGTTTCAATGGCAGCGACCCGCAAACCAACAGACAGGGCTCCGAACACAAGCAGTCCAATGAAAAGGACTTTTCCACAGTGTCGCTGGATGTGACAGCCCAGAGAAAAGAGAAAAGCCTGGAACCTCGCCCGAATCCACAGTGGTGCTTTCTGTCCCACAGCTTTCCCCTGAGACACAAGAGAGGAACACTTATTCACATGTACAGTGATGCTATTTTAGATCAGTTGTAACACACGGTGCCCAGCCAGGAAAGTGAACTGTCCTGACAACGCACAAATCAATATTTGGAAGAGAGGGGTTTTTTTTTCCTCTTGCAAGACATTTTTAAACGAGACACTGTTGTCCAGCAGACAAAGCAAAACAACTGAAAACAATAAGTGAATTACTTCAATTCATTCAGTTTGAATACCAGTGTGACAATATCAGAACTGTTTTCTCATTAATCCACCCTAACCTGAAGTAAACACTAAAATCTCAACAATTTCATGTGTGTTCCTATATGACATGGCAACTGGCAGGAGTTGGAAAACTTCATAGGCCAGTCAAATATTTGTCATTTTGTTATATATTTGTTTCTATCTAACTTGTTGCTTTGATTTCTGTAATTTGATTGAAGTTTTTAAATTATCTGTCACAATTACATTTAAAAGTTCAATGAAGTTTAGTGGGTTTAAATTGTTTAAGTGTATTACAGGCCTTGGGTTTCTCATCTGGTCTGGATTCAGGGCTCATCTTTTTGTATGATATACTTAACAATATATCGTACAACATAACAGCTATATAACAGCTATTTAGCCTTAAAAAGTAGAATGCTAAAAAAAGAATAAAAAAAGCTGTCAAACATGTGTTTCTATAAAGTATAACTATTTCAAAATACTTGGTTGGTCTGTTATAACACAGCAGCGTGTGACATTTACTAGTTGGCTATTAAATAATCAAAACATTTAATATTAGGCTACATTTAAAAAGATCAGAAATGTTATTCTTGTATCCAGACTTTGCAAAGACCACACAAGTGTCCTGTAACTGGCAGTCCTATCTGCAGTATAACTGGACATGTTTTGGTTTCACTCATGGGAGTTTTGACACATAGCCAAGCGTTCATGCGCTTCACTGATGCTTTGTCAGATCAAACTTAATCAGTGAATTCCTCAGCAGGACGCGCGCATTGTCAAACAAACACGCTATATTGTATCTAGACCAACCGGGATGAACTCCGTGGCAGCTTAAAGTGTTTAACGTGAAAAATAGTCAAAACGCGCGGACTGAAGAGCTAAATGAATGGAGACTCGGCTCTCATTCATAGAAGTCGCTGTCCGCACTCATACTTTCATATTTAGCGTCGTTTACTCGCCCTCGATTTCCACCTAAAAAGCTTTGAGGTGTAAATGTTGCCTTTTGATAATTTCCTTCTCACTAGCCTAAAAAGAGAAGCAAATTCCCTTTAACACTTCCAAAACTACGCTAAAGAACGTAATTAACAGTTCCCTGGCTCCCTGAAATACTAATACACGAACAACAACAACAGTGCGTATTTGTGTATTCCAACGGAAAAGCGTTTTGTCACCTTAGAAATCTGTTTTAACGCAAAAGCGGCGTGGCAGTAACTTGGTCTTCGGATGAGGTCTGAGTTCACAGGCGGCGGAGAGCGTGTGTAACTTGGGGGTAATCTCCTAAAACACCACCGGCCGGTCCCGGGTCTCTGGGATCCGATGCCATAGTCCAAACGGGAGGCAGAAAAAGCGCAGAAGAAAGTTAAAGACAAACGCGGTGCTTTAGGCAGAGGCGATAAAAGCAATAATCCAAGATTTGCGACACGCGCATCCACCGGGTTCAGCTTTAAGAAATATTCTCTAGTCTTTCCTTGAGCCAAAGTCTTCCAACTCCATCCCAACATTATGTGCTCGAATCCGTATAGATCCCTCGGTCTTCATTCGTCCAGCTATAGCGCGTAACTCGTTTTAAAGCAGAAGAAAGTCGCGAGCGGATTCCGCCAGTCTACCTCTGATCCTGTTGCAGTAACACTTGGAGAGGTAGCCTCTTTGCAAAGCCTGAAAAGGGTGGTTTGATGGAAAAGTGCTCTGGTTCTCATTGGTCGAGGAAGAGGCAAATTACTTTGCAAACATCTCCTATTATTAGCTGCTAAGCAACAGCTCACCAAAGTGGCGAGAGAGGGAGACCACCCAGGCAGGCAGCCCCTCACATCAGCGCCGGGAGGGGGAAGTGCTAGAGGAGCTCTTTCACTGCACTGCTGCTCCGCTCTGCACATTCCCAATAGTCTCAGCTCGTATTTTAACACGCTATCACACAGGCCATCTATTGATACTACAGCCACACATTTCTTTTATACTGACAGTCGGATGCAGACGGGAGACTTTACAAATTAATCTGCTCTGGTCCTCATACATATAGGCTACTTTCAAAAACGCATACCAATAAAATAATAGGAACAAGTTAATAAAATAGTATTATTTATAGTACAATTTTCCAAAAAATACACAATAATAAAAAAGAACAAATGCACTGATTCTGGGATTTTGATGTGTAACAAAATGAACATTTTTATTGTGCGCTCACTCAGGACTTGGCTAGATTTAAGTTAACATTTAACTTTTAAAATTGTTTGATATTTCTTCTCAAAAGTTTTTCTTAAACTCAAAATGATTAAAAAATGACAGCAAACAATGCACATTACCACTTTGATTATTTAGGACAGCAGTTAAACTTGTCATTCTTTATATCTACCATATGATCTAAGGTCTAGGGTTTTAGATATTGCATAATGGCAGGGGTCAAGTCCATTCCAAGGCTACTCATAGTGATAAACTTATACAAGATTGTTTGAGATGATTGGTTCAATTATTAATGCATCATTCAATTTAGTCAATTGTACAATTTGGTGAACTTAAGCACACTGATGCAACCACAGTAATTCTATTCATTTCTGTCAGCAAAAAAAATAATTAAACTCAACCTAGACACACAGAGTGTGTCATATTCAAATGTGTTATACAGAAGTTGATAAGAAGAGTTCAAGTGCCTTTGCTTTTGTGCAAACTATAATCACTGTATGAGCAATCTGTTCCACCTGTCATTTAATGATTATTTACTTTAATATGACTGCACTTTAACAGATTTTTTTATTTTTTTATAAAGAACTATTGACAAAAAGGGATAGCGCAAGGGCATGTATGCGTGTATACTATGGCAACACTGAGCGCATTTCTCGAAATTGTTTAATTTGATGAGGGTAAGGGCAGCTGGGAATGGGAGCTAATGTGGAATCTGAGGAATTGCTCCATGCGGTAGGGGGCCCCTTTAAGCCTAACAAACTGAGGGAGGTCCAGGCCGAGGTCTAGAGGCCTTGGATAAATAAACTGGGGAGATGACCATGCGCTGTCCAGAAATCTGCCATCACACAGCCCCTAAACATAAACGGCCAAAGCCCGTTCCTGCTTGTGTAAAGGTAAGCTCCAGAAAGAACGAATCACGGCTATCAAACGACAGCCGAGAGGCTCCCCAGGCAAAGACGTGTTTATTTTCCTCAAAAGCTTCAGGGCTGAATTTATTTATCTTACAAAGGCATCAGCACCATGAACGAATTGCTTTGAAACAACCAGACAAGTAGCTTTTAATGATAGTTGACGCCAGTGAGCATCATTACCTTCTGATATATGGTATCAGAATACCATCATACCATATATGATGCTGGTGTCAATACCATTACATACATACATATACACATATATATACATATATATATACATACATATATATATATATATATATATATATATATATATATATATATATATATATATATATATATATATATATATATATATATATATATATATATATATATATATATATATATTATATATACTGTATATATATATATATATATATATATATAATATATATCTTCAAAAATGACCATTTTTATCAAGCTTATATATTTAAGTTCAGTAATTTCACTTAAATGACAATTAATAGGTAATCGTCATTGCCATTTAAGTGAAATTTCTGAACTTAAATATACAAGCTTGATAAAAATGGTCATTTTAGAAGAATATAATATATATATATATATATATATATATATATATATATATATACAGTATATATATATATATATATATATATATGGTGATAATACATTATATAAAAATAATAATAATTATAAAATATATATGTGTGTGTGTGTGTAGGCCACATACATAAATATACAAATGGACAGAGAGGGAGAAAGACCGCAATGAGAGTGCTATAATTCACATGGCATTTTTGTGAACCTGAGATAGAGTTGAATATTTAGGAAAAAAATGCATGTTTTGTAAGTGACAATTATCACATTTTAAAACCAGGATCTTTACTAATTTAGAAAATGACCCCAGAAGAAGAAAAAAAGCAATATTATATTTGATACACGTTAAAGCGTTAATATTAACATTTGACAAAAATGTTTCTGCCACAGCCATTCATATTAAAATAAGCAATGTGGATTTTTTCCCACACAACTTGCTAGATGCCATTGTGCTTTGGAAATATCCTTAAGAAAGGAAGTCAAATGTTGTATTTAAATTGCCAGTGGCTGACAGTTTTGATGTGGATAAAAGCATGAGGAGACACTCAGCCTCCAGCGTAACATTCAGGACTTGTTTGGCAAATGTTTACAAAGCTTAAAATATTCTTAGCCCCCAAAGTGCTTTGTGACACACTGATGTGTACATGTTGGCATTGTAAGGGTCCATCAGTCTCAAAAGGAAAAGACCCGCCACCCACAGCTACAGATAAGATTAATTATGATAATGTATTTCTTTGCCCATTGTCATCGTAATGAATGGCTCGCTTAAAAAACTTTTTCAGCCGTCTTTGTTTGTGGCCCTTTAACAGGAGTATTGTTGGGACAAAACTAGCAGGTGGCAAGATGAAATCAGACCCCTTTGTTTTCTTACTGATATCTCTCTACTTATTTAATCCATTTTGGAGTGCATGTATACATTCTGTGTAATGAATCAATCCTCGTCTAAAACTACAAACATACTCAATTCAATGACTAAATTGCAGAAATTGAGCACATCCAACCCAAAAAAGGTGAGTACAGGTGCATGCCACAAAAGTAGAAAATTGCTCTGTGATACCCTGCTCCAAATCTGAAGTCAACCACTATTGGATTATTACAAATCATTTGCATAAAAGTGCTTTACCTACATCTTTGAAAATCTGATAAGTGTTTTGATTAGTCTATGGCTTCCTTACAGAAGGAACAGAGCCACCAGTCACAGGGGTGTAACATCGCCGGGGTTCGTGCGAGATAAACAAGCTCCGATGTTATTTAGCGAGCGTCCTGGGGAGCGTTGTAAAGCAGCCAGTATGTTCATTTCAAAGAGCGCGCAGTCCCTCACATGTCATAGAGGTTATTGGCCTTTACAGGCCACACAGCTTCCATACTGTCTTTGTTCAGCAGTAAGAAAGTACTAATTGTTAAGTGTGTGTGCACTGAAGGTGGGCGTGAGAGTTTGCAGGAGGCTTGTGGGGGATGCGGCGTCTTAAAAGGAGGCGAAAAGAGAGGAAATTTCGTTTGTGCCTCAAGAACAGAGAAGACAAATTGAGGAAGTGTTCTGTTAATGTGTAGGGGTCAGCAGAAAACATGCAGGTTTTCTGCCACTTGGTGGCCAGCGAGCCTCTCACCACCCTCCACCATGCTCGAGCCTTCAGCCATCTCTCCACCCCTCCCCACCGACTACACACACCGCCTACCCCAAACACACACACATTCATACAGTCCCTCAAAGCAAAGGGCTCAACTGTGCCTGTCATTTGGTCAATCAGGTCACTGGCTCATGGTACACGTATACTTCTTGAGACCTCTGGATGTAACAAGTTGCATAGCTATTACCGAGTCTCTATGATTTATGACAACTCACAAGTACAGTACATTAGTGCCTTCGTTTACAGTGTAATCTACTCAAACAGAAGCTTCCACGGCATCTTTTAATGTACCATTCTATTCATTTTGTATGCTTTTTTTGGCATTGCTATAATGAAAAATAGTTGTCATTGGTAATGTTTTTCATAATGCCAAAAAAGCATGGCAACTGTAAAAAAATATTTCAAGATTTGTCATCACAACATTTTTTCTTTTGTCAAATGAACTTAAATAACTTATTTAGTTCAGATAACATATTATTTTGAGTTTTTGATGATTAAATCAATATCTTCATTGTATTAACTCAATTTTTTCCATTTGAATCAACTTAAAATTTAAAGGCAACTAGGTTACTTATTTTTTTAAAGTTAAACCAACAATATTTTTTACAGTGTAATTAAAATAAAATAGTCTTAATTTTCTTTTTAATTGAGAGAACAATTACGAAAACAGTTAACACATCTGAAATATGTCTACACGCAAACACATTTCAGATGTTTTCAGATTATTTTATTCAATTCAAGTCACATGTATTTGTATAGCACTTTTCACAATACAGTTTCAAAGCAGCTTTACAGAAAAATCAATGTTTCTACATTACACAGTAATTGTTTTCTTATTAATAATAAATGTATTCGAATTGTAAAATATTGTTGTTTTTTCTCAGTTACGATCATTGTATTTTTTGTAACTTCTCTACAATATAAACACCATCATTCAAAAGGTTGAGGTCAGTGCATTTTCTTTCCTTTAATACATTTTAAATTAAACTTCTTCCTGTGATCTGTAGCAGTCATCACTCTCCATCTTCCGTGTCACATGACCCTTCAGAAAGCATTCTAATACGCCAATTTTCAATACTGCAACCATTTTTAATGTTGAAAATAGTTGTGCTGCTTAATATTTTTGTGGAAAGTGTTTTTACATTGTTTTCGTAATTCTTTGCGGAATTGAAAGTTAAAAAAGACCAGTATCTTTGCATATATGCATCTTTACTGAATACATGTGTAGATGGACAGACAGACAGACAGACAAATAGATTATTGACCCCAGTAGTGTGTGTACGCATACATTTAAAATACCTGTTTAAAATGGTGTGTTTGACTCAGTTTGAGTCATCTTGAACCTCAGCTTGCTTCCAAACAGGTCTAGAAATCCAGGCTGGAAGCTACACAGAGACAGCAAGGTGGGCCTGATATATGATCTGTCAGGCTGACATCTGATCCTAGGTCCAGGAAAACACAAGCATCTGTCACTTTTGGCCCAAAGGGTGGGGAATGACACTGAACACAGCTCTGCACAACTCCAAACCAACACAGCCATGGGGACTCCAACTCTGGGAGGCTTTGTCTAAATATACAAACCTTTGAAAAACAACTGCTGCCACATCTCCTGAGCCAGGTCTGGTGGTCCGAGCGCGGACACTGCGGCGAGAGGGGGCAAAGGGCACGACATCTGATTAGTTATCACACTGACAAAATGGAGGACACATGTTCCGTATTAGCAGATGACAAGCATTCAAAAAGGGCCTGGGGCATTTGATGATTTTAATGATTTCATTTCTACTTAACGTGTGCAATGTATCATAAATCTGATCTTATCCAAGCAATCTTATAAACAGTATGCGTCTCCAGGGAAAAATTTATTATTTAAAAAAATGTTATTAAGCCACTTTAAGGGGGGGCCTCAACACTACTGAGGGATCGCAATAGGCTAAATCTGCCAAAAGTCTTGAATCATAATGAAGAGAAAAGGGAGGACGAATGGAACAGTGACAATCTCATAAATACACATATTATTTTATGGATTTAAAGACAGGGAAACACGAAAGAGATGTCACTGTGAAGTATTTCAATACGCCCCAAAACAAAGCTTCCGCTTGAAGACATTGAACGTGCAATCATTCCACCGGTGACACTAAATGACTTGGATTGGCCCAAAAACAATAAGTTGGAATAGTAATGAATCACACAGAGAGTCAGAGCTTCTTCCTCAGGCTCTGAATCCATCGTCACCAGGGAACCTGGGACCTGTAATTTAAGAGATGCACAAGTGCTGGAATGCTATAAATCGTTGACAGCAAAGAGGAAAATCTTTAGGAAGAACTCCTTTTAGGCATTTTGTGAAAGCCTACAAGTATTGGAGAGTAAAAGAAACTGTTAGTAGTCCCTGCCTGACTGGGTGGTCCATTTCTTTCAGTCTTTTTGTGTACAAATAAACTTATCCCCATTGTGGTTATCTGTTCCTTTCAGCACCAGAGCATGCAGTCCCAGTCACGGTGCTCACGCAGATGGGTGATGGGATATCCACTGGACAAACAACCACAACCAAACTACACAGACACCCACCAAGATCAACAACTCCAACCACAATTTCAATATATCTTTTTCAATATATCAGATTCAATATATCTTAACACTTTATAGCATTTAACTCGATTTATGAATGCATGACACAATACCACGCTAATATACATGAAATATATATATATATATATATATATATATATATATATATATATATATATAATATTTATATATGTATAAATATACTATATATATATATATATATATATATATATATTTAGTATATTTATATTTATACATATGTATATATATATAGTGCTGCTGGGTAGTAACTGATTAAATGTAATGTGGATTAAGTAATACAGAAATGAAATACTTGTAATTACATTATATTTTAAAATACTCAAAGTCAGAATAAAAGTTACTTTTTTATTAATTACATGAATGATTATCATAATTAATCCCAAAATGGCAGTACATTATTCAGAATTCTTTGATTCTCCCCATTTTTATAGCCAAAATTACATGAAAATTGAGGTGCTGCATAGCATAAACAATTAAAATATTTAATCTTTGTTTTTATTTTTTTCATATAATTTAAGTTGATTTAATTAAGCTTTTCATAAATTTATGAATCAACTGTTCCTTCCCAAAACCTAGTTAGCGAAACCCTGATGTAATGTTAATTGTAATGTCCAGGTTAATTTACCAAAACCTGTTATGTAAGATAATAGATTACATTACAAACAATGTTTTATTTATCTTATGCAATTTGTATTCAGTAATTGTCAGTTGTTTATTTTATCATTACTTACAAAATGTTTGTTTATATTTTAATAATATGCATTTTAAGTTAAGTGTATTTATTATTATTATTAATATCAGCACTAATAACAACCACAACAATACTAATTTAATTAAAAGGGGTGGTATAATGCTCTCTTCACAAGATGTCCCCTGAGTATATATACCCCATAGAAATATTTATAGCATGTTAAAAATGTCACTTAAAGAGTAAGCAAAAATCACCAGTTTTGTGTCTGGCCCTTTAAATACAAATGAGCTGCTGCTCCGCAACACAAGGGCGGAGTTACAACAGTTTGTGTACATTTACCTAACACAGACATGCACTGATTTTTTTTATGTTTATGTTAAAACCAGAGTCAGACAAATAATAGAAGACTCAAGAAGTGATAACATGAAAACACAACAGGATATTTCTAAATGGTTAGTTCACCACTTCAGGTAGCTTATGTGCGTTATCTTCAAGTCATTGACTGAGCAAATTCTGTCACTGATAATCTCATAAATCGCATTCCTGGAGGCAGGGAACATATTAGGGTTAGTGATGTCACTTAACCTGTGAGGAATGTTGTGTAGTCCCTGACACCAAATCGTTTGTCGAAGTCTGAAAAAGGATTTTTAAACAAATATTCAGTGTCAAACTCAGTTCCTGTGAGGGCCACAGCCCTACTGAGTTTAGTTCCAACCCTGCTTCAACACACACACACACTTGCAGTTTTCAAATGAGCCTGAAGGACTTGATTAGCTGATCAGGTGTGTTTAATTTAGGCCTTGTAGCTAAACTCTTGCAGGGTTGTAGCCCTCCAGGAACTGAGTTTGACACCCTAGGACGAGTTTCGCAAAAGGTTTTCTGGACACTTCAAACATGCGGACATACTTTTCGACTATGGAAAATTATGTCATTGGTGCAATCAAATTGTCATGAGCTCAGGATTTTTCTTGTTTCTAGCCCTTATGGTTCCAAAGTTATTAGCAGTAAACATGAGCGAAAGTTCTGCACAGTTGGTGGCGCAGTGGGAATGACTTCTCAAATTTGCTATGGTGACTTTTCAGACTGTTCTCTATTTGTGTGCCAAATTTAATAACTTTCCCCCAAGCAGTTCTATGGGCTGCCATAGAGGAAGCTAGCCTGGCATGCCAGACCTACATCAAGATGTTAGGTCTGGAAACTCATCATTGACAGCGCTCAATCCAAGGGGCGGGATAAACGGTTGTCTTTCAAATTCTCTCTGCACACAATTGGATAGCGCTAAAGCCAATCAGAGCAACGAAGAAGGTGACATACTCAGCGGAGCAAGTTGATATACTTAAACTTTTACCGTATTCAGTCCAGCTGTCAACATTGAACATTGAAAATAAGGGAGATTTCCAGAATCCATCCCCAAAATAAGGGATTTTTTTGTTTGTTTTTAAACGACCTACACACTTTAAAAATAAAACACTAATCATTAAAAGTCTAGAGTTTATAACTACATATGTGTGGGAGAGAAAGAGAACACTGACTACATTTACATGTAATTTTCGGGTTATGGTCGGGTTAAGGTCACTATTCGAGTTTCTGAAACATTAGGGATAACCCGTTTACATGCGTGAACAGAGAGGGTTTCTCCTGTATACATGGAACTGCAATATCCCGATGTAAACGGTGACGCGCGGTTTAGCGTCTTGACGTACGGATAACCTTTAGACGCAATTTGCGTCATTTCCGATTCTTCTTCCTGTATCCAAAGACAACAACAACAGCAGCACGCGGATAATGAATAGTTCGGGACAGATAGCGATCGCCTTTGCTTGCGCTGTGATGCTGGTAACATTACTAACCTCGCTCCAAAAGTATGCTGTGCTGTGTCTAGCCTGGTCTCGCCATGTTTACTTCCGGCATACTGCATTTTTGTCTGCGCCGAGAAGTTTCTCTACTCAAAAGACCAAGATTCCTTGCGAATAGGACATGCGCAGAACACAAATCACTATGGGGATATGCCGATGCGCGTTTACATGACCAAAAAATCGGGTTAGAAAAGGGGTACCCAGGTATAATATCCCGGTTTTTAAAATCCGGGATATGAGCAATATTCGGGGTTTTGGTGGTGTTTACATGGCCGTTTGCGACCGTGTTATTGCTAATATCCCGGTTTTGAACGGGTTATTGGCTGCATGTAAACGCAGTCACTATGTGTGTATGATTGAGAAGAGACAGTGTGTCATTAAAAAATAATATCATAGAGAATGTTTAAATACTTAATATCAGCTTACGAGGGAAACGGAGGCAGAGTAGTGGTGCTTGCTGGAGATGATTGCGGGCGGCCAGAGCCTAAGTCCCTCCCCTTCCGGTCAACCACCATGGGACCTTATTTCGGAAAAATATTGTATGGTAGTCAATGGCGAGAGATAACAAATATTTTGATTTCGTTTAAATTGATTCGCTGAATTACACATATGATGTTTGTCAATTTAAAAGATACATTTTAAAGTCAAGAAAGTCACAGTTTGATGTAAAACTGTTGAGATATCAGACTGTGAAAATACGTAATTACAAATCCTACAAATCCCAAAGTCCCACATTTTCTCAATGAATGAAGCTAACTTTACTGAGGCTATGTCATTGTTTCTATAGTTTCCGTATAATCGGTTACAGAAAAGTTACTCTTCTGTTTTATGACGAACTGTGACTTTCTTGACTTTCATAATTATCTTTTAAATTGACAAACATCATATGTGTAATCCAGGACACAGTTCAGACGGAATAAAAAGATAAGTTATCTCTCGCCATTGATTCCCATTCATAATTTTTCAGAAATAAGGTCCCATTAACCGGAGCGGAGGGCGGACTTAGGCTCTTAGTACCGATCAGAGCGCGCTGACACGGAGTAACGCCGCATTCACACTGGCAGTTGAAATCAGCTCCGTAATACGCAATACATTCCCAACGGACGTCGTACTACACAGTGAAAAGCGTCGGACGTGGGTAGAACAAAAGAGAGAAAGGTTGATTCTGTCAGTTCTGTATGATCTCTCTGATGAGGGTTATATTAGACATATTAATAGGAAGGCTGCTGACAGTCAGGTCGACTAAAAACTGTGATATGGTGATCAATAGTTTAATGTCTGCCTACAATTTAATTGTATTAACTGCCCCCCTAATAACGTTAGAAAGTCATGAAAATAAAAAAATGACATGACAACTTCTCGTTATAAAATCATTATTTATTTTATTAAACGTTAATAATTCAGGTTTGTTTATCAGTACCATAGCAACGCTTAACTTCCGCTGGAATTTTCGGATAGGAACCGTCCGTAGCTTTTCGCAAGAGTTAAAAATTTTGACGCATCCGGATGACCAACGGACACGATTTTCTTCGCACTGCAACTCGATTGGAGCCGTTTCAGATCCATTCGCATGCGGTCTGCGAATCTCCATAGGAAATGAATGACTTCCGGTCGTTCGATAGCCGCATCGGAGCTGATTTCATCTGCCAGTGTGAAGGCGGCGTAAAGCCTTTATCCTCGACGCCACAGCACGAGCGGGCAAATAAGTCGATACATTTCGCCACAGCTTTATTTGTAACAGCGCGTGCGGCGCCGGCCTAATCCGAGGATGAACGACTTAAAACCGAATATGTCCGAGCTGGCTCTGACCGTCTCAACTCTGTCGTCATTATGTTAAGCCCGCCCGCCGACTCTATACACGATGTGATTGGCCCTACCAGAGTTTGGTTTTTCCACTTCGAAAGCCAACGGAGAGTTGCTAGACCACACTCCGCACCTTTGGTGCTTGGCCCCTAATAACACATTAAATCGATTGCATTATTTTCAATTTTTCACACTTTTAAAATGGTATAAATTCAAATGGTACTTTTTGTAAGCGACTGCACATACCAAACCGAAAAAAAATACAAAAACAGAAGTGTTGAGATAAATAAATCCATTTTCATTTGGACATGTAAAAATGGATCCTGTGCAGGGGTTATGCACATGGAAGCAGGTAGACCTGGGCGTCTTCAAGCCTGTGTATCCATCTCCAGGGTTCTAGATCTCCATGAGTTGGTCTGATCCGACGATGACCTCATTGGTTCTTTCAGCTGTGAGAAACAGAACAAGATTCACATGTGAGTTGTCAGGCATCTGCCGTGCCTCAAAGGAGATGAGCTGTGTGTTCTGTTCAGATTCAAAACTCTGCTTTAATTCAAACAAGACTCGCTTCAGGATTTCCTATTGATTCGACGACTGTTTCGCATGAATCAGAAGATAGGAAAGCAAGTTCAAACAAAAAAAAAAGAAAATATCTAGAGTTTTACCTTTGTGGGCCATTCCATCACATATCTGACAAGCAAACAGTTTACAAATGTGTCAGGGCTTATAGCACACTCGCCTAGGAAGGATGATATCCTCTTGCCAATGTGGCTATTCCAAACTAAACGTTTGAGAGCAAGATTAATGATCCATATAAGACATATTTTAGTGTGAAGGAATCTGCACAAAAGACTGTTTTTGTGTTCTGGGTTTGGGGAAAGACAAATAGAGCGGAGCTATGCCCAGAGAGAGAGATAGACGGAAAAAGAGCCTTAGCCAGAGGGTACGAACACAAAGAGAGAAATTGGGAACAAGGGAGTCTCAAACAGTCTGAGGAAAGGCACACGTCACCAGCTCCGTAGCACCTGCCCAAATCCACTGCACCTTAGACAACACGATGCCCGGGCGGCAGGCCAGGGCAGTCTTGGCCGTACAACCCCATGCTCCAGGACCTGGCTGTAATGCCTCTCAGCAGCCATAACCCAACACGCTCAATCCCCTGAAGGACAAGGATGCTGGGAACACAGGACCTTATAGAGAAAGTGTTCGGCTAGAGTTTATGAGTATGTTCTTTATCACTCCTTTGTGGCCAACACACGCGAGCAGCCAGTAGTGGTAAACAGGACGGGAAACAGAAAAGAGCGGGAGAGTGAACGAGGGAAAGACATCGAAGACGGAAGAGAAAGAGAGTGTGCGTGAAGCTGACTGGCATTAGACCACCATAGTGGAACAACTATAAAGTCTACTCACTCCAGCAGCTGTTTAAAAAGGTTACAAGTGTACCGGAGTCCAATGTGGGGGAACACTGTAAACCACAAGCCAAGTACAAATTCTTCGGATGTACAGATTACTTGATGGCCGATCCCGACAAATTTTATGTTACAGCCAAAAATAATTTTGATGGATAAATCTACATGGATTAATCTGTGATATAAGTTTTCATACAAAGCCTTATAAATATGCTCCTGTAATCAGACATTAAAATAAATCTTATGTGGAAATGCCCAGATATTGACCACTATTAGCACTTTTTTTATTGATTAAAGCCAAATCAGAGACAGACAAATCCAACTTACAGTTTAGGTTATTATTTTTTAGATGAAAAAAAAGAAGAAGAAAATCTTAATCGCGATTACTCAAGAGTAACTTGTATTATTGCTTCCACCCAGAATAATAATAATAAAACGGTGAACAGTATAGTAGTGCACAATAATAATGAACAAGCAGTAGTGCAACACAGAATTGTTTTGGGAGACCAGTTAAAAATTAGCAGAAAATCATTCTTTTTTTCAGCAGAGGATGTATTAAATTGTGACAAACCTGACAAGCAGTAGATACATTTTAAAACATTAAGAAAATATTATAAATATTTTTGCTGAGATTTCCGAATTCAAATAAATGCTAAAAAATGCTAAATTGCGGATATTACATTTTTAATAATAATATTTATATAAATTTTAGGCTGTGCAAAATAAATTGAATGCAAATCATCCAAAAGGAAACCGTGTTTAAATAATGTATTTGTATATTTAGATATAATCATTTTGCATACACAATAATATATATATGTATATATGCATGTATATATTTTAAAGTGAAAAATGTGTTATTCATTATAAAAAATTATTTATATAATGTAGATTGATTGCTTATATATATATTTTTATATATATATGTATATATATATATACACACACATATATATATATATATATATATATATATACATGTGTATGTATATATATATATAGATATATGTGTATATATACATATATATAAATATATATATATATATATATGTATATATATATATATGTATATATATAATATACATATATATAGATATACACATACCAAGCGCAAATAAAATCTTAAATATATACATGCATGCATAGGTATTTATATATACAAAAATAATTATATACATGCACACACAAATATATTATGTAAGCACACGACTTTCTTTATTTTCTTTTGGAATGTCAAATTAATGCGCAATTAACTTTTGCACAGCCCTATATTAAATATTTAATTATATCACTGGCTTTAACTGTATTTTAAAACCAAATAAATAAATATATATATATATATATATATATATATATATATATATATATATATATATATATATATATATATATATATTTAGTGCATGGTGAGCACTAAAAGACTGAAAAATTATTACCTAATGGTTGTGTAAATATATGATAAAATTATACATTTGGAAAATAAACATAATAAATATATAAATAAAAACTGCACATTAAACAATTAATTAACACTATTTAAAAAGTTGAAATTACACTATTTTGATTATTAAATGCATTTCCCCTCCACATTAATGGAACTAGATTCAGTTTTGTTTTTCCTAACTGTAGTATACAATTTCTCTCGATTTTTGAGGTTGAAATGACATACTTTTCTTGGAAGCGTTCATAAGATTTCAACTGCTTAAGCACTTTTGTGGTACGTCATAGAAAAAAAAGCCCACAGTTGGGGAAGTCGGAGGGGGTGGGATTGCTGTCTCCTCTCCAATATGGGCCTAAGTGCAGACCGATATTGTCAATACAGTAACTCAAATAAATACGTTTTAGACATGCTGAATAGTACGAATCACAGTATATGCTATACAAGTCTCTAATATCAATTCTGCTTCCAAATAGTTTTTAAATGCTTAAACATTACACCCTCTGAATAGCTGCACAAATATTAATCTGCCATAACATTTATAAGCTCTCTCTATAACCTTTAAATTTTCAAGCTCAACCTCAAAGGAAAATCAGCCTTTTTATTTCAAAAGGGTAGACACATCAAAAACAGGCAGCCGACTCTTTAATGAACTTAATTTATTTCTTTGACTTAACGTGTGTACAAAGGAGCGAGTGTCAAACCTCAAGCCAACTGGAGGGAATTTATTGCCAGTTATTATAAGCAATGCTTTTTAAATAATAGGTTACATTAACCTCTGCTCTGGGTTTTCTTGGCAGAACTTTGAATCGCGGTTTCTCGCTGCGCTGAAGTGCTGAAGCCTAAGGAGGGTGTGTGTCGGGAAGTACAGGGGTCTAACTCGTAATTCGGGGATTTCTGGGAGCACTTCAATAAGCCTAAGCATTTTTAGAGGTTATGGCCAACTGTCATCGAGCCCTGCTCAAGAGTGATGATGGAAGGGTGGGGGATGGAGAAATGTTTCAGGGGAGGGGTTCAGAGCGGGCTCAGTCGAGGCAGCAACACCCTGTTGTTCAGATCAATTAGACTGTGCAGCCTCTGGACATCTTAGGGCCGCCTTAAAGGCACTGTCATTGATGGAAGAGGTTGGGGACCAGGCGTCGGACCACCCGTGAAGTAACAAGAGCCCTGAAGCCACACACACATACACAAATAGACGCACACAAACCTCCACAGTGATCTAAAGACTGCGAGGATTAAGCATATTAAAAAAAAATAAGCCCAATCGTACACACACAGCTTAGGTTTTAATATGCTGTTAAAAACAGCATTAAAAAACGCACATACACACACAAGATTACACAAACGGGAAAGGCAGAGACATGGCGTGAAGTGCACACATAAACACAAACACAAGAGGCTGCACTCAACATGAGAACAACAGCGGAACCACAGACCTTTAGAGTGTGTGTGTTTTGTGCCGTGTACAGTGTAACGCGCGAGCGCGACTGCAGCGCACCTCCACCCTCTGGCTCTCAGCACGCTGCACGCTCCCAGCGAGACAGTACTCGCAATGTCTGCTCCGCGGCCAATTCACTGTACGCTGTTGCAGATCACGCTACCTTGAATGTTACACCTGCGGGGAGAGAGACCGAGTGTCATTTCAATGTCCATACAACAGTACACACACACACTACTTTTCAAATCTTTAGGGTCAAGTAAGTCATGTGATCTTATCAAAAGCTTTTCTCAATGCACATAACCAAGGCTGCTTCACTAATAATCAAAATACAGTAAAAAAATATATAAAAGAAATTATGAAACAATATAATTAAAATAACTGTTTCCTATTTTTCTAATACATTTTAAACCCTTGTAAATTTTATTTATAGATGAAGCACACAGCTGTTTCAGAATCATTACTCTTTTGTGTCATGTCATTAGAAATCATTTGAATATGCTAGGCTGATTGAGCTGTCTATAACAAATTTCTGAATTTTATTCTCTAATTCAATTATTGATTATTATTCTTATAGATTGATTAGATGTATATTGGTATTGATTATCTGATA
>JAQIUQ010007211.1:422993-439096 GCA_030378365.1 Hybognathus amarus | reverse complement strand
TAATTTAAATGATTGAAATACTGCAAATGAGGCATTATTTAATTAATACGCACTAATTTGCATGTATTTTAAAAAAAAAAATCTGAGTGTTTGATAAAGCCAGGTTCATAAATTATTTTTTTCATTGTGTTCACATATTAGATGAGAAAAAAAATACAGAGGGATTTATGGATGTCTACTTTTGTTATCCTGTAAAATTGAATAATATACTGCCAATTGCCTTAAAAAATTATTTTCACCATGTTTTTTTTGGAAAAAAAAAATTATATAAATCAGGCTATATAGTAAATAATATTTAATCCCTCTGTAAATGTCTTCATATAACCAGGTACAATGTACTGTGTATAGGTGCTACTGAAGTGGAGATTTGGGACTTGTAGATGAGAGCAAGTCATTTTGAGAAAACTGGCTTAAAGATTGAGCATGAGCCAACCAGGTCTACCTGCTGCTAATGGAATCCCCCCTTTTACTTTCAGGTGATTGGCTTTGTCATAAAAAAGGAAATGACCAGATTGGATTCGAAGCCTTGTGCAGGAGAAAGAGAGCTTTCTAACTGTGTGTTTGATGACAGGGTGTTATTCTTTTGCCTGTTGTGTCTAGCCTTAATATTCTACTATCTAGACCTGAATGAAATGTGAAACTCTGGGATGTTAATGCTCTGTAGTTATTTTTGCTTGATAGTGTCTTAATGTTATTCATATGTGTTGAGCTTTCAACAACAAGCTCGGATACAGCTGGCAACAATCATCAAACACTCATATACTGTACATAATATTGCCTGTCTTATTACTGTTGCATTACGCATTAACGTTTCTGTCTCATCAGGGATCTCGTGGACAAACTGCCGAAGCCCGTCATACCTTCCTATTACTCGGTGATGCCCTACACAAACATCCAGGAGGTGGGAGAGATTCTTGTTGTTTATCTCTTTTGTTTACATTTGTGTGTTAGTGAAGATCTTTGTTTACAAGTCTATACCTATTCTTTTTTTATAAGATGTCTGCCTCGATCACCACACAAATATTTACTTCAAATAGTCGGAACAGCTAATCCTTATTAAAAACAATGAGCTTGTCAACTAAATTCCAGATTCTTGGGGGGGGGGGGTTTTGTTTTTGTTTTTTAGCACTTTCAACAACAGCCATATGAATTGCCAAATATCAAAGAATTTTTGAAGTATTTCTTTATGTCTCAAAAGAATTTCTGGCCCAGCCAAGCTGCAATTTTCATAAAGAGTATAAACACAGGATATCGCTAAACATTACCAATTCAAATTAACTTTAATGTTTAATATATATCAAAGGTTAATCAATCTTCAAAAAAGCTTACTTTCAGCATTCATTACTTCAGTTTCGAGTGTCAGCATTATTCATAATCACTGAGCATGCAGCTATCATTTCAAACATGAGGACTTCATTATCCATGTCGAAAAGATTTTTTACATTTTTATTTCACTATTCTTTTACTAATAAAGTTCAAAAAAATATATTGATTCAACTTAGAATTTTTTGAACATTATAAATGTACTTTATGGTAACTTTTTGACCTAATGAACTCATCCTCTATGAATAATAAGTATTTATTATTATTTATTTTGAATAAAATATAAAATTCTTATAATAGCCCTAAAACTTTTAAAGGGGTAGTGTTTGTAAATGTACAAAAAAACTTCCATTTCCAGATAGAAAAGCCTGTTCTTTTGAAGTTTTTATTTATTAAAGGTTCTCTTAGAATAAAAATGTAAGAACTGTTTCAACATGGATAAAGTAATTTATATGTTCTTACATAAAATCATCATCAGTTATTTGTAAGATCATGTGACATTGAAGATGCAGTAAATTATGGTTAAAATTCAGCTTTTTTCAGAGGAAGGAATTAACATTTAATAGTATACGTCTAACATAGCCCATTTAATTGTCATATAACATTTCACATATGAAATTGTTTTTGTGTATTTTTTTATCAAAATTTGCACCTTGGCTAATACAAGCAGAACTCCTTCAAAAACATAAAAAATCTGATCTACCTTAATCCTTTTAATCGCAGCTACATAATTTACGTAGCAATAGTAAAATATACAATAACTAAATAATCAAACAATTTTCTTTGCATTAGAGTAATGTGAATTAATGAAAATGCAATTCATCATCATGAAAAATTTTAAAGGCAATGACATACATCAGTAACGATTTGAATTTATTTAATTTTAGAACTCAATTTCAGATCAAATTCATTTAATATCAAATTATATATTTTTTAATTCGATGAAGATTTACTAAAACATTTCTTGTTGAGGCGTTTTATTAGTTCTTCTACTTTTTGTAGAGAGAGGCAACAGACTTGTTTTCATTTATTTACATGCATTTACTGGTGTCTTAGAATGTCTTTATTTGACAGCCACAGCTGGCTATTGAGCAATACCAATATGCTGTAAGAAAAACCAATGCTACTGAGCTGTGGCCAGAATATTCGGGCAACAATCTGCCAGATCACGATGAAAGGAAGAACCTTTTTAAAACCTAAGCTTGTGACATGTGCTTGCTGCTAGAAGGAGCATTGATGCATCCCTTTCAGGCAATTAACTATTATTAGCTGCACTGAAGAAGCTGGCATTAAACTTCCTGCTACCACCTGGTCACTTGCTTATGAAGTTGAACGGCACTGGTTGTGAAAAATCTGCAAGAGGCTCACACATGATCCTGGTGAGAGATCACAAATGAATATTGTAATGGAAGCATTCAGTTCATACGATAAAGAAGATTTATTTTTATTAGACATTAAACTCAAATGACTAAAAAAGTGCTGTTGTATTAGTTAGATTTTAGCTGGTTTATTCAGATATACTTTTACACCAGGAATGAGTCTTGTGTTCAACAACAAGAAGCAGATTGCATGTTGCTGGGTATTTTTAAACTCTATACTTACACATGGGAATTATCAGTTTAGGTGTGATTCACAAATCGTTACACACCGACAATGAATTGCATTGTTAGAAAAGTCCTTTGGTGTGTCATGACATGGTGTGCACTTTTATTTACGTGATTGAAGGTGTGTTCAGCTTAAATATAATTCTGGATGCATAGTGAAGTTGCCTTATCAACGATCCTTCGCTTTTTGTTTTAGTGAATCAGCTGTTGTCACTTACTGATTGCCATCTTGTGTTCTTTGGAAGTCCAGAACCAATAAACCATGTAGACTTACCGTCCTCACAAATAGTGTCTGAATGTCTTCCTTTAAGGCGTTATTGTTATCGTAACGATCTACCATCATTTTTGGTACGTAAAAGAAAGCTGCTAATAAATATAAATTAGCGATTATTAAGAAAATTATCCTTTACAAATAATAATGTTTAATGAAATTCACTTTTATTTGAATATGTTCATGTTTGTCCTTCAGTTGAAGAATTAAATGTCTTTGATTAACATTTATTTCTCATAATGCACTTTAATCAACTAATGTTCAAGGTCCAAAGACACTTTCAGTACATAACTTAATAACTGTTCAAGGATCAAATCACTTCATAATGTTATAAGGTCTTAATTTATAAAACGTATCCTTGATAAATAATATCACAAATCACGTTTCATAACCAATGCTTGCTGTCTACTTGTTGACGATCTCATGATCTTTTGGTTTACCACATCAAATGACGACTTTTTTCTAGTCAATTGCTTCAATAATTCAATTAATGCAATGACTTTAAACATTGTTCATTTCAGTTAATCAAACCAGCATAACCACTTAACAGAAGCAAGCTGCATTTAGCTTCTAAAATGCAAGTTTTGCTTAATTGAATTTAAATCAACGAGCGTTGTTTGTTACATAATGTGATATCCATTGCGTAATTCTTTAAAACCTTCACAATTTGCATCTTAAATTGCTTGCAACTTTAACCTTTGTGTTGCCATTGAAGTTGCATCATATGGATAATGTTGTAAATGTTTTCAATTGGTCAAAAGCCAATTTTTCACTAATAATAATGACATGGACATTTTATGACATGCAATTAGTAAATTGTCACAAGGTTTTTGTAAAAATACATCATATTTGCAAAATGAAAGAATAATATTGTAATAAATTAAAAATAAAACTGAATTTTTAAATATTGGTAATATACCATATCATTGCTCAAAAGCTTTTGAACAGTTACCTAATCTATAAATACCAATTATATTTAATGTTTCATTACATTTCACTATTACTCTGCCAAGGGTTCTTTAGTGAGCAAAATACGACAATGTTGCGCTTTAATTCATGCTGAAGCAGTTAATCAATTGTTGCTGAATTGTTTCTTGACCAGGTGAGAAATAGATGAGTGCAGCGAGGTTCTAAGCTGTGTTCAGCTACAGTCAAGACCTGGCTTGCTATACAGCTTGCGCACACTTGTGTGCTGGAGGTTCCGCGAACACTCTGCAGCGAGCGTGACACCCACAGCTGGGCTGCCAAAATCAACAAAAACCTTGTACTGTGAAAATGCACAAGGCCAGTGTGGCCTCATCAACCAGCTCAGTGTTGCAGCTGCATGACGAGCGAGCTGGAGACGCCTGCTCAGTGTGTGTGTGTGTGTGTGTGTGTGCCTGCATTTAACACTGCACAGGCCTGAGCATTTGCACTGCAAGTTATTATAATCAAGCACCACATACACAGACTATGTTAAAATGATTCCTGGTATTTTGCACATGTAGAAGAACAAATGTACAGGCCATTACATTTAGAGTATAATGTAAATAGATATATATATATATATATATATATATATATATATGAATGATGGTGTTAATGTTTGTCTAATTATATAACAATAAGTGTTATTTATTTATCCACTTTACTGTTTATTTTTTATTGATATGACGGGTAGTTATTACAGCAATATTTATCATTTATTAATAAAATATAATATTTAAATTTCATTTCCATTAACCCTGAATGGTCTTCCTTTAAGTTACTGGGCTTCCTGCTAGAGTGACCGCAGGCTGAATGTGAAACTTTATTCCAAGAACCACTGTATTTATTTTTGTTTTAGAACATCTTATCCTTTAATCAGTACTCCAAGAGAATTTTACATTTAAATTATTAACAATTTATGGATTTTTTATGGTGTTATTTCAACTGGGTAAATGTGTGTGTATATACAGTGATGAAAAATTATAGAGTATGGCTAATTATAGTTGTCTTGGATTCTGATAATATAAAGAAATGTCTGAGAGCAACTGCCACTTTGCAGTGCCCCTAATTTCAGTGCACACAGACACACACACGACACATATCACACACACACACACACACACACACTAGGGTGGAAATTTTATTTTTTATGCATCGCGATGCGGATTGTGGTATTACCTTAATCCATTTACAATATCCCAAAATCGATTTTCCAAAAAAAAAATGATATTATATATCTTTATAAAACGTGCAGATGATCGGGAAAAATAACGTGAAATTCTGGAAGTGCATGATTGGACCGTCCTGACCGCATGCACAGAACAGAGACGCCATGGCGCGCAAGGTCCAAACACCCTCCTTGTTAGGTTAAAAGCTTACGTGCTGGAAACACTTTGGCTTCAGAGTTGAAGAGGGAAAGGAACTTGGGCAAAGAGCCACGCTAGTTGTAAGCTTTGTATTATAAAACTACGATCCGAATATGAACAAATATGACAAGCCATATGACACGTTTCCAGCCATAAGAGGAACACTCGGCTGCACCGCGTGATAAATATTAATTTACTACAAGTAAGTTAAAGTTATGCTCCTAGTTCAGGCACACGTTTGTTTTCCTGTTAGGTTCTTCTGGAATGGCTAAATAAATATTTGGTACGTGAGTTTTATGGGTCATTAACTTCTGGTACATTTAAAGGAAAGTATTCACACAGTCACACACACACAATGATTCCAGTATAATTCATTTGTAACATTATAAATGTCTTCACTGTAACTTTTGAAATCAACTTAATTTAATATATCCTTGATAATAAAAGTATAGATTTCTTTTTCCTTTCTCCTCAAATAAATGTAAGAAAAACTCTTACCAACTCTAAACATTTAACTGTATTGTTTAATCACAAAGCCTTCCATTTCAGATAATGCTGTTCTTTTGAATTTTGGGTCGATTCTCAGTTCCGTGCCTCTTCAGCCTTCAAACTTGCTTCGAAGATTTTCAATTGAAGGAATCACAAATGCATTTTAATGCCTGTCAATTAATAGAACCAGGTGCCTTTGCATTATAATGCAACACAATTGTTCAAAAAATTATTTAAAATATAATGGGTTGCCTAAGTATATAGACAACAAGCATGTTGCATGTCTTCACTAACCATCATTACATTTTCATTACATCAATATCAAACAAAAAGTGGAATTAATACCAAAATGATGCTGCTGCTAATATAATCATATGTTGGTCTAGTGTATTTTTGTTTACTGTTGCAAACTGGAAAATCAAATAATCGCTTAAATTTGAAATCGCTGCCAAATTTAGAAAAATTACTGAAATCGAATCCGGACTTCAAATAGTCCGAATTCAATTGAATTCGGAATGACTACAGATTAACCACCCCTATATATATATATATATATATATATATATATAATTAATGCAGTAATTTTGTTCTCAGTATAACATATAGAGTCTAGGCCTTCAGAAATTTTTTTTTTGTAGAAAATTAGCACCATCTAGCTGAACAGTATAGAGAAAAAGCGTAGAATCAATGGGTGTGAACCACTGAGATGGCATGTACAGCTCTCTATGGAGGCAGGCATGCAGTTCCCTCAGCTGTCTTACTGACACTTTTTTTTTTTTTGGTGGATTTGACAGATGCAATCAACGATCTCAAAACTATTTCTTATTAAAAAAAAGTAAAAAAAGAAAAAAAGAAGCTGCTGAATTTTTGCTGTTTTCCTGTCAATTTCCCATTCCATTTCCTGACTGGGGTCATTTTTGACCAAATTCGTACAAAGTTTTTACGACTCACTTAGCACAATCTCTACCACTGGCGACTCAATTCTTTTTCGGTGTTCTACAGACCTAATGCCAGAAAGGAACCACCTACAAGTTTCGTGACATTCCTACTGAAGCTGTGATTCAAAAAAATTCAAAACAGAAAAAATTATTCGGTCATAAGTGACCAGTGCACCACCGAGAGGGTTAAACCGATTTTGAGATCATGAAGCAAACATCAGTCAAAATGTGGTACGTGCAATCCTGGGACACACGTATTCTGATGTGGTTAACTGAAGTAAAGGACTTGAGCTGAGACTTCTTCCCTAATGTCTCCAGGACATGTGCCTAGCAACTGTATAATGGGACTTGGCAGTCTGTTCACGTGCAAGTTAATAAATTATGTTCAATGTTTTTTTTAAATGCATGCATTACTGCATAAAAACTGTCTGAACAAACTTTAAAAACTTAGAATATAATGTGATTCTTTCCAAAAGTACATTTCAGTGCCTTCCCCATTCCTGTGCAGAAGATAAATGTGTGTGTTTAATCAGGTGATGCTGGAGTTGGCTCAACTGTATCTTACCCTGGATGATGCTCGAGGCCTGCCAACAGCAGAGCAGTGCCATTTTTTCTGAAGAATCGCTTTACGGTGAATCGCAGTCCGCCACACTGGTCAGTTTCCTGTAGAACACAGCCCTCTCTCATAACCTCACCACTGTGGACCAATCAAGTATCGAATCAGAGGCAACAAAAACATTGAAATGAAGTAGTTTGGAGGGAAATTTCTTTTTTTCTTCTATTTATTCTAAATTATTTTTCTTATTTTTTTTCTATTATTCAATTTTTTCTAAAATTCTTCTATTTTATTCAGCTTGGATAGAAATCATGATGTTTAAATAAACAAACTTTCAGACTGAGAGCCTCTAACAGGATGCTACAAGACCAAAAAAATAGTTCCAAACAGTCATATTCTCCCACTGCTCTTTTATCATTTTCAAATGTTTTTTTTTATAGTTTTGGTAGTCTCTGGTGGTTTTTGGCATTTGGTGCATAGTCTCTTCTTTTTCTGTGCTTTGGCCTGGCTCAGACTGATGGCAGACCTCATGTTCCTGGAAGCAGGACTACTGAACAGGCTGCATTTCACTTCCAGCAGCTCTTGGAAGAAGAAACCAGGTGTGTCATTCATTCTCAGAGTTGTCAAACGGCAGCAGCCCTCAAGCTCTCCCCTCCACACACTCAGAAGAACCTGCAGAGCAAACCAGGAAGCTCTGAGCTCAACTCATTCGATCTCTTCCCCCAGACGATCTACCCAACGCTTAGTCCCGCGTCATCCACCTGCTGCGCAGAGCCGGCAAACTGAAGGAGTGTTCGAAGATTCCTTGAGATGGCCGAGAAACACTCATCGAGGGCCAAGTTTGAGCCGGCAGACAACTGCACTGCAAAGGAGCTCTGACCTTTGGTAAGATTATAGAATAAGAAAATAGAGGAGGGGGTTTATGAATTTTTTTTTTATGATGACTGGCATACCAAAATTGGGGTTCACAAAGGTGATGAAATAAATTAAAACATAAAATAAAACGTCAATCAAACAAAACACATTTGGTTCTTACATGCTTGTCATGTGACCAAATGAACATCAGAGAGCCATGAACATGTGAAGATGTTGTTAAATTATTTAAACATTAACTTCAAATCTCAGGGGTAAGTAAATATTTTGGCAAAGGGGGCAGCGCTAGACACCGTTCTGGGGGGTCAGTTGGGTATTTTTTTGTTTGTTTTTAAGAAATTAATATTAACTTAACCCTAATGCATGTGTTGAAAATCCTGTAACAAAGTGGGAGGCAAATCCCAAAAAGTGCAATAGTCGTTAAATATTTGCGAAGTAGTTAAACTGTGTGAGCAAAGTCAGGACGTTTTAATCAATGTTGTAACATTAACTAACTTTTTCAGGAAAAACTAAATTCTCATCGGGTAGAAATGACCCAAACACAACATAAGTGTTAAATTAATAAAAAATCTAAGTGTATTGTTAATTTTACAAAAGATTCCTATTCCAAATAAATGCTCTTCTTTTGAACTTTTTATTCATCAAAGAATCCTGAATAAATGTATCCATGGTTTCCAGAAAATGTGAAGCGGCACAACTGTTTGATAATATTAAGAAATATTTCTTGAGCAGTAAATCAGCATGATTTCTGAAAATTCAACTTTTTATCACATTACATTTTAAAAATGTAACAAAACAACTTTTGCTTTTTGTTGCTGAATTGAATACAATAGGAATTATGTTCTTGTTATCCACCAGTGTTCATCATGCAAATAGAGAGAATCTCATGAATAGTTTCAGTTTCACTTCAGGTTGATTGGGACAGTTTTACCCAGTCATCTCAATGGCAAAAGTGTCCCTAATCAACCCAATTTACCTTTTATTTTCTTTCAAATTTGATTTGAACATGAATATGGATCTTCTGCCTCTTAAAGGTACGATTGGTGAACCGAACGATGGGTTGCGTCACTTTAACAAAGCCCGGAAAGACAACGACTGGGGCCAGAATGCAGTGTACAACATGATTGAGATTTGCCTCAACCCTGACAATGAGACGATTGGAGGAGAGGTGTTCGGAAAACCTAGACGGAGACATCGGGTGAGTCCAACATTTAATGAGCCATGTGAGAAATGCATTTAAAGGAGTAGTTCACTTACAAAAAAAAAAAATTTGCTGGTAATTTACTCACCCCCATGTCATCCAAGATGTCCATGTCTTTCTTCTTCAGTCCAAAGAAATTAAGGTTTTTGATGAAAACATTCCAGGATTTTTCTCCACATAATGGACTTTCAATGGGGACCAAACGGGTCCAAATGAGAGTTTCAGTGCAGCTTCAAAGGGCTTTAAACTTGAACACTAGAACAATGAACTAAGGGCCTTACAGCAGTGAACGATCAGGCCATTTTCAACAATAAATAAAGTTTAAGTTTTACTGAGCACAAATGCTCGCCTTCTCTCAGGAACAAAATGAACGAAATGACTCAAAAAGATTTGTTCATTTTGATGAACGAGTTCTGAACAGTAAGAGTCACAAACGCACATCACAGAACAGAGCAAGGCGAGCATTTGTGCTTATAAAACTTAAACTTTTTTATTTAATTTTTTAAAATGACTGATTGTTTCGCTTACATAAGACCCTTATTCATCGTCTGGTGTCGTTTAAAGCCCTTTGAAGCTGCACTGAAACTCTCATTTGGACCTTGAACCGTTTGGTCCCCATTGAAGTCTATTATATGGAGAAAATCCTGGAATGTTTTCATCAAAAACCTTAATTTCTTTTCGAACTGAAGAAAGAAGACATGGACATCTTGGATGACATGGGGGTGAAGTAAATTATCAGCAAAAGTTTTTTTTTTAAAGTGAACTATCTCCTTTAAAGGTTGCCTGAATTGGTATGATTTGAATTAATACTTAGTTCACAATAAAGTACACTTTAAAACCAAAGTTTTATATACACACTCTTTAGCTTGTGCTCAGATCTCACTTTGGTCCATTTGAGTTATGACTGGATCTCAGTCCAAATCAGCTCATAGATAAAAAAAATCAACCTGGGACAACAGCTTAAAACTAGTCTAAATGCGTGGGGGACCTGGCAGATCTCGACAACACTGACTCAGAATATGTTTACACTGTTAACACCCGTTAATCACAAGTTGTCCGTGCTAAATACAGGTAAATGGGTCGTTGAACTACATTTTTAGGCAGCAGTGTTATTAGTGTAATTAATGTACTGTTTGCATTTATATATTTATATATCTTTTTTTTTTCAATTTTCATTTGAAAGTTTTAGTAATTGTGTTTTTTATTTATAATTATTATTAAAAAATTGTAAATATGCCAATACAATTTTGACCTGAGTCTAGTCTAGTCTAAACAGCAGAGAAAGACTACCTACTTACTCTGTCAATCATTCATTGCACTAAAACAAGGGTTTAAAGCTTTGCCAATTATACAGAAAAGACCTCAAATTGCAACATGCAACATAATGCAACATGACCAGTGCATTATGGGTTTTCCTACTTATTTTGCAAAAGGGAATATAGCCATTTGCTATGTTTTCTCTAGTCAGGTAGCACTTTTCTGTGCCTTTCTGTAGCATAGACAGCCAAGTTTTATCTGAAAGCCTACTTTCCCAGTGGTGAATTACCCATTTAAAACTGCTGCTTTAATAAAATTACAATGAGTATTCCACTCTAAAACGTCCACAAGTGTCACAGGAGATGCATTTAAGATGCATGTTCCTGCCAAGTGAAAACAGTGATCTGTCTCAGCTGAACACTGGTGATCAGTTCATCTTAATACCAGGTGCCTCAGACCATCTTCACTTCACCAATGTGTCTTTTATACTACAGAAGCTGTAATTGAGTTTTATTCAGTCTTACTAATGATGCATTTCATTTGTTTGGAGTTCAGGAACTCTACAGAGAAGCAGGAGTCCGAGCAGCTGGCCGTGAGAACAGCGGAGAAGCTCTTGAAGGAGCTGAAGCCACAAACCCCAGCGGGACACGTTCAGCTGCGCATCCTGGAGAACTACTGCTATCTGGCCACCAAGCAGAAAGCCAACGTGGAGAGAGCTCTCAGCGTCTTCATCGAGACCGCAAACAGTGAGGTGTGTGGGCATCACATGACGGATGTTGAACACACACCCACACACACAAGCACAGACCTTTTGTATTTGCATGCATCACACCTTCAAGGCAAACTTACACTAAGGTGCTTGAAGTACTTGAATTTTACTTTTCAAAATAAAAGTCCTGGACAATCCTTGAAATCAGCCATATTTAAGAAAAGGTAAATGATTGGTAAGACAGTAAAATTAGTGTTTAATTTTATGGATAAAACAATCTTTTCACACAAAATGCATACAGATATACTGTAGAGCCATTTTACATGGCTATGAGTGTGATATTGCTCATATGAATATCCAAGTATATGTTAGCTTTATTCTTTATGTCAATCATATATTCATGGAAATAAATTGGTTTGAATAAGGAAAGCGATCCTTTTAATGATTAGTTTCCATTTCATTGCACGTGCTGCACTTTATTATTTGTACCATTTTGTATTATTAGATTATTTTTATATATCTTCCCTTTTTTAGAATTAACCCGTGTGCATCAATTAAAAAAAGTTACACATAGGTAAAAAAGGACAAAAATGTCCTAAAAATGTGACGCTTTGGAGCACAGACTTAAGTTTGGTATCATTTTAAAGAAGACCCTTTGCAGATTATTGCTGAAGTAAAATAATTATAATAACTAAATCCAAAAAAGTTATATAGGTGTAAGTTTATGAAAATTATTTATAAAAATATTTTATATAAAATATATCAGGTTGAACTGCAATAAAATCAAAGCCATAAATCTAAATAGGTTGTGTTCCAAATTTGAGGATGATATCTCCAAAAATGAGTTTTTGGTAACAGTTTGTTTGGGCGTAGTAACATATTTTCCCCATTGGGTGCCAGCAAAACCCCACTGGTGCTCACAGTGATTGGATTTGATATTTGCAGTTTTTCTCTCTCAGTATTACAAACACACACATGCGCACACACACCCATATTTTTTTATAACACACATACTAACCACACTCTGACATCCATACCAACACACCCACACAAATATTGTTGCATAATTTATCCAGTTGGCTCTATAGTATGCCGAACCAGAAAACAGGAATAAAGCGATATTTGTTTTATAGGCCAAACTTAAAAAAAAATGGCACCATCTGATAAAAAAATAGTCAAAAATAACAATTTTGAAGCCTTGTCATCAGAATGAAAGCCTCTTAACAAAGATTGCATAATTTTATAGTTAACTGAACCGGGGATTAAAAATGACAGTTTTAATGGGTTTCAATGGGGACATTTTTGTCCAAAAGGCACTGAGAGGGAGTATTTTTTGTACCTAATGCAAAAAATGCTTTAAGAAAATGACAGTGAAATAGTAAAATTCCAATAAAAATACACACCTGTGCCAAGTTTTTTGCAGTTAGCTTTAACACAAGCAAAGTGATCAAAAAAACAAAACTGAAAAGGACAAAAATGTCCATATGGATGCACAAGGGTTAAAAATATAATAAAGATATTGTTTGATAAGTGAGATCTCAGTTCTTGAAAACCAAGAAAGTAGTGCTTGAAAAGTTTTTTCAGTAAAAATTCATTTTACAGTATCTGTACAAACTATCTAACGTTCAGAACTTATATTTAGCAAGGAAGCATTAATTGACCAAAAGTCACAGTAAAGATAAAGATGTCTATTTCAGATCTTTTGAACCTTCTACTTGCGTCTTTCAGTGCAAAAACCTGTTCTGTGTGAATGACCCCTGAGGAATGTTAATAGCCACAGATATGAGGTGAATCCTCTTCCTTCATTTACTCAACTATCCAATAAAATCTGTTTGTTCTGTGCAGAAAGATCATGTTCCGTGCTGCTGGCCATGGCCACTGCCTACATGATCCTGAAGCAAACCCCTCGAGCCCGGAATCAGCTCAAACGCATTGCCAAGATGAACTGGAACATCATTGATGCGGATGAGTTTGAAAGAGCTGGCTGCTCCTTGCCGACATCTACATCCAGTCGGGAAAATATGACATGGCCGGAGAGCTTCTGAAGAGGTGCCTACGCCACAACAAGGTGCCGTTTTTTTATTTTTATCACAGTCATAGTATATAGGGTGTAACGGTTAAAAAAATTCACGGTTTGATACGATACACTTGTGTCATAAACGGTCCGTCAACTCACACAATAACGAGTTTCTGTTCCGCTTACATTACATTTGCCATTTGATGTTGAGCAATGTTGTGACGCCCATAGATATCATCTAAAGACTAGATGCCCTATTGGCCGCTGGGCACTGAGAAATGCGGTCTATATGATGTCTATGGTCACGTGCTGATTAGGGCTGGGTATTGACACAAATTTCATAATTCGATTTGATTTCCAATTCACAAGCTTGCAATTCGATTTCAATTTCGATTCGATTCAATATTTATTATTTGGGATATCAGTTCAAATCTAAAATCAAATCTCTTAACTAATGCTGTAAACTATGGGAGTCTAGTTGTAGCCTACTAGGCTTCATTAGCCTAATATGAAGGTAATTAACTGTTTTGTAGCTATACAAACACTTAAATTACACTTTTATTTATTTTAATAAGAAGAAGATTATATGAAATATAACAGGGTTTTCGCAGGGTCTTAAAAAGTCTAAAAATTCTGAACTTTAAATTTAAGGCCTTAAAAAGTCTTAAAAACGGCTAGATTTTCATCTGAGGTCTTAAATTTGATTTAGTCAGGTCTTAAAAAGATTTTACCCTCGTTCATTTGCCAAAACTCTGGCCGCAAAAAATTATTACAAAGTAGCAAAAAAGTATTGAGTCGTAGCCTACAAAGCGGAGCTCTAGAGCAGGGGTTCAAACACGCCGCTCGCGTGCTAGCATTAGCTCGTGGCTCGATACGAGGTAGCTCGCCAAGAGGCCGTTCACACACTGGGTTTGCGGGCTCAAGTTCATTCAAATATAGGCTCGTGGCATCCGCAGCGAGATTGAAAAAATCTCACCATTTCAGATTCAGAATGCCGCAAACGAATCGAAGAACCAACCAATCAGCCCCTTCTGTAACAAAGCTCAGTCAACATGAAGAATCGCGGTGCACCCAAACACTACCGGTGTTTTTCTTCTCGTCAATAATCGTGAGCTATAGCAAGCGTTTCTCTGTGGTGGAAATCCATTAGCTACTAAAACGTCTTTGTCGTTTTGGAGAGCGCAGTGCATGGTTGCATAGCAATGACAGACACAACAGGAAAATTGGCCCAAATTTTACTATTAATAATATTTCTGTTTCAGAACTATTTCTGTTTTACAAGATATTTTAACTAGATAACCCTTTGCAAGACACTCCTTTAAAATCTGGCCATCATTTTTACTGGTATTTTAATGTTTATGTAAACAAAAAGTGCATATTGATGCTAATTGTATTTGCTGGATTTCGACATTTCGCAAATTGATTTCATAATAATCATGAAATTATTTGTTCATGCCATTTCATCTCTAGGTATGATCAACTAAAATCAACTATAATTGTGTTTTTACAGTATAAAATGCAAAGTTCAAATTTCTATACTTTCTGTAAATATTATTTTCTCTGACGCTCTTTTACACACGCACACACACACACACACATAAAATATTTTTTTCTGAATATTATTATTATTATTTTAATTTTTGGTACTGCGTCGTGTAGGTCTTAAATTTCAATGTTTATGGTCTTAAAATGTCTTAAAAAGGTCTTAAATTTGGCTTACTGAAAGCTGCAGAAACCCTGATATAAACATTTAAATGGTGACTGTCATAAAAAACTTACCAGATTTATTCAAATATGCATTAAATATTGAAGAACATTAAGATTATAATGCATATGTAATATGTATGTATAGCAAAATGCTCCTCTCTAGAGTTATTTTTTCTAGCTGACTAACGAGTTGATGTGGGTTTTCTGAGGTAAATATAACGATACATGACATTGATTATAAGCTGTTTAACTGACGTCTTTCCACGGTTGAAACGCTGATTGAGCGAATCAATGTGACATTATACGGATTTCGATAAGTTGTACTCTATCTTTTAACACACTTTCAGACGCTCATTTATGTTTATTTTGCACTGTAACTGGTATTATTAAGCCAAAAGAGAGCTGCGCCAGAGCGATCTCACGCACAGGGCCAAAACGTCATTTATGTTTTTGAATTTCTAAAGAAAATCAACGTAATTTGAAAATTGAGACTTTGTTTCATATCAATAGTAACAAAGGACAAAGATTATTGCGATATTTTTTGAATGCACACAGCCACGATACATTGTTCCATTCATTCAAATGAAACAGGATGACTAATCGATTCTTGAGATTTAAGAATCGATATCGGTTCGTAAAAATGAGAATCGATTAATATCGAGAAATCGATATTTATTACCCAGCCCTAGTGCTGATCCACTTGTCCGACAAGGCTGATGTCGCGATGCCTCCCTACATTTGTGCGTTGATGGGTGTTCCTCTGTTTGCCGTGATGAGCGTGGTTTTGACCGAGCGGGAAATGTGAGAACCTGCGAGAGACTTCCC
>JAQIUQ010007211.1:392993-417993 GCA_030378365.1 Hybognathus amarus | reverse complement strand
ATCATATTCATGTTAAGGTTTATATTTAGTTGGAAAGAAAGTAAATAGTAAAGTGTGGGTTCACTTTATTTCAAGGTGTCTTTGTTAACACTGTATTTAAGTTTAAGTACTGAGTATAAAGTATAGTTATAGAGTATAAAGTAAGTACTGAGTATAAAGTAAAGGGTTAAAATTAGGGTTCGGTTAGGGTTAGTTACATGTAATTATGCATCATTTATAGTTATTACTATAGTAATATGTAACAATGACACTTAAATAAAATGTTAGTTATTTGCTTTTCTCCAAATTTCTGTGACACTCCCCCATCTTACATGTAAGTGGTCATTAAAATGTATTTTCATTGACAAAAAAAGTGTTTTAGTAAAGAATATGCATCTAAGTTTTGATTCACATTACTTTGGCTTAGGAAACCTGCATTGGGTTGAAAGAAAAAAAAATATATATTATGATAATTCAAAATGATTTTTTTTTGTCTGTCTGATGTTTGTTATATGATTAATACTTTTCCATTGGTTAAATGTCCCAATTATCATTTGGAAAGTTTTACCCCAAGGCAGTGTTGTTAAAGTAATTAAATTCCCCAAATTACCTCTCATGTGAAGAATGATTTCCCAGACACTAAAAGAGGCTTAAATATCAAAGAAAACATTTATGTTGGATGTTCAGAACCAGAGTTCCAAACTTTTCCGTTCTCAAGCTAGTTGTCAGACGTATTTAAAGGAGTAGTTCACTTTAAAAAAAAAAAAAAAAACTTTTGCTGATAATTTACTCACCCCTATGTCAACCAAGATGTCCATGTCATTCTTTCTTCAGTATAAAAGAAATTAAGGTTTTTGATGAAAACATTCCAGGATTTTTCTCCATATAACGGACTTCAATGGGGACCAAACGGTTCAAGGTCCAAAAGACAGTTTCAGTGCAAACTGCAAACTGTTCAAAGCACTTGATTCCAGACGATGAATAAGTAAGGTTGGGTATCGTTTGAATTTGAACGATTCTGATTCCGATTCCTTGTTTCGTTTCCGGTTCCTAATCGATTCTCGATTCCGATTTTTTTAAGAGGCAGGGTCAAAAAAGTTTAGCTATCCTTGCTAACCAACGGCCTTTCTGAAGGAAATACTCCTTTCTGAAGGAAATACTCCTTCTGTCACAAATACTCCTTTAGTCACAAATTTAGCATTTTGCCAAGATTTCGTTTTTTTTTGAAAGTGAAGCCACACTTTGGGACCTTGCTGACGTAAGCTACTCATGTTCGACTCGCGCGGTTATGCCAACACTTCCGGTAGACGCTTCTTCGTTGGTGTTGTTCAGCGGTTTCTTCTTCCGGTCAGCTGACTGTGAATATCGAAACTCAGGAATTCGAAATTTAACTTTTTAAAGTCATTTCGAAAAACGAAAAGTTAGTCCCGGTTTCAATTCAGATACTTGATTCTCGATGCCCAACCTATGAATAAATGTCTTATCAAGTGAAATGATCGCTCATTTAAAAACAAAAAAATAACAAAGTTTAAGTTTTATAAGCACTAGGGTTGGGTATCGAAACGAGTATCAATTGGAACCGGGACTAACTTTTTGTTTTTCCCGGAATCGTTCAAAAGTTAAAATTTCGATTCCAAGTTTCGATATTCACAGTCCGCCAACCATGAAGAAGAAACCGCTGAACAACACCAACGAAGAAGCGTCTACTGGAAGTGTTGGCATAACCGCTCAAGTCGAACATGAGTAGCTTACGTCGGCGGTCCAAAGTGTGGCTTCACTTTTCTAAAAAAAAAAAAACGAAATCTCGGCAAAATGCTAAATTTGTGACTAAAGCAGTATTTGTGACAGAAGGAGTATTTCCTTCAGAAAGACCGTTGGTTAGCAAGGTTAGCTGAACTTTTTTTGACCCTGCCTCTTAAAAGAATCGGAAATCAAGAATCGTTTAGGAACCGGAATCGAAACAAGGAATCGGAATCAGAATCGTTTAAATTCAAACGATACCAAACCCTAATAAGCTCAAATGCTCGCCTTGCTCTGTTCTGTGATGCGCGTTCGTGACTCTCCTGTTCGAACTCGTTTATCAAAATGAACGAATCTTTTCCAGAGTCAACTCGTTCATTTAGTTCGTTGAATGAACCAAATGACACAAATATTTGTTCATTTTCATGAACGAGTTCGAACAGGAGAGTCACGAATGCTCATGCGAGCATTTAAGCTAATAAAACTTAAACTTTGTTATTTTTTTTTTAAATGAGTGATCGTTTCGCTTGATAAGACCCTTATTCATCGTCTGGAATCGTTTAAAGCCCTTTGAACAGTTTGCACTGAAACTCTCATTTGGACCTTGAACCGTTTGGTCCCCATTGAAGTCCATTATATGGAGAAAAATCCTGGAATGTTTTCATCAAAAACCTTAATTTCTTTTCAACTGAATAAAGAATGACATAGACATCTTGGATGACATGGGGGTGAGTAAATTACCAGCAAGTTTTTTTTTTTAAAAGTGAACGACTCATTTAACTTTTCAAGTCATCTTTTAGTCCTCACCTTTCTCTCCCGTTCTCAGGTTGGACGGGCGGTGATGTTTGGCACAGAGAGCGTGTCAGGTGAAGCTTTGTTTCCCACTCGCTGAACTCCTCCACAGAATGCCACTCTTCCGGAGGCTCATGCGCAGACGACTGCACCCATGGAAGCTCGCCATCGTGGCTTTAGTGTTCGTGACGTTCCTGTTTCTGATGCAGCGAGAGGTGGTCAGTCAGAACCCCCAGGACGAGCCTTGGCTCAAAGGGATAGTGGAGAAACGGGATGGGGTTCTCGGGATGGTGATCGGGGCGGTGAATAACTTCCGGGACGCTATGCCAAAGATGCAGATCAAAGCTCCCGTGAGGCAGCAGGAGCGCGAGGGCAGTCCGGCCTGTCTATCCGGATACTACACGGCCGCTGAACTCCGACCCGTCCTGGAAAGGCCACCGCAAAACCCCAGTGCCCCTGGGGCTTCTGGGAAGGCTTTTCGCACGGACAATCTGGGCTCGTCAGAGCAAAAAGAGAAGGAGAGAGGAGAGGAGAAGCACTGCTTTAACTTGTACGCCAGTGATCGGATCTCTCTGAGCAGAGCCTCGGCCCTGATACCAGACCTCCAGAGTATGTACCACCGGTTTGCTTTATGTTTGTCTTTCACTTATAGCAGCATTTGATTGTGTGAGAGGTTAGTCAGACTCCTGGACAGGTAATATACTGACGCTTTTGCCAATGCGTATACATCCAACGCACATGGCACCCTTTAGCGTCAATATAACACGCTTCGGTCATGGGTATGTTTAGGTCTGGGTAGGGTTAGGGTTAGACCACTAGGAGGCGCCTTCTGCCCCATATACACTGGGTCGGTAAGATTTTATCTTTTTAAAAGAAGTCTCTTCTGCTCACCAAGGCTGCAATTTTTTGATAAAAAATACACAAAAACACAGTAATATTGTGAAATATTATGACAATTTAAAATGACTTTTTTATGTTAATATATATTAAAATGTAATTTATTCCTCTGAAAAAGCAGAATTTTCAGCATCATTACTCCAGTCTTCAGTGTCACATGATCCTTCACAAATCACTCTAATATGATAATTTTATGCTCCAAAAACATGTAGGATTATTATCCATGTTGAAAACAGTTTTTTACATTTTTATTTCAGGATTCTTTGATGAATAGAAAGTTCAAAGAACAGTATATCTGTGTCTCATATTGACGCTAAAGGGTGCCATGTGCGTTGGATGTATACGCATTGGCAAAAGCATCAGTATATGATGCCTTGGGATGAGAATTTATATTTAAATATTCATGATTTCCACAGAAATATCAAGGAATTTTAAAAAGCCATGGTCACTGACATTTATTAAGTGAATATACATTTTTCTAGTCACCGTTAAATCAAAATGGACAACTCTTTTTATTTTATTTTTTATAGAACATTTCAGTATTAAAATGTATGTGCCCTTATAATCTTTAATCAAAATAACTTCCCCTCCCTCTTGCAGCGACATCTCTTCTCTTCTCTGATGACGTGTTTACTGGGGTGAGGGCGGGACAACCACCTGTCAATCACATGAGATCCACCAATAGCAAACCACAACCCATCCAATCAATTCCAGATGACAAATTCAAGTCCCGCCCTATATTTTTTCTAGTTAGAGAAGTCGTTTCACACGCCACAATAGGGAAGAAAAGACCATTGCAGCTTCCGTTGTATAATGCCCCTTTATACAATATGTAAAAATAAGTCTCTGTTGTCCCCAGAGTGTGTATGGGAAGGTTTAGCTCAAAATACCACACAGGTGATTTTTTACAGCATGTTAGAATTGTTCATATTTTAAGGTCAGTGTCCCTTTAAATGCAAATGAGCTGCTGCTCCCGGCACAGTGGGCGGAGCTTCAGAGATCGCGTGCGTGTTAGCAGCTCCGATTACCTCATGCAGACAAGCACTAAAATGTCAGAAACTGTTCTGCCTTTTATGCTTAAACTGGAGAGAAACTGAAGAAGTGACAACATGTAGAATGCAACAGGACGTTTCTGAAAGGTTAGATGATGAATTTATGTTGCTGATGTGGAGTTAACGATCTTCAATTAGCATATTCTGTCAGGATAATCTATAAAATCGCTCTTGTGGGAACCGTAAGATGCTATTGCATTTGTGTTACGTACTATATTGCATGTGAAAAGACAAATGCGACAGCTTAAGCAGACAACCACTCTTCCTCTTCTTAACATGGACTGCGTGTTCCCGGGGGCGGGGCTTATGTAAATTTTAGGGTTGGTGATGTCAGAGGAATGTCCTGTTGATTTCTTTAAAAGCAAATATTTCCCTTTGCTTTAAACTTTGAGCGTTGTAACTTTGCAGATGTTGTTTATGCTCAAACAGCAACATTACACACTAACTAAAGTTAGAAAAGTGAAACCATATTCAACCCTTTAATGTTTAATGATTTAATCTGCTGGATATTACACTCATTCATGAAACATGAGAAAAACAGATGTGATTGAACCTTTTTTTTTTGCATAAATTCTCACATTCAGCTCAATTTAAGTATTTATGTAAGAATGGGATTTTGATTTACACAGAACTTTTTTTCATGTTTCATAAAAGAAGCCCTGTGAATGCAGTCTAGATCTGTAAACAATCATCCAGTAGTCATGACCTGGAAAAGTCATGTAGAAGTGGAGATTCATGAGTCAAAAAGTTTGGGAATCCTTACTACTATAAATGTTCAGATGAAATAAATAATATTTTAGAAAATAGTAATATTGAAACTCTAGTGTAGTACACATTTTAGAGGGTCCTTGTGCAAAACGGAAAAACAAAAGTGTGATCTGTTTTTTTTGTTTTTTTTTGCTGAATCACCTTCTGAAAATAACATTAGAAGACCACCTTGTAAATTTTAAATGGTGTAATTCAATTGTATATAAGTCTGAGACGTTTATTTTGCATTATACTTATTTAAAATATTTTTTTAATATCTAGCATATTAAATTAAATCATATTAATTTAATTTAGACATTTGCTTATTTATATAAGCAAATATATATATATATATATATATATATATATATATATATATATATATATATATATATATATATATATATATATATATATATATTTTTTTTTTTGTACGAGTCACATGATCAGTGCCAATTTACTTGATTAGTCACATAAAAATAGTGCAGAATCTAAAATACTTCTTATTTTTCATGTCCTAGTGTTTCTTTGCTTGACATTTTTCAAAATACTTTATACAAGAGTGTTTGTTTGCATATAATTTGTCTGGATAATCAGTGGCCATGTGAAACTACAGGCTAGCTTTTCTCCGCAGACACGTTATTTAAACATGTCTATGCGGATATTGCGTCTAATTACAGACTGAGACAAAGATGAGCTTTTCTCTAATTAAACACGTTTGTTCTTGCCCTAATATACATAAAACCAAGCCCGGAGTTCCTATTGGTGCTCGTTGTTTTACAAAGTGTCACACAACACACAATTAGTCAACTGAAAAATAACATCCAGACTAGGGCTGGTAGTAAAATAGAAAATAAAATTATTAAAATATGCACCAATATAAAACGACATAGTAGAGAAAAATCGATTGCACTTTATTTTATGGTACATGTACTTACAGTGAGTTTACCTAAAAAAGTACTGGTTAATAGGGTTAAGTTATGGGTAAGGGTTAGTTATTACCCACATTGTAAACAAATATTGTTGGTTTAACTTAAAAAAATTAAGTAACCTGGTCGCCTTGAAATTTAATTGAAATGGAAAATAAAAAGTTAATTTAATCATCAGAAACTCAAAATATTATGTTATCTGAACCACATTAATTATTTAAGTTGATTTGACAGATATGACATATGTTATATGTTGAAAATATGATGTGATTACAAATCATGAACATAATTTTTTTACAGTGTTTTCTTTCATTTTCTTTTCTAATGCTTATTTTGCTACAAGATGTTATTTTAGTAAAATTGAGATACTATTGTAGTTTAGTTAATATATTGAGGTGTTTAATAAACACTATACTGTCTATATATTTAAAAAAATAGAACAAATAAAAATGACAAAAACGAAATTTTTAGGGCTGTCAAACAATTAATCGCGATTAATCGCATCCAAAATAAAAGTTTGTGTTTGCATAATATATGTGTGTGTGCTGTGTATAATTATTTTATATATATAAATACACACACATGCTTGTATATATTTTAGAAATATTTTCATGCTTATACTGTACATATATTGATATATAATTTATATAATATATAAATATAAATATGTTACATATAAATATTTTTTCTTAAATATACAAGCATGTGTATTTTATATATTATATATATATATATATACACAAAATAATTATACACAGTGCACCCACATATATTATGTAAACACAAACTTTTATTTTGGATGTGATTAATCGGTTGACAGCCCTAAAAATTTCATTTTTGTCATTTTTATTTGTTCTATTTTTTATTTTTTTATAATATATAGACAGTATAGTGTTTATTAATTTTTATTTCAGATTTGGTTATTTTAGAAGCCTTGTTGTTTTTAAATATTTCTATTTTATTTATTATTTCAAGTAATGAAAGTGTTCTAGAAAAGTTTTTAGTCTTTAGGAAAATGAATGGCCATTTAGTCTTGGCTCTGTCCTACTGAGTAAAATGCCTTATATAATTAATATGCCACATGCTTCTCCCCTGTTCTCTCTCAGATGCATCGAGCAGACGTTCAGGCGCTGTCCGCCCCTGCCGACCACAAGCGTGATCATCGTGTTCCACAACGAAGCGTGGAGTACGTTACTGCGGACCGTCTACAGCGTCCTGCACACCTCTCCGGCTCTACTCCTCAAAGAGATCATCCTCGTGGATGACGCCAGCGTTGACGGTAACTCACCTCAAGCCTGTAGTCCCTCAGGACATCATGTGTTTTAATGGGCGTCCGGTTTCACTCAAGCAACCCGTTTTACAGAATTCGTGTAGGCCGGCTGACACCTGGCCGCTTGTTACTGCGGGAAGCAGAGCTGTTTGGGAATGTCCTCAGAGGAGTTTTGCTCCGTCAGTGAGGTATAGGGGGTATCAGTGGACTCTTAAAAACCAGATCTGTGACAGGCGGACCAGAAGGAACAAAGGCAAAGAGGAAAATGAGCATTAGAGCTGGTTTAAAGCAACACTAAGCAAGATTTTTTACCTTAAAGGGATAGTTCATGTTGAAGTTAATTTTTTGTATTTTTTAGCTTACCTCAAGGGCATCTAAGATGTAGGTGTCTATTTCCACAGTAGTTTCAATTTTGATATTTTTAGGTCAGTCATATAATGCAGGTCTATGGTCACCACCTCAAAGTGCATGCACAGAGAAGTTCAAATTAAACATGATTTAATGACTCATTAATGTAAGTACACATTGATGGCCTAAGATACTGAAACGAGCCGGTTTGTGTGAGAAAACGAACAGTATTTATATCGTTTTACCACTTGTAACCACAGCCACAAAGCGCCTTCGCCCTCAGATCACTTGGACGTGGCTGTGGTTACAAGAGGTAAAAACGATACAGTATAAATACTGTTCGTTTTTCTCACACAAACCGCTCGTTTCGATGATCTTAGGCCATCAATGTGTACTTACATTTACGAGTCATTAAATCATGTTTAATTTGGACTTCTCTGTGCATGCTCTTTGAGGTGGTGACCATAGACCTCCATTATATGACTGACAGACAAGAACGGTTTGACCTAAAAATATCAAAATTGAAACTACTGTGGAAACAAAGACACCTACATCTTGGATGCCCTTGAGGTAAGATAAAACATACCAAAAATTAATTTCAAAGTGAGCCATCCTTTTAAAATAATGTTTCCAAAATCGTTTCAGTGGTTCATTAAGTCGTAACAGGGTGAAAGGCACTTCTGGATTCGCTTTGCGGTCCTATATCTGCTATCATATCTCCTATACCACGCTTTGTAAGATTGCTAGATCAGGTCACGTTTCTGTAGTTCTAATGAGACTACAAAAACTACAAATATGTCTTGCTTTACGTCAAGCGTTACAATAGTCATTATTTTGTTTTGATGTCGCAATACATTATACTTTCATGAAATCATGCATCATACTCTACAATCTACATTGTCTGTGGACATCGTTCATTCCAAAGCCGGTGCTGATAAACAGCGAGTGTGTGTGCGACGCTAAGCTATATTATTTACGGCAGGGGTAATGGACAATTTCCCTTCCAACATCGTAACTTCGGCACTCTATTTTCTGTCGCTCTACATACGTCATCTGGCATCATTGAACCGATTGGCTGTGAGCTACGTACAGGCGCATTTGATAGACATTCGTAGCACCCAATAATACGGCTCTGGGCATTCGTAAACCACGCCTCAAATACGAGAAAATGAACATGTAGTTTCCAGACCACGTCTCATTCTCAATGATACGTGACTACACTTTTTTGATAAATTTATTGCATCCTTGCCAAAAAAACGTATTGGTTTCTATAAAAAAAGTACTGACACCAGACTATTGAATGGTAGTCTATATAGTTATTTGCATTTAGCATTGGTTTGTACACTGTAAAAAATAAACCGTAAATTTTACAGTAAAAAACAGCAGCTGTGGTTGCCAGAACTTTACCGTTAAAAATACAGTAGGAACGTTAATGGTTTTACAGACTTAACTTAAAATTTACAGTAATAAACCGTTTTTTTATTTTCTGATATAACATTGATTTACCAACTTATTGACATTGATATCTGTTTTAGACCAAAGTAATACACTGACAACCAACAATCATCACAGCAGTGATGAGAGTTATATGAGCAATCACAGCTCATCACAAGTGATTACTTGTATAAAGTATCACTTATTTAAAGAAGCTGCACAGTGTCACTCACACAAACATTAAGCACCATCATGGTAACACACATGAAATTAAAAAATGCAATAAACATTAATTTAACAACATTAAATGTAACATAAAACCCTAATGTACATAACTGATTAGAAAAAAACAATACAATTATGAGGAACCATAGTTATTTCAACAAAAATACATAAAATGTGAAGCGTGACGCAGGGAATTGTGGGAATGTCAATTTACATTTTTTTTTACAATGATTTGTTCTTTTTCACTTTCAAAAACTGTAAATTTAGCGGTATTTTACTGTAAAATTATATCACAGTTATTTAACATTTTTACAGCATTTTACCGTTAAAATCACGGATATTTTTTACAGTGTACCCTGCTGAACAGATCAAAATAAACCTGCTATGCATTTTTTGGTTGAGAAGCACTGCACTAGTATAAGCACCTTTCCGTTGCCCCGGTTGATTCCCGCAGGGACTGAACTTTCTCTCTTGGCAGCCGGCCAACGTGAGGAATCAAAGCCAGGGAATTGGCTTTCAGCTATTCTTTTACGCTCCCTCTTCTTTTAATTACACCCTCCGTCTCTCCTTCTCAAGCAGTTCCAGCTTCCGCTGAGAAAGACCAGTCTTCTGTGTGTTGACCCCCGCCCTCAGAGGCAGCCAAAACCTATAGGACGTCCCGCAGCGCTGCTGTGAATCATTTCAGCAAGCTTGTGTTTTACACCTTTACTCTTAAATGATTCTGAAGAGGATAATACACATTATGTGATATCATAAATCATAATGTCTGTGTTGGGAAAGCTACTCTTAGACTGCAGCTTCCCAAGAAACTCATAATTTGAAGTAGTTAAATGGTCATGCAGAGAATAAAAAAGACTAAAGCTTGTCTGTTGCAATGGTTTATGGGGGTTTTTCTGTTCCGTTAGTGTCACCGAAAATAAATGCGAAAAGGTGGCATGCCGTTTGGTCTGATTTCTGCTAGTTGTGATACACTTCTGTTTGACGTTACTGTATTCATCACTATTTTTAGTTAGTTACTCCTCAGTTCTCTATAATATATAATATTATGCCAAAGTGCTGGTCACTTGCGTAACCCTGAGAACTGCAGACTCATGAAAGGAGATATTTATGCTTAATGAATATGTGCACACCCATATATACTAGATTAAAGACACTGCTTGTGCTTTGTCCTGCTCTTTTGGTAAAAAGGTATTATTATATCTGCTTTCCCAGTATACTGAATTGGTTTGAAGGCAAAATGTTAGACAGTTAACCATACAGTAACATTTAGAAGTTGAAAGAGCACAGACTGACATGATATAAACAAAACGACTCTTAAATCTGCTCCAAAACCTATTGAACAGCTTTGCTATAGTCTAGTGACTCTACCTCGTGCTGACTACATAGGCAGCTGCCTTCTAAGTGAGCATCCAAACTGAAGACACATGCTCTACATATACTTGGTATTTTAGTATAGAAATATGTAAAGCATTATTATAGTGCTCACACACACTTTAAATATACACTAGCATTTATAAGTTTGTATTTGGTAAGATTTTTTTTTTTTGACGGAAGTATTTTATGCTCACCAAGACATCAAAAATACAGTTATATTATTGCAATTCAAAATAACAGTTTTTAATATGATTTTATTTTAAAATGTAATTTATTCCTGAGATGCAAAGCTGAATTTTCACCATAATTCAAGAAGAAACTCTTAATATCAACAGCTGCTTTATATTTTTATGGAAACTGACACTTTTTTCAGCATTTATTTGAAATAAAAAATATTTTGTAACATAAATGTCTTTACTGTCAATTTTGATCAATTTAACACACCCTGGCTGAATAACAATATTCTTTTCTTTAAAAACAAAAATCTTAGCGGCCACAGAATATTAAATTCATCTTCCATCTGGATGCATTTTGTACTGAGCTTGTTGCAATGCATTCTGGGATTCCCTTCTCTCTGAAAGGATGCATGCTTGAATTTTGTTTAAAGAAGTTTAACAATTGATTGTAAAATGCACAATAATACATCGTTTTGACTTCTGTTTCTCACAGAGCGACTAAAGGACGAACTGGATGAGTATCTGAAACAGCTGCACATCGTGCGCGTGGTTCGCCAGCGTGAGCGAAAAGGCCTGATCACTGCCCGGCTCCTCGGGGCCTCCGTGTCCACAGGGGACACTCTCACCTTCCTGGATGCCCACTGTGAGTAGCCAAGCTCTGGCATGGGAAATCACTGAGTTATATGAGCGACTTGCCATTTTAAAGAGTAAATCGCTCCCACTCAAGTTGCTGGATTCACATTAATAGGGTTCGTCTCCTAATAAAAACATGCTCTTTATAAGCCTGTGGTCAGTTAGAGCTGGAAAGAATCTGACGCTTTTTAATTCCGTTTGAGTTTAGGCTTGTTAAACATTCATGATGTTATAAAGGCCGTGTTTACGTCCTCCGCTGGTGTGGCTGACTGGGAAACAGTCAGGCAGAATGCAACAATTTGCTCAGATTGATTTAGAACACAGTTTTATTTATTCATATCCGCTGTGTTTATTCATCTGAGTGTTGATGAGAGTAAATGAGAGTAAGAGGGGATGGTTTCAGTCTCTCTTCCTGGTCTGTCAGTAACACTCTGTTTAGTTCCTGTCTCCATAAAGCTCCATAAAGGTTGTTTTTTTTTCTCCATTGGGTCACCTGACGGAGTTTTAGGACACCATTGGGTCAACTGATGTAGTTTTAGGACACCATTGGGTCACCTGATGGAGTTTTAGGACACCATTGGGTCAACTGATGGAGTCTTAGGACACCATTGGGTCACCTGACGGAGTTTTCAGGACACCATTGGGTCAACTGATGTAGTTTTAGGACACCATTGGGTCACCTGATGGAGTTTTAGGACACCATTGGGTCAACTGATGTAGTTTTAGGACACCATTGGGTCACCTGATGGAGTTTTAGGACACCATTGGGTCACCTGATGGAGTTTTAGGACACCATTGGGTCAACTGATGGAGTTTTAGGACACCATTGGGTCACCTGATGGAGTTTTAGGACACCATTGGGTCACCTGATGGAGTTTTAGGACACTATTGGGTCAACTGATGGAGTTTTAGGACACCATTGGGTCACCTGATGGAGTTTCAGGACACTATTGAGTAGTCTGATGAAGTTTTAGGACACCATTGGATCACCTGATGGAGTTTTAGGACACTATTGAGTCATATGATGGAGATTTAGGACACCACTGGGTCACCTGATGGAGTTTTAGGACACTTGAGTAGTCTGATGGAGTTCTAGGACACTATTGGATCACCTGATGGAGTTTTAGGACACTATTGAGTAGTCTGATGGAGTTTTAGGACACCATTGGGTCACCTGATGGAGTTTTAGGACACCATTGGGTCACCTGATGGAGTTATAGGACACTATTGAGTAGTCTGATGGAGTTTTCAGGACACCATTGGGTCACCTGATGGAGTTTTAGGACACCATTGGGTCACCTGATGGAGTTTTAGGACACTATTGAGTCTATATGATGGAGATTTAGGACACCACTGGGTCACCTGATGGAGTTTTAGGACACTTGAGTAGTCTGATGGAGTTTTAGGACACTATTGGATCACCTGATGGAGTTTTAGGACACTATTGAGTAGTCTGATGGAGTTTTAGGACACCATTGGGTCACCTGATGGAGTTTCAGGACACCATTGGGTCACCTGATGGAGTTATAGGACACTATTGAGTAGTCTGATGGAGTTTTAGGACACCATTGGGTCACCTGATGGAGATTTAGGACACCATTGGGTCACCTGATGGAGTTTTAGGACACTATTGAGTAGTCTGATGGAGTTTAAGGACACTATTGAGTAGTCTGATGGAGTTTTAGGACACTATTGAGTAGTCTGATGGAGTTTTAGGACACCATTGGGTCACCTGATGGAGTTTTAGGACACTATTGAGTAGTCTGATGGAGTTTAAGGACACTATTGAGTAGTCTGATGGAGTTTTAGGACACTATTGAGTAGTCTGATGGAGTTTTAGGACACCATTGGGTCACCTGATGGAGTTTTAGGACACCATTGGTAGGGTTGGGTATCGAGGATTGACTTGGAATTGGGACTGAACTTTCCGCTTTCCCGGAATCGTTCAAAAAAGTTAAAATTTCGATTCCTAGTTTCGAATATTCACAGTCCGTCGACCGGAAGAAGAAACCGCTGATCAACACCAACGAAGAAGCATCTACCGGAAGTGTTGGCATAACCGCGCTAAGTCGAACATGAGTAGCTTACGTCGGTGGTCCAAAGTGTGGCTTCACTTTTCTAAAAATAACGAAAATCTCTGCAAAATGCAAAATTGGTGACAAAAGGAGTATTTGTGACAGAAGGAGTATTTCCTTCAGAAAGACCGTTGGTTAGCAAGGTTAGCTAAACTTTTTTGACCCTGCCTCTTAAAGAATCGGAATCAAGAATCGTTAGGAACCGGAATCGAAACAAGGAATCGGAATCAGAATCGCTCAAATTCAAACGATACCCAACCCTAACCATTGGGTCACCTGATGGAGTTTTAGGACACTATTGAGTAGTCTGATGGAGTTTTAGGACACTATTGATAGTCTGCATGAGTTTTAGGACACCATTGGGTCACCTGATGGAGTTTTAGGACACTATTGAGTTTTAGGACACCATTGGGTCACCTGAAGGAGTTTTAGGACACTATTGAGTAGTCTGATGGAGTTTTAGGACACCACTGGGTCACCTGATGGAGTTTTAGGACACTATTGGGTCACCTGATGGAGTTTTAGGACACCATTGGGTCACCTGATGGAGTTTTAGGACACTATTGGGTCACCTGATGGAGTTTTAGGACACCATTAGATCACTTGATGGAGTTTTTCGGTTCCTTGCCACTGTTGCCGTTGGCTTGCTCAGTTGGGTATATTCAAATTAATTAACCAATAACTAATACCGTTAATCACCTCTACCAAACGTGGACATTTTTCCACTAAGAAACGAACATTGTTATTATGTTTTGATTGATACTGTGAAGCTGCTTTGATGCAATCTATATTGTGAAAAGTGCTATATACATATACGATATACCTGACTTGACTTACCATAACTGCAAGTTTCAACACACTACTAACTAACTCAACAAGGCTCCGCCCCTTTATTCTGTGCATGCCTTTGCCGGGAATTATTTAAATGAGGAGTATTCCCCAGAATAAAAACTCGAAACTATGATGGAGGCGTTTCAGGGAGTTCAGAAACAGTGACACTGATATAATATGGACTTTGTAACCTTATAGACATTTTTGACACTCAAACAGCAACATGACAAACTAGACCCTCTTTGATTTCTCAGACTTCTCAAGACTCCTCAGCTTTATCATGCTTCATTTGTTTAGGTGAATGTTTCCACGGATGGCTTGAGCCGCTGCTGGCCAGGATAGCGGAGAACTCCACTGCCGTAGTGAGTCCTGACATCACCACCATTGACCTGAACACATTTGAGTTCATGAAACCCTCACCGTACGGACAGCACCATAACCGGGGAATTTCGACTGGGGCCTGTCCTTTGGCTGGGAAACCCTTCCAGATCATGAGAAACAGAGGCGCAAAGATGAGACATACCCAATTAAGTAAGGAAACGCTCAGATTTACAATAAAGTAGGGGTGTAACGGTTCTCAATCATACAAATTTAAACTGTACCGCTTCTCCACCCACGGCACCTGCATTGTGGTTCATCTCAAATCTGACGTCGCATACGCATCTATAAAATGGTTTGTTGAAAATAACAACACGTAAAACAGACAGAGAGTTAGGCGAATGCATGTTTCTGTCGATGGATATGCATGTGCACACATGGAAAGCTCGCAAATATTGAGTTATCTTATGTCAACATGCCCATCTTGGCGAGTCTCCTAGCAAACGTAGTAGGTTATGTCTTAAGTGAACGTGAACCGTAGAGAAAGAACGCATGTGTCTTGCATTATTCCATGCATTTTCTTAAAGTGACAGCAGCCTAATTTTCTTGCTGTTTGTGATTTTAATGTTAATCAAACAACAAAAGACACTGCTCTGACTGAATTGCTTTTGTAACCTTAATAATGATAAATCTTTCATTTCAACAGTGGAGATTATATGTAGTTGTTTTACACTTTATTCAGTTACTTGGAAACCTAAAAGCACTTTTTATTTTATTTGTATAATTTGCTCTATTGTATTTATTTGTGCTGTTGCTTATAGTTTAGAATATTTGTTCTTATTTCTTTTATTTTTATTTTGACAGTAGTCCTTTTTTGCCTGAACATAGCACATACTGAACTGAACCGAAACCGTGAGTAATTTGAACCATTACCCCCTACAGTAAAGGAAATGTTCACCCAAAAATGACAATTACTTTGACTTTCCAAAGCCTTCAAGATGTTTTCTTTTTAAAGAAGTATCTTATTCTCACCAAGTCTGCATTAATTTGATCAAAAATACTGTAAAACAATACGATTGGGAAGTATTACAATTAGGGCTGTGAAACGATTAATCACGATTAATCGCATCCAAAATAAAAGTTTGTGTTTACATAGTATGTGTGTGTGGTGTGTATAATTATTTTGTATATATAAATACAGACACATGCATGTATATATTTAAGAAATATTTGCATGCATATACTTTATATATATATTTATACAAAATTAATATGATATATAAATATAAATATTTAATATATTAATAACACATTTTTCTTAAATATATACATGCATATGTTTGTATTTTTATACAAAAATAATAATACACACTACACACACATATATTATGTAAACAAACTTTTATTTTGAATGCGATTAATACGTGATTAATTGTTTCACAGCCCTGATTACAGTACATTTTTTATTGTTAAAATACACGTTTCCTTTTATGTTCAGTGGAAAATAAAAAGGTTTGAAACAACATGACCATTCCTTAAATGCTTTTACTGAGAGAGTAAATAGATTTGATAATACTCAGAAGCAAATTGTTTGTTTTCCATTAAATGCTTTTATCACACACACACACACATTTCAGTCATTTTCTATCTAATGTAAATCATTCAAAAGCAGAGAAACATTTACACTGTAATCACATCTGTCCTCGCAGGACGCCGACGTTCGCAGGGGGATTGTTCTCCATTTCCAGAGATTACTTCTACCATGTAGGAAGCTATGATGAGGAGATGGAGATTTGGGTGGAGAAAATATTGAAATGTCCTTCAGGGTGAGTTAAAATTCATGTTACACAGTCCTTGTTTATGAACATCTTTAGGTCGTTCTTTGCATATACATACAACCGTTCAAAAGTTAAGAAATTAATAGTTTTATTCGGAAAGATCAAATTCAGTTGTTAAAATGTGACCATAAAAACATTTACAATGTCACAAAAAAATTAAATAAACTTACATTATTAAACTTATTTTATTAAAAAAAAAAAAAAAATAAAAAAAAAAAAAATGTAAAAAAAAATACATAAATAAGCTTTTTAAAAATAGTTTATTAAATAAACTATAAATAAACATTTATATTCACAAAAAATAAAAAAATATTAAAGTTTAAAAAAAAAAACTTTTTATAACTTTGATGGTATCAGAGCAGCACAACTGTTTTCAACATCAATAATAATAAGACATTTTCATAATATTACAGCTTTTATTGTTTTATTATCAATTAAATGCAGCCTTGGATGCATTTTGAACTGCAGTGTATATTGATTGTCAACCTTGAATGATGCAAGACTGATTTCTGCATTTGCAATGTAATGGATCAAACACTTTTAGAGATTCACGGCAAGTTTTGTCGGTTACTGTAATTGCTCGGTATCTAAGTCTTTAGTTATTTGAGAAATTACCACATTAATTGTTAAACTAAACTAAGTAAAACATGTGTGTATGTCACTTAAATTTACATTAACTTACTTTTGTGAACATTTAAGTAGTGATGCAAATGAATCATTGAGTCAAAATGTTGAATCAGTTCAATGAATCAATTTCCAACTCTAATGGCATTTCTGCTAAAAAAGCTTAAATCAGTGACCGTAGAAAAGCAAGGATTGGCAAACTAGTTATCGACACTGTCTTTATATAAAAATCTGTGTATAAAATGTAGAAATGTGTGGATTGGATAAATAAAGCTATTCCTTTTTCCTCTAGCAGGGTCTTAAAAAAGCCTTAAAAGCATCACATTTATTAATTTGGAAATAATACCTTCAGAAGGGCGTCTAAATTTCGATGTCTGGGTCTTAAAAATTGTGCTGTGTGACATGTAACTTCTACTGAATAGTGTATTTCCTCAAAAGTTTCATTTGTCAACCACGATTATTTATACTGATTTTCGATGTTTATTGTTCAGGGGACTCTCTCCATTTTCCCATATTCCCAGCATGAAATAAGTAGCTAAGTGTTAAAAAACATTGTTCGGCAAACTTTCCTGTGGCCTTCTGAAATGTTATTTCTCGCACCTGCTTGGTTTATCATCTTTTACCCATTCCCACAATTGAAAAATAAATGAACTCAAGTTCAAGGATTTTGTTTTTCTTTGCTGGTAGGGATGTGAAATAGATATTAATTTTTTATGTAAATGGTTCTTAAAAAGAGTTGAATTTAACTTGAAGAAGCCTGTCTAGTCTTGACCCCTGCTCTCGTCCCTCAGGTGTGGCAGTGCGCGCGGGCAGCTGGAGATCATCCCCTGTTCAGTGGTTGGGCACGTGCTTCGCACTAAGAGTCCACACCTTCCCCAAAGGCACGCAGGTGATCGCTCGTAACCAGGTGCGTCTGGCTGAGGTCTGGATGGATGACTTTAAAGAGATCTTCTACCGGAGGGAACCAGCAGGCCGCTCGAAATCGCCAAAGAGGTACAACTCCCAACATTCCCAGTCCCTCATAATTGTACCAGTTCCAATAAGACACTGTAAAGGCAGGGGTACACGGTGCAAATTGTGATGGTTCGGAAGATCCTACGCCCAGCGAATTTATCCGAAATCGTCCGGAGGCAGTGATACGACACGATTATATCACCTGCTGGTTGATGAAAAATGTATTAAATGTAAGACTTATTCAAAACGAAATTCACTTTAAAGAAAGGTTTATCTACAAAAACACTTAATGAAGTGGTCAAAATCAGTGGTCTGGCCATGTCTCCCGATATATTGCGTAATCTATACTTTTCATAATCAACATAGATGGAAAAAGACTGGGAAAAAGTGGGAAAAAAATAAATGCGCTTATTATGGCTACAACACACATACAGACTCTATTTGTAGGCTACAAATTGCTGTACATTCATTTAATTCTGAATTTTTCACACAAGTTGAAAGCATAGTAAAACATATCTGCAACATTTATGAAGTTTACTGATAACTGTGCATGCATTTATTAATCATTATGATACTAAAATAATAAGAAAGTAGTAGGCTTCCCTTTCGAATAGTCCGAATTTGCCGTGGCGCTGCCATTTTCGTACTTTCTCCTGTGGATAGATCAACGAATCGGCTCATTCAACCGCACACACCTCACGAATTCAAGCCGATAGCACCCGAACTTTTTTGACATGTTTAAAAATGATCGTAAGTTCGAGAGGTTCTCAGCTGTATATATATATATATATATATATATATATATATATATAGTCTTTATGAAAAAGTTTTTTTAAGTCTCTGTTTTAAAATCTGTTAAATTATTTTATTCATATAAATATTTTATAGTTTAAATTAAATTTTTTCAAATGTTTTCAATTATTTTAATGTATTATTATAATCATTTATGTATGTATCTTTTCAAATAAAGGAAAAAGGCTAATGATCAAAGTAAAAAAATACAAATAATAAAACTGTAAATACAATTAAAATTTAAATAATAAATACAACTTTTAATTACTTATTTTTAAGATAACAAAAATGTTTTAATAATTTGCAATATTTTTATTTTAATAAATTGAATTATTCCAAACAATTTTTTTTATTTAATTAGAATGAAATTTAATTAATTCATTTGTTTATTTAAAAATTGATTTGTATTTGAATATTTCATAAATACCTTTATTTGATTTACCTAAATAATTAAACTGCCACCCTACAGGTATGTCATACAAATGGATTTCCTGCATTAGTTTAAAATTCGGAGTTATGAGCACTAAAAGGCCTTTCGCCAGGCTTTCATTGTGCTAGTCCTCTGCGAACTACACCACAGAAATCCCTCAACATTCCCAGCGTGTGCCAAGACCTGACGCTGGTCCATAACTGTAGACAGACAGCTTTATATGAGAACAGACACTTTCTACTAATGAAGCTAACCTCTCTCTCTCTCTCTCTCTCTCTCTCTACAGCGGTCTTTTGGAGATGTCTCAAAGCGTGTAGAGATCTCCGGGAAAAGCTCCAATGTAAGAGCTTTTCCTGGTATTTGAAGAACGTCTATCCGGAGGTCTTCATGCCCGATCTCAATCCGCTGCAGTTTGGCGCGGTGAGTGACGTTTGGTGTGTGTGTGTGTGTCGCTCTTTTTATTCACCTCCCTCTCTGGTGTTGTGTCTGTGGTTTCCCACCATGCAGCGGATCTCGGAGAAAGCCGTTCAGTAAAACCTTGTTTTAACAGCTTTCATGTTACGACACCGCAATCCATTCCATTTCCTCCTTCTCCCTCCAGATAAAGAACGTGGGGAAGGAGGCCTGTACTGAACGCGGGAGAGAGCAATGAAGGAGGGAAACCTCTCATCATGTACCCCTGCCACGGGATGGGAGGAAACCAGGTAATCGGAGCAGGAGCAGTGTGTCCTGGAAATAATTCAAGTGAATAGACAAAACCACATATAGGCTAAACCCATTCGTTTTTAAATGGTTATTAGAAATCTGAAACAATATAATATCAATAATTGAAATAAAGTGACAGTTCTTTTCTTTATTATATATTAGCATATATTATAATAATTTAAATCAGATTAAGGTGCTTTTTAATTAGGATCAGTAAAAAAAGTAGTCCATATAAATCAATCATATATTTATTAAATAATATTTGAAATTAAGGTAAATTTGTTTTGTTTATTGTCCTTGAAGGAACAGTAAAAAAAAACAATAAAAGTAATCCATACAATTTGATGTATCATATTTTTAATTAGGTGAAGGTGCTTTTGAGGTATTTTTTATTGTATTTTTTATTTATTTATTTTCCATGAAGGAGCAGTAAAAAAAAATTGTCCATAAAATTCAAGCACTGGATTATATTTTATAATATTTTACATGTATTTTTTTATTTAATGTAACTGTAAAAATACCATACAGATAGTGTATTATACACAATTTGTAAGGTACTTTTTACAGTTAAATTAAATAAAAAAATATATATAATAAAAAATAATAATTATATATATATATATATATATATATATATATATATATATATCATATATATACATATATATATATATACATATATACATATATATATATATATATATATATATATATATATATTACATATATATACATATATATATATATATATATATATATCATACAAATAGTGTATTATACACAATTTGTAAGGTATTTTTACAGTTAAATTAAATAAAAATATATATTATTAAAAAAATATTATATATATATATATATATATAATATTTTTAATTATATATTTTTTAAATATATATACTTTTTTAATTATTTAAAGACCCTAACCCTACAGTGTATATTCATGTACTATATTCCAAGTTCTAAAGTCATGCAATGGCGTTTTGCAATGAACAGACCAACATTTATGCTGTTATTCACTCAAAATGAGATCTCAAATGTCATTAGCCCAATCGGTCATCAAAACTTGTGCGTCACTGATTCTGAGCACAAGCACGAATGATATTTGGGAGAGATTTGTTCTGGGTGCATCACAAATATCATTTAATTAGTTCCCTTGAATATGTGTCCCAGAAGCTCTCAGGAGTTTCCAGGCAAACATCTTTATCTGTTTAATGAAATGTTTTCTGGATGGTGGAGGTCATTCTCTCCTCTGATCGCACAGTATTTTGAGTACTCGACCCATCATGAGATCCGGCACAACATTCAGAAGGAGCTCTGTTTGCACGGGGACGGATGGGGTGCGTCGAACTAGAGGAGATGCCAGTATAAAGGTCTAGCGGCACCGTCACTGGACCTCAGCAGAGATGGGGAGCTCAGAGAGGTAAAACAACACGCTTTCTCACACACTCCTTCTCTCTTCTTCACACGCCTCTGATCTTCGACTCCACAACTGCCCGTCTACAGTACTGTTTACTGTCTATCTACAGTATCTATTCATCCTTCCATCCATCCATCCATCCATCCATCCATAGTATCCATCCATCCATCCATCCATCTATAGTATCCATCCATAGTATCCATCCATCCATAGTATCAATCCATAGTATCCATCCATCCATTCATCTATATTATCCATCCATCCATAGTGTTCATCCATCCATCGATCCATCCATCCATCCATAATATCCATCCATCCATCTATAGTATCCATCCATACATATCCATCCATCCATCCATCCATAGTATCCATCCATCCATCATCCATCTATTTATAGTATCCATCCATCATCTATCCATCCATAATATCCATTCACCATTCATCCATCCATCCATCCATCCATCCATCCATCCATCCATCCATCTATAGTATCCATCCATAGTATCCATACATTCATCCAACTATTGTATACATCCATAGTATCCATCCATCTATCTATAGTATCCTTCCATAGTATCTATTCAGCCATCCATCGATCTATAGTATCCATCCATCTATCCATCCATCAATATATAGTATCCATCCATCCATCCATCCATATATAGAATCCATCCATAGTATCCATCCATCCATCCATCCATCCATCTATATATAGAATCCATCCATAGTATCCATCCATCTATTTATAGTATCCATCCATAGTATCCATCAATCCATCTATATATAGAATCCATCTATCCATCTATAGTATCCATCCATCCATCCATCCATCTACAGTATCCATCCATAGTATCCATCCATCCATCTATACGTATATTTAATCCATCCATAGTGTCCATCCATCCATATAGACATCCATCCATCCATCCATCCATCCATCCATCCATCCATCTACAGTATCCATCCATAGTATCCATCCATCCATCTATCTATAGTATTCATCCATAGTATCCATACATTCATCCATCTATTGTATACATCCATAGTATCCATCCATCTATCTATAGTATCCTTCCATAGTATCTATTCAGCCATCCATCGATCTATAGTATCCATCCATCTATCCATCCATCTATCTATAGTATCCATCCATCCATCCATCCATCTATATATAGAATCCATCCATAGTATCCATCCATCTATTTATAGTATCCATCCATAGTATCCATCAATCCATCTATATATAGAATCCATCCATAGTATCCATCTATCCATCTATAGTATCCATCCATCCATCCATCCATCCATCTACAGTATCCATCCATCGTATCCATCCATCCATCTATACGCATATTCAATCCATCCATAGTGTCCATCCATTCATATAGAATCCATCCATCCATCCATCCATCCATCCATCCATCCATCCATCCATCTATCTACAGTATCCATCCATAGTTCCATCCATCCATCCATCTATCTATAGTATCCATCCATAGTATCCATCCATCCATCCATCTATCTATAGCATCCATCCATAGTATCTATCATAGCATCTATCCATACATCTATACTATAGAATCCATCTATAGTATCCATCCATCCATCCATCTACAGTATCCATCCATCCATCTATCTATAGTATCCATCCATAGTATCCATCCATCCATCCATCCATCCATCTATATATAGTATCCATCCATAGTATCCATCCATCCATCCATCCATCTATATATAGTATCCATCTATAGTATCTATCCATCCATTCATCTATCTATAGAATCCATCCATAGCATCCATCCATCCATCTACAGTATCCATTCATCGTATCCATCCATCTATCAATCTATAGTATCCATCCATCTATCCATCTATAGTATCCATCCATCCATACATCCATCCATCTACAGTATCCATCCATAGTATCCATCCATCCATCCATCTATCTATAGTATCCATCCATCCATCCATCCATCCATCTATATATAGTATCCATCCATAGTATCTATCCATTCATTCATCTATCTATAGAATCCATCCATAGTATCTATCCATCCATCTACAGTATCCATCCATAGTATCCATCCATCTATCAATCTATACGTATCCATCCATCTATCCATCTATATATAGTATCCATCCATCATCCATCCATCCATAGTATCCAACACGATATGCACAACAGAACCGGAAGACATTACAATGTCTTGTAAGATACAAGACAGAAAGTCTTGTATTTTTGAACCAAAATGTATTTTTGATTCTTCATAACATTGTAACTAGCCCACTGATGTCACATGAACTACTTTGATGATGTCTTTATTTCCTTTCTGGACAAGGACAGTATACCGTACATACATTTCAGTGAAGGGTCAGAAAATCTCTCGGGCTAAATCTAAAATATCTTAAACTGTGTTCAGAAGATGAATTTTGGGTGAAATAACCCTTTAAAATACTGCCTACAAAGGCATCTCACCTGTGCAAAAATAAAATAAACTTTCTGAGCAGACTAAACTCAAATTATACATTCAAGAATAAAGACAACAAGAGCCAAGAGCTTAGTTTACGAGCTTAGCATGGCTTCCTGTTTAATGCTAATTTAAGCCTGCTAATGTTTGGTTTTGTGATTTGGCGGGACAGTAGTGATATATCCTACTGTGTTATTTCTCAATTCCCTTTGCAGGATCAGCTGTTCTATAACAAGGGCTCAAAACAGTGCCTGGGCATTCGTCAGAGAGACCCCTCTCTTGTGCCCTGCAATCCAGCCGATAGACACCAGCTCTGGGTCTTCACTTGAACGGCGGAACCACTGATATACACGCACACACACACACACAGATAAAAAATTTATTTATTTTTGTATGCGGAAAATATTGCTGTTGTAATATCTATTGGACCAAAAACATAGCATTCACATTGCAGTCTATAGCAGTAGCAGTAGCACGAGATCCAGGGGGCGGAGCTGGATCCAGATCTAAGGGCTGGGGGTTGGAATTAGGGGTGGGGTTCAGGGATCAGGGGGCGGAGATTGGTAGGATTAGGGGTGTGGTTAGGGATTCAGGGGGTGGGAGGTGGGTAGGATTAGGGGTGTGGTTCAGGGATCAGGGGGCGGAGATGGGTAGGATTAGGGGTGCGGTTAGGGATTAGGGATTAGGGGGCGGAGATGGGTAGGATTAGGGGTGGGGTTAGGGGATTAGGGGGCGGAGATGGGTAGGATTAGGGGTGGGGTTAGGGATTAGGGGGCGGAGATGGGTAGGATTAGGGGTGGGGTTAGGGATTGGGGGCGGAGATGGGAGGATTGGGTTGGGGTTAGGGGGCGGAGATGGGTAGGATTAGGGGTGGGGTTAGGGATCAGGGGGCAGAGATGGGTAGGATTGGGGTCGGTGTTAGGGATTAGGGGGCGGAGATGGGTAGGATTAG